>CM017558.1:67424819-67862053 GCA_007844125.1 Sinonovacula constricta | reverse complement strand
CCTGCAGAGCACCAGTGATGTTTGATGGGGGTACTGCCTGTACAAAAATACCATACTATATCTTCCTCATATCCAGTAGATCACACATTTGCTGCAAGTTCAATGTCCTAGAATAATTTTGGTTACTGTAATTACTTCCAGTGACATAAGTGACTGTAGATCCTGGGATGTGGTTTATGTAATAGGTTACACTGGATTAGTTTTACCCACCTTACTGTTGATAGTTTGTGGTTGTACCTGGAGCCTGATGTGAACAGTTTCCTTATATCCTAACAATAAGACATCCTCTTCAGCAAGTTCAGTGTTCTAACTTTGGTTGGTTTAAGTTTTTGTGTGGATATACAAAATATTTGTAACCCTATCAAACACATTCAGTAAGTTCAATGCCCTACCCCCCCCCCCCCCCCCCCCCCCCCCCCCCCCCCCCCCCCCCCCCCCCCCCCCCCCCCCCCCCCCCCCCCCTGGTATTGAACGCAGATTTTGTTGCCCTGAAAGTAAGGGAATTTGAGATGGAATCAAAACAAAAACTTGATTCTGCGCTGGTGACAAAACATAATGTAAGTTACACCTAGGATTATGGATTGTCTTTCATATCAGGAATGCTTTTGTCAGGGTAGATGTATCGTAACTTTTTCTACATTGAGTACATTTAAAGTTTATTGTATCAGCTATGATATAATGCTTTAGATGTTTATTGACTAGTTGCAGTCTTGTAGAATCAAAATAAATTTTAATCGCTGTCTAATGAACGTATAGTTCTTATGGATTATTTATCTTTTGATGTTAATATCAGTATAGAGATTTTTTTATTGTTATATAAGAAATAATATATTAACTAAATATGTTCATAGATGGTATAATAATGGTGTGGCCTGAGGGCCTATTGTAGAACCCAGTAAATTCAGTTTGAAGGTTGCAGAAACCATTCAACCTGGTCTTACTTGGTGAAATCTCAGTGTAGATTTTGTTTACTCTCAAGTAACTTATTAACAGGGACATTATGTTACAATATCTTATTTTTATCCACCATTAATTTTGGAAAGATTGCCATATCAAGGGACTTAGCTCAACTCCTCTTAAGTAAATAATTTAGCAATCAACATTTTAACTGGAGCAAAACCTCGAAGAAACTTAGACAAACTAAGACATTTTTGTGTTAGACTATAACCTAGTGCCTCAGAGGAGTCTCGAATCTTTGTGTGTTAAGTTTAAAGGAATCATTATTAACCACTTTTAACTGCTCATTTACTAGTGCTCAAATTTTAGCTTAGAATATACAAAGAAACATTGGTTTCCTGCTCAAGTCTTTATTACTGTTCTGTCCCTGTCTTACAGGTACTCATTAAAATTGTTGCAAATATTTCACAATAAGTACCTTTAACACAGTGTTTTGCTGAAGTAATAAGGAAAATATAGCCTGTTAAAGTCAGAGGCACCCATGGCATTGTAGTAGACTCACCCTGTTATTGTTGATTAGCCTCTCATTGCGTAGTTTGAGTCATGTAGAAAGGTCCTCCAGCTGGCCTGCAGGGCACAGGTGGTTCTACCCAGACATTTATCTAGAGTCATCATCCACTTAAATAGCTGGATGTAGCTATAATGACCAAAATTATTTGTTGTATTTCCAAAACAAAAACAATCAGATTTATTTCCCTTATCTGGAGCTTTCCTACAGGGTGCCCCTTTACAAGAAGTTAATAGTCCTCCATTATGCCATGGGTTTGAGTCCCAGTCTGGGCAAAAAATGTTTCAGCTTACTGCTGAGCTTCACTGGCTTTTCTTCGACATTGGTTTCAAGTATTTTTCCACCAAGATGACAGCAACCAATCATGTGTCCGAGCAACCAAAATCAAACTAAAACCGACCACTTAGTACTGACTGAAAACCATGCCACTCAGAGTTGCATGGTAACTAGTCTGACCTATGAAAATGACCATGACTTAAATGTTTACCTCCCCCATCTTTGTTATCTAACTAGAATATGAGCAGTTTAGTTGTCTGTAACTGATGCTGCAGCATTGTGATTAGGTTTAGCCTACTTAGTAGGAAGTTATCTGCTCTTGGCAAATAGTTTAGATCCAGATTATCCAGTTCCCAATAGAATCTTAAAGTATTTGCTTGTCTAAGTCTCGTCTGTCTGCCTGTCTGCCTTTCTGTCTGTTTGTCTGCTTGTCCTCCTGCCTGAATGTCTGCTTACTTTCCTCTCTTCCTGTCTGCTTGCTAGCCTGTCAGCCTTCCTGTCTGAATGCCTGCTTGCCTGCTTGCAGTCTGTCATTTGTCTGTCCCTCTCTTTCTTTCTCACTTATACTGTCTCTCTCTATCTCTATCTAGCTATCTGTCTGTCTCCCCAACTTCTTCTTAAAAATAACTATGAATTATTGTAGGCCAACAACAATATAAAGACTGCCACTGATAAAATTATCTTCACTCATAGTTTGCAGCATCCTCTTCGGACTTTATTGTTTATACGCCTGCAACGGGCTCAAAAGATTCAAGAAATAACAAATCTTAAAGGTATTTATAATGTTTTTGGATGTTCACATTTATTGTTCATTCAGTGTTTAAATTAGAGATACTCTGTTTTCAGATAAAAAATTAAAATCTCAAGGGTTCTCGGAAATGCTTAAATATCCGTAATTGTATGCATGATTTGCCTGGATGTACGCGTATTTTATAGACCACAAGTGTATGTACATATAGATTTCACAGCGGGACACAAACATACAGCCTGTCAGTCTATTACAAGAGGCTGTGTTTTAAGGTGGATTTCCATGTGATTTAGGCCCCCATCAAATCACTATCTGGGTTTGCACGTGTGCAGAGAGATCATTGGTTGAGGTGCTAATTATTGGCCCCGCCTCTGAGGTACGATGAAAGGTCTCACTTTCTTGATTGACCCTTAAATTGTTCCTAATTAATGTGGGTGATTTTGTACTCTTACTGTTGTGAATTACTGCAATCAGTGTAAATTAATTTGTGACTCAAGTTAACATTTCTTTGATTTAACCTATCTCACCTGATACCTGAAATATTGCCGTAAACAGCAGAGCCTGAACACAATGGCATTTTCAAACACCAAGTTTGCATGTAAAAGTGACATTATTTTCTTGTTAGTGTGACTAAATTCACCTTGTAGCTAAGGTACTCCATATCAATATGTAATGAAAATAGGATGAGGTTCAGGCCTGGGTATGTTGTTGAATTGCATGCTTACAACAAGAAAATTAACATGATTAACAATCGATCATTACAATATTATGTGTGTTTTCACTTGCCAAACATATTGCACATTTCTTCAGTTCATTGTCAAGGTCGTATATCAGTCCAAAAAGTAAACAAAAGTAGATATTTTAAGAATATTAAATTGTAATATTGATCGTTTCAACAACATTATGTCAACAGTAATTATTGATAACCTATTGGTAATAAGTTTTTGCATTTATGACCAAACTAACATAAATAAAAACCTATGTTGTAAATTTGAGTAATATTTGAGACAGTTATGAAAAACATGCATCAAATCATGTTATGTTATGTCAAAGTTAAGTAAGTCAAAAACCATGGTCAATAAATTAATTACGATTCAAAAAACACAAATGTTTTCTTTACTTCAGTTCCTACTTATTCAAATTACACCTGCAAGTCATATAGCTTGTATTTTTAATTATGTGCACCATATCAAAATAAACTTGAATGTTTAAAACTGAAGAGAGGCAAACCAGTCATCAGCTAGAAAGATATATAATTTTAAACATATTTACCTGACAATAAAAGGGTGAAATAAATATATATTTACGTACATACACACATATAACATCCTTCTTGATATCTATTCTCCCATCGAAATAGATTAAATTGATAAAATGGGACACTGAAGATCTTGGCTCATACAGATACATCTTGTATTTTCAGGCATTCATTTATTGCTATGTTTTGGAAAGTTTAAGTACTGACTAAAACTATTTTCTCAAGCATAAGAATTATACTGTTGACTTCAAATAAATTATTTTATTGTTTTTATTGGAACAGTTATCAATATTTATTACAGAATGTAAAAAATAAAAGTTAAATTTTGTGTGCATCTATTGTTATTTCTGAATTTGACACTGTGCATACATCTTAACACATTAAAAAAATAAGTGTCTGAGCCTGTGCGCGCTAACAATGGGGACTGCAACTTTTTTTGACTGGGACCTGTCCTAGTGAGCAGCCTGATCTCTTATATATTATGTTTCTGTAACTATGGAACTACTTTCTGTACTTACACATTCAGATAAGTACAGCAATGTAAACAATACCACCATACATCTATATCTTAAACATTCACATGGATTCAAAAAGTAGCTGGATTACTAATTGACATCATCTAATTTATCAACATTCGACTATTTTATCTTTATTCCACTAAAGGCAGTTATATTTCACAAACTAAGTGTGTAGCTAGTTTGAATCTTTTTTGACATTCATACCCCAACTTTAAATCTGACATCATATAGAGTTAATTACATATTGTAGTCTTAGCAGCTGACAGTGTGAGTTTGTACCTCGCTCAGTCTTCCATGTTTCCCCAAACACACTGTCTCTATCTATCTCTGACTGCCTTGCTCTTCTCTTTCTCTCTTTCTCTCTCTCTCTCTTGTCTGCTGGTATTTGTGATGGCATTCCATCCAGCAAGTGTTTCCCAGCCAATCTGCACCAGGGAGGGGTACCCACCGGCAGAATGCTAGTGAGTCATACATGGGTTATGTGCCCTTGAACATGCTGCCAAACTTTGTCATATTTTATCCTACCTGGCTGATCTAGTCCTTGTGGGCCTTTTCCTCAAAGTATTGAACTCTTGTGTATTGTTGTCTTGTCTCTTTTTGTGATGTGCAATATATATTTTCACTTTGGCCATGTGCCTGAACAAGTTAGAAGAAAGAATAAAATGTTCTTATCAGAAGAGAGAAAAACAATTCTGTTCTGGTCTGTTTTTTCTCAGTGCAGGTGAGATGTTAGGTTGTACCTATTCAACTTAAATACATTGAGCTTCTAAGTGTTCTTTACAATGAAATAAACATATACTAATGTGGGAAGGTCTTCTAGCTGACCTGAGATGTTCTGGTAGTTTTAATCAGACATTTTTCTGCAGTTTTTCTCCACCATGTTAACCAAAATTGCTCGTTAATGCTATCAAAACCATAATCATGTCATGATTTATTTAAAAAAAACATGCACAGACTTTAAACCGTTGACCCAAGATTATTTGTTCAACCTCATGCCACTGACACAATGGATTCTGTGGAATAATTTCCTTTAAAACTACTAAACAAAAAGCAAAACAAATTTGTTTATGAGGCCCATGCACAGTTACAAAGGAATGTCAGATGTTACAGAATTAAATAGATCCAGTCAATCTTACTTAGTCTGATCTGTGTCAAAATTAGTAACATCATTATCTTAAGCTACCCTTTCCTTGCTGAAAAACACCATTTACATCATTAAACCTTAGCTTTGCTGCATTTTGTTAAAACCCCATACTAAATTATCAGGGTTCTTTGCTTTAATATTACATATGTTACATTTCAAAGTTGACATACTTATAAACAGAGACTGAGCAGCAAACAGTGTTGATCCTGAGCAGACAGACCCAAGCAGGGAGCTGGCTGAACATGATTTACACTATTTACCTAAGCTTTATAAAAACACAAATAGCGGGCTAAAAGTCAAACATTGCCCTCTCAATGCTCAGATTTTAAATTCTTTGAACACAATTTTTGTGTGACAGTGTGTGTGCATGCACGTGTGTGCATGCATGTTTGTGTTTAAAAAGCAAAGCTAAAAATAAACACTTAATGAGTGTTGCGAAATAAGAGTGTATGAATACAGAAAGACAGTATGAAGTGCAAAAGCCACGGGGTGACTAGCACTAAAGATCAATGATATGTGTGTCTGCAGGAGCAAGAGGAATGCATTTCTTCTCATTGTTCGTTGTTTACTTCCTGTTCAGATTATATCTTTTACCATCCCCAAAACACTGCCACACCTAATCAGTTATTATACTTACTTCAGCTGGGCTTTTATCTGCAAATTGGCATGCACCTTAGGAAGTAATGTGTCGCACTGTAGCCCTGCCTCATATTAATTTGTAGATGTTGGTCAGTTATATGATAGGCCACCGTGTTTGTGGTTTATAACTTTTGAACCAGTTAGTCCAACTTCCTCAGTATTTGTTAGGAATTCTGTAATTATGTGTTCATGAATTCCTATAAATTCTGGATGCAGTGGGTAGATGGTCACATCACACTGCCCTTGAATATGACTTTTGTTTCAATATTGTGATAGTAACAAGTAGCTGGCCACAGTTAATTTTGGTTTTTGGTAAAAAAATATGCAAGGTCAAGGTCACAGTGTTACAGTTATCTTATGTGACTACTGCTTTTGACCAATAACTAGAGACTGCTTGAACTGTAAACCTAAAGCTTGGAATAGGCAAAGGATTGGGAAGATTGGACAATCTCTATTGTCTGTTTTTTGTGGTAAAAGGTCAAGGTCACATGGGCCATGAATGTGATTTATTTTGTTTTCATGAGGGTGGAGACACACATTTTGCAAACAGCTCCTGTTTAGTGGTTGTAACTTTTTATGTGTTGAGTTATCTGGATGTACTATGTACATATATAATTTATATAATTTAATGGCCATGCTGTATGATTTTAACTATAACATTTTTATCTATTTCAGGCCAAGAAGGAGATCTACTCTGTGAAGGAGCAAAGACTCCAGCTGGCCCAGGATGAGTACCAATATCTCCATGACACCATGACAGGCTGGAAGTCGTCTCGCACCAGCTGTAAGTTCATCACCTTGACTTGTTACACTTGGTCTATCTGTACTTAGAAAGCTGCAATTCTTAGTCTATCTGTACTGGAGAAGCTGCAATTCTTAGCCTATCTGTCACGGGAAAGCTGGGATTCTTAATCTGTATGTACTTGGAAAGCTGCAATTCTTCGTCTATCTGTACTGGGGGAAACAGCCATTCTTAGTCTATCTGTACTGGGGAAGCTGCATTACTTAGTCTATCTGTACTGGGAAAACTGCAATTCTTTGACTATCTATAGTGGGGAAGCTGCATTACTTAGTCTATCCGTACTAAGGAAGCTGCAATTCTTAGTCTATCTGTACTGGGGAAGCTGCAATTCTTAGTCTATCTGTACTGGGGAAGCTGCAATTCTTAGTCTATCTGTACTAAGGAAGCTGCAATTCTTAGTCTATCTGTACTAAGGAAGCTGCAATTCTTAGTCTATCTGTACTAAGGAAGCTGCAATTCTTAGTCTATCTGTATTGGGGAAGCTGCAATTCTTTGTCTATCTGTACTAAGGAAGCTGCAATTCTTAGTCTATCTGTACTGGGGAAGCTGCAATTCTTTATCTATCTGTACTGGGGAAGCTGCAATTCTTAGTCTATCTTAGTCTATCTGTACTGGGGAAGCTGCAATTCTTAGTCTATCTTAGTCTATCTGTACTGGGGAAGCTGCAATTCTTTGTCTATCTGTACTAAGGAAGCTGCAATTCTTAGTCTATCTGTACTAAGGAAGCTGCAATTCTTTATCTATCTGTACTGGGAAAGCTGCAATTCTTAGTCTATCTTAGTCTATCTGTACTGGGGAAGCTGCAATTCTTAGCCTATCTGTACTGGGGAAGCTGCAATTCATAGTCTAACTGTACTGGGGAAGCTGTTTTTAACAGATATTGTTTGGGGCTGCCGTGTTCCTGATATCCATTTCTGACTGAATGTGTTTCAGTATATGGGTGTAAGGTGTACATTCCTTATAATTTATTAGAAACCACTACAAAATTTTAGTTATTTGCTAACAACAACATGCAGAAGTAACATTGTATATTTGCAGCAAAAAAGTGCAGATCCTGATCAGCAAGCTTTCAAAGTGCTTGTTGATCTGGACCTAACACTGTCTTCTTGAGATTGATCAATTTGTACTTAGCAGGTTTTGAGATAAAATCTGCAGTATTGTACTACAGGTAGAGATGGGGAAGAAATACCAGACATTCATTGTAGGTTAGATGTACAATGTTGACTGGGCTAGACCTTGAGCATTCTCTCTTGGTGCATGGGCTTCTTAAGTCTCTCGCAGGCAGCATTGCAGTCACGTGGCAGTAGTGGAGTGTTTATTGGAGAAGAAGTGAGAGACAATATGTTGTCATATAAAAATGTTATTTCATGTTTGAGGGTTTCTTGTCTTGGAATATCTCACATGGGCAGACGGAAACTGCAGTCACCTAGCAATAGAGAAAGCATTTTTAGGAGAGATTACCTGTATGCGATATTGTTTTCTGAAACCATGATATAGCATGTATGCGGCATTCTTGAAGTAAAGGTTCAGATTTGTACAATCAGGTGGCATTTATTAACTTCTAAAAAGTTCCTTTATGTTGGAGCAAAATGTATAAATAAATGTATACTGGGCTATTATAGTCAGGTAGTCTTACTGCAGCAGGTCTCTCCAAAGTTAATGGCACCTAGGGTTGCATTTTTTTTATTAAAAAACAGTGTGAGACCTCTTGTCTTCTGTATAGTTCCTGTGAATCCTTATGCCCTGCAGTCCCATGCTACTATTTGCTGCCAGTTATATGACAGATCTGTAATGTATTTTGTTCTCTGCAGAAAAAAAAAATTCATTGAATGTTCATGGGCATGTTATTCTGAGTGCTTGGAGTTGGCAGGGAGCACTGTTATTTTCACAGTGGTATGAGAGGCTACGTAAACAATATACTGATCTCTATATAAGCTCCTTAAATATAAGAATCAGTTTATGGTCAGTCCCATATATAACAAAGTCCTTTATTATGTTAAACCTATAATGGTTGTTTCCATCCTGGTTGCTATGAATAAGGTTATTGGGTGTGGTATCATGTCAAGTGTTTATGTCATGCTATTGAAGTTGAAACAGCATTATATTTACTTTAAGTAAAAGTGTCTTGTCCATTGAAATAATGTCTATGGGATAACTCGGGTTATCTGACATTTTGCAACTGTCTCTACCCCAGATACACCGGCTTTAGCAGTATTTTATTTTTGAGAAGTGACTGTCTCATCTGTTTTGTCAGTATGATGCTTTTTCATGTGTGTTGCCATATTGCTTTTGTTGCCTGTTTTGTATAAAACATCTGAGAAACAATGGCGGAAGGTTGTTACATATGGAATGTAAGTTGTATTTTGTTTGGAACCAAAATGTGTCCAAACCTTCGATGTAAAAGTTGGCGGATCTTCATTTGATATTGGATGTCATATGTCAGTGCAGTAGTGGGTAATTTAAATGGATTAAAGTAATGTTGGATTTTACCTTACCATATCAAATGGTTCATACACTGATTCTTGAAAAGTGAACTGTGTACCAAACAGTGAAGCTAGAACCATTGGCATACCATTGGACGGTACATCATTACTCCCCTAATTGGAGTAAACCAATTACAACTTGTTCTATTATCAATAAGTGTTGACTAATGTGGTTTTTGTTCCATTATCAATAAAAGTTGTTTAATGTTGTTTTGAACTTGCTTTATAATTGACTAGAGATAAACTAGTATTTCAACAAGCTATTCTAAGAACCATGCATGCTCTGTTCATCTCTCAAATGCATAATGCAAGTATTTTAAGAGATTCTTTAAAATCCTTTACCTTTATTTTGTGGAAACATATCTTATGTGGGGTAAGTTTAAGGTGAATGGAATCAAAAAAAAAATTCTAGCAAGATCAGGTTAAACTGTTTAATACATTACACACTAATCATTATAAGTTGTAATAGTAAATGCATTCTTGCAGATTGTATTGGAAAAATGGATACTTGATATAATAACAACAATCTGCACAGCTTTTGTCTGCAAATGTCTAAGACTGCTTATAAGAACAGGTAAAAGTAATTAGGCATGAGAGAGGTACTTTCCTTCTCATGCACACTTTCAGTGCCTGGAATCCTAAACCTGCTTTGATGTTTGTAAAAATAATAAAGTGTTAACGACCTATACTGTGGTTCCAATCATTTAGATCAGTGAAACCCACCTGCATTTCCTCAGGGGTACAAGTGCTTTATGGTGCAGTCTTAAAATGCCTTAATATTGGTCAGGGGAAACTGTCAGGAGAGATATTACTGCAAGAAACTATTTTCCAATTTATCTTTAATGGTGCAAAACCAATATTTTGATTAATACAACTTTGCTGAGACACAATCAAGGTTATTATGACAACACCTAGATTGTGTTGTTTAAGGAAGACTAAGTTGATAGTTATATATCAAGGTAGAACCACTGGTGCACCACAGTTCAACTGAAAGATATAAAGAATGGAATGTGTCTGGGTTCTTTCTCATCAATAATAACTGCACATTGCCAACATGACCAAACCAAAAAAATGAAATCTACAAACATGTGTGCCTATGGCATAGTGGTTTTATTTGTTGGTTAGGCCTGTCTACAAGTTGTTTTGTTTGCCAGAAAAAAAGGAAACTGAAAAGAAAAACCTTGAACCACTGTAATTGCTGCATTATGTTAACTTTATGCCTGACAGACAAAAAATTAAGTTCCTATGCATTGGTCTTCATGCAGTTCTTAAATTTTACTTGTGATGATATCTACTGCATTATTAAACTTGTTAATTTTGTCCAATTTTTTTATTTTATTCATTTTACAAAAATACTGGTTACCTTTATTTATTATGCTGAGAACTTTAAGATGAGGGGAGACTAAAAACCTTAGTTATTTTATCTCACTTCAACCAAAAAAAAATTTAATAACATCACTGAGAAATTTCTGATTTAATGATTTTATTAATGAAATTTAAGATATTTTCCTATATAAGAAATAATTTGAAATTTAAGTCAGAAAAAAAATAGCTTTAATAATGCGACCCCTGATTGAAAGTACTTTAAGAAGTGCCAACCCTCACACTACGTGGGTTTCAGTCTTCAATAAAAATCATTTTTGTGTAGACCATGTGTAACAATTAAAGCTAAGCTACTGTGCAACTGACCGGACCTGGAAGCGCAATCAGTAGAGTTTCGGCTCCAGGTATGGAAGGCCGTGGGTTCGAACCCAGGCCGCGGCATGCCAACGTCGTAAAAGTGGTAGTGGTATACCTTGCTAACGCTCAAGCAAATATATGCTTAGTTCCACAACTGGTTGGCCTGGTGTCTGGTTAATGTTGCTGGGTGTGGTATCATGCCAGGTGTTCACAGCATGCTATACACACTGAAGGCAGCACTATATCTGCTTCAAGTGGACACCATCTCCAGATAACTGAAATGCTGTTGGTAGGATGATAAACCCAATAAACAAACATGCTATACACAGTGAAGGCAGCACTATATCTGCTTCACGTGGACACCATCTCCAGGTAACTGAAATGCTGTTGGTAGGATGATAAACCCAATAAACAAGCAAACTTTACATCTGTGGTTCTACTCAATTGAATTTTTTCTACTCCATAGAGTAAATTGTCTTGTTCAATTTTAAGTTGGTGACATTTTGTTTCAGTGAACTCCAACTCCAGCTTGGGAAGCACCAAGTATGATCCTGACCTTCTTAAAGCCGATGTGAACCTGGCCAAGAAACGAGTGGCGAGACTTAAACATGAGTTGGAACAGATTCGAGCCGAGATGAACTTTAAACAACAAGGCCTTGATACTCTTGTCATGTTAGTTTGAACTCATTGTCTCTTTATTGGCTAACTTTTTTGTCAGAATTTTTATTCCATTTATGACATGAGAGTTCAGACTGAAAGTCTTTCAATTTGCAAATTGATGCATTTTTTTTTTAAATTTTCATATTATACAAAATAGAGCTTGTTGTCCCCAAACTTGTAGTTTGTATGCTTTCTTTTGATGTGTTCATTTTGAGTATAAAATATTTATTTTATTTATTCTTAATTGGGGTAAGCCATATATATAAGAGAAAAGAACAACTATCTTATTAGCTTGAATGGCCGTCTTTATGTGTCTTTAGTGTGTAGCCGTTTCTCTCTTTGATGTAGAGTATTACAAAACACAAAATTAAAAACATTTATCTTATAAATCAGCAGTTTATTACAATGAAGACCATGGGTTCTCTCAGACTGTGTGAGGATCAGAACACATAATATAACAAACAAGAAAAAATGCTGCTTACAAAAATGTTTTGTCTCCATTGTTCATTTTGCTACATGTATATTATCAGCTCATGTATATTTTAAAGACCAACCAAGTGTCTTGTCATGGAGAGAATAAACAGAGACTGATTTAAATTGAAATTAAATGTTAAGAGTATCAATCTGACTAAAACTAAGAGCACACTAATTTTTATTCTCAAAGCCTATTTTCATACACATATTTTTAATAATCTTTAATGTACAGGTCAAATCAGAAACCCCTCCAACCAGGCAAGCAAATATAACAGAGGCTTAGTGTTAAGACAGTGGTGTCTGATTAAGACTAAACCAACAATATCAAATATTTATTCTCTGAAAAGCTTATTTTTACCTGAAAAAAATTTCTTAAAATGACTTTTAATGTACAGGGTGGATCAGAAGTTCTCTAACCAGGCGAGCGGGTACAATGTGGACGAGGCTAGAAGAATCATGGAAGAGATGTCCAAGATTCAGGACAGGCTGTCGTCAGGGGAACAGGAGCGGGTGGAACTCATGCAGGTCAGTGTTTACTATAATCCTGTTAAGTGGGTGTTGATATGGCTTTGGCTTATGATGCGGATCCGGATCTTCCTGCTCTCAGTCCCCGGTAGCTGTCTGATCAGAATCTGCACCATTTATTGCTGAGGATCTTGTAGTGTATTTTGTGACCTTTAGATGTCATAGTTATTGATAAGATATAGCATGATTAGGGATAATATGGGTCATAAATATCTCTTGCTCCAACTCATTAGATTTAAAAGGCAATCTTTGTCACTGCTAAAGTACTGAGATCCTATCCAAAAAGTATTTAATTTTCCTATCTAAGTCTAAGAAATTTTCCTAAATTTTGAAAATTGTATTTAGATATATGAAAATATCCATTAAAAAATTAAAATAAGTAATGTTTTTTCTTCTTAAGAAATGTCCTTTTTCAATTTAAATGTGAAAAAAAAATAATGTAAGTTTATTTATTGTCCTGCATCACTAAGTCACTAAGTCACAAGTACATTTTGGCTCAGAGGAAAATATCTTTGCTATGGTAACTCTTCCAGGCTCTGCACATCATGCTGTCCTTGTTAAACTTTATTGTCATACTGATCATTTCTTCTTCATTTTTCCTATATATTCAGTCCTTGGCCCGCTTGAAGGAAGATTTTCTACGTACAAAGATAGGAGGTTCTTCCCCTGATGTTTCAACTCTCTCACTGGCTCATGATCGGTCAACAACAGCCTCTCAAACAGATCTTAGAGGAGAGGTAAGTGTCACGGAAACTTTACTTAAATAGATGCGCAAATGTTTGTCTCTGTCAGAGAGATGATAATTAATTGAGTAATTCTCTTTGTTAACAGCCATGTAATTTTGAACTTCTTAATTATCATTGCTGTGAAAAGGGGTGTCTAATGTGATCACTGGGATAGGAACAGTAATGCCTATACAAGAAATGACTATAACAGGAATTCATGGCTGTTCGGCCAGATAGTTTTATTGTTAAGAAAAGAGCTTAGTTGCCATATCAGTGCAGCTTGTAAAGATGGTGCAGCTAAACGGAGGCAAAACAACAATCATCTAGTCTGGTTCCCAGTATAATCATCTAGTCTGGTTCCCAGTATACAAATCTATAGTCGGGTTCCCAGTATAATCATCTAGTCTGGTTCCCAGTATAATCATCTAGTCTGGTTCCCAGTATAATCAATCTAGTCTGGATCGCAGTATAATCATCGTCCCTTTTTAAGTGCATGCTTTCTTTAGTGCCATGGATGCTGCACATCCACTTACATTACTCTTTTTGAAGATGGCTGTTTGTGGCCTGTCCATGCTCTAGGGCAGAAGCACTATTCATGGTAGTGCTGTCCAGGAGCAATGTTCACAGACTGACATTTATGTTAAAAGAACTTCCAAGATTTTTTTTTAAATCAAAGTTGGCAAAATCTGGCATTTATACTCTTTATTTCTGACATTTTTACATTAAAATTCTGCCTGTTTAATATTACCCAGTTTGGACCTTGTAGTTTGTGAGAGATTAAATTAAAACTAGAGTATGCTACAATTCGAGTTTATGCCGGTAATTAATGACTTTACTAAGACTTCCCTTCTAATTCATTTTTAATTATCTTCCCTGTCCATTTTGAGTCTGTTGAGTATGTTCCTGTATAGTTCAGAATTGCTATATATGTTTGCAATCATGGCCTCGTCCTCTTGTTGAGTCAAGTTTAAACATATTTCATTTTGAATGTCTTGCAGAATATAAAATACAGTATAAGATTTGCCGGCATTTTTGCCGATACTGTGCAGCGACATTTTCTATCATTATAGCACAGGGGCACTTATGAGGTGCTCAGGGACTGAACTTGGTTGGTCCATTATACTGACACCGACGAGTCAGGCGTAATGCTGTCCCCTTAGCCCTGAGCATTAGGAGGGAAGCCACTACTACCAACTTTAAAGTCTTTTACCCGGCCGGGGTTTGAACCCGCGACCTCACGATCCGCAAGCCGACACTCAACCAGTATACAATACAAATAAAAAACAACAAAAAACAACAACAGAGGCTATAGCTTATAGTGTTTCTCTCTTCCTTGTATAGTTTGGGCCCAGCAGTAGTCGATACCTGGCTGAGATCACTCGCCTGCGGCTCCAGTATGATGAGTCTAAGCGACGCCTCTCACAGCTCAAACATATGTTGGCAGACCTAGAGGATGATAACGTACCAGGCCAAAATGAGTCAGATAAGGACCGGTTAGTAATTTTAAAACATTTGCAGGGTTTGTATAAAAAATGATGATAAGATGATAATAATAATAATAATAATAATAATAATATGATGATGATGATGAAGTTTGCAGGCTTGCTTGAGGAATTAATTTTCTGTTGTTTTGTTATTTCATAAAACAAACAGAAACCCTATTAACAGTCTGTTATCATTCAAAAACTTAACCTTTTTTTACAGAAAAACATATCATTCAAACAATGCAGCTGATGTAATGGTGTTAAAACTATTATGTATCCATTTCAATTATCATATATTGTCTTTGTTTTCTCATGTCTGAGAAAAACCTTTTTTGTTGATGCTCATTGAACATTTATTTCACAATTGTGCTTGAAACATTTATTATCTTTCAATTGTATTCTTTCTAAATAACTGTCATTTTAGGGAGAAAAAACTTATCCCATGGTTCATAAAAGTGTCTTTGTATAAATATAATGTGTTGTTGTTTTTTTGCTACAGGTTGTTGCTGGTTCAAGAAAAGGAACAGCTACTTAGAGAATTACGCAGTATTGACCCTAAAGGTCGGTCTGACAAGGAGGTGTCAACCATCAACGACAAAATTCGACAGCTCGGTGTAGATCTGAACTTAGCTAAAGAGGTCTCCAATAAACAGATAGCTGAGAGGTAGGATGACAGATGTAGGAGTAATATGGGAATGTAAAGCTCCAGTTGGGAGATGTAAATCTGACTTATATTAACCGATCTCTTACCTTGGGGCATATTTAAAAATTATTACATCATAAGGATTTTCAGAGCACCAAAAATATACAGATAAAAACAGAAATTGGGGATAAAAATTAAGACTCTTCACTCTTTTAAGCAAGCTAAATTACATTAGAAAATAATCACATTTACTGTCAAAGTGCAGTCTTGTTGGGCCTTTTTATACATAGTTTCTTTATGAAATTGTCATAAATATTGCTGGTGTATCTGTTAAGGTCTGCTTGAATAGTGCTATTATCTGGAAAATAATATTAAGGTTGTTCAGCATGTCCTGAGGACAGAGCTATTGATACATTCTAAATGAAATCCCTGTGAATATTTAAATCACCTAAAAATTAGAGTTAAGATTTTGTCAGATATCCCTTGATAATCTTCTATTGTCAGTTAAATAATAAATGCAAAGTTTTAAAGTTTGTAATGATGTAAACATTATTTTAACTCTTTCGTATATTGTTTGTGTTAAAAGGTTGAAACGTCAGGAGAAGAAAACAGAGATCTTAAAGGAGCTGACAGAAACAGCCAAAAATGCTACCATGCTTGAGGCTCAATTAAAAAGGTAAAACACCATAATCTGTGTTGAATTTTTTGAATTGAGCTTCAAAAAATTATTGAAGACATTTTTTTCAGGGTGTGTGGGTAGTAGAATTATCTTGAAAGTCAGAAAACTGGTTTGTACTTTTCTAAAACTTACTATTTTCATTGTTTTAAGCCATATCTTTATGTTCAGGCATGAAAACAGCTCTTGCTTATTAATCTAGAGAACAAAATTGAAGCAAATGCTGTTAAAAGATGAAATTACTGAATTTCGAAAATTTTGAGCCACTTTTAACAGTGACCTCTGTGAATGTTAGAGTATTATTTTCTTTGTGATGTTAACCTAACTCTCACTTACAAGTTTACTTTCTAAATCCTTTATTATGAATTTATTAATATAATGATTGATAATGATTGTAAATATTTTTCATCTCCAACCCTGTTTTAGCCTGTCAATGAGTACGCTGTCCATGTCATCAGGCTCCAGTCTGGGGAGCCTAGGCTCTCTGGGCTCGCTGTCTGAGAGCAGCCGGGGCTCTCTGTCCTCCCTCTGCCTCATGGATTATTATGGGCAGCAGACGGGCAGCGAGCCAAGCCTGCAGGAACTACACCGCAGGGTAGACAAGCTTCTTCAGGGTCACAGCATCTCTCCGATACACGAGAACCCTGTCAGTGTGTCGCCGGATGTAATGGCCGCCGCCACCGGAGGATATTTACAAAGTGTTCTGGCCAGTAGTAACCAGGATATTAGTGTCAGTTCGTCAGTGCCTATCTCTAGTGTACATCTACCTTCGTCCTTAATGTCAGCATCACCACATTCATCCATGTCATCACTTTCACCTCCCATCTCACCATACGATGTTGGGCCCCCGCCCACGTATAAACAGCACATGAATGTCAGTGTTCCGCTAGTGTCAAAACCTCTTACCGCTCCTCTTCAGAGACGTGTCATTGGCTTTATGCAGCCTCCATATTCTGTGAACAGCAACAGTGTAAATAGCATACCTTCATATTTGCCTCAGTCAACTTTGTGCAGCAATCAATCAAAACTCGGAGTCGACTCGTTTTATGTGAGTCACCACTCAAAATCAGAACCCACAGGTTTGAATAATCAAATACAGGGTGCTGGGGCGATGATGCCACCGCCTCCAGTATCGACTACAAATGGATATATAGACAACATGTTATCTGGCCATGTGGCTAAACAGACTGTGGTGTATGGGGAAAATGGAGTAGATATGTCCAACCCTCCACTTTCTCCAATAAGTGAGAGTAGTTCTGGCGTGGGGAACAATCTGTCTGGTGGAAATACTCGCAGTGTCTCCGCTGCTGTCAGTGATGAATCTGTGGCAGGAGATAGTGGCGTGTTTGAGGCTGTTGTTAAAAGGTAAGTTTTTGTTTGAAATGAACAATGTATAGAGTGACCCCAACACTGCTTTTTTTCTT
This sequence comes from Sinonovacula constricta, assembly GCA_007844125.1. Lineage (NCBI taxonomy): Eukaryota > Metazoa > Mollusca > Bivalvia > Cardiida > Solecurtidae > Sinonovacula > Sinonovacula constricta. The sequence continues at coordinate 67,844,429 of CM017558.1, read as the reverse complement.
GGGCAACTTCTGAGAGCTTTAATTAAAAGATAGGAGGCAGCCATGACTGAGGCACTATATTTAAAGCATTATGGCTCCTTTAGCACGTAAGTGCTTTAGTTTGACTTCCAATCAGGCAAGAACTTCCATGTGGGGTGTTCTTCCAGCTAATGATGCACTGGTGGTTTCCTATCAAACACATATCATGGGTATTCCTTCACCAGTAATAAGCTGGGTGTGGTCAGTATGATCATAATTGTATTACTGTGATATAACAAAAAACAAATAATAAAAGAAAGTACTTCTGCTGTCAATTTGTCCTCATCTAAAAGCTAATTTTGACACTTTAAATATGAATTTTTGCATTGGGAAATCCTGTAAACTGTGAAAAAAGAAGTCATGACACCTCAGAAATTGGGAATTTTAGTTGTCAGTGGAAAATGGTTTTTTGTTAATTGTTACTTATAAATACTGCTTTGGCATTGACTGTAGAAAATTTGTTCAAAAATTTGCTTTTTTGTAATTTTGAAGGGTTCAGTTAAGATAGGGTAGAGAACCCATTTGAAGAAAAAAACTGATATAGTGCATTGAATAAATACCATTTTGTATGCTCCATCAGTAAAAATCTTTCTACATCATCTTTCTTATTTGCAGAAAAATCTCTTTAATCGCCTTTTGAAAAAACAAAGGTTTGCCCTTTTTCCATAGTCTTTTATATATCTGGCATAACAGACTGATATTTGACTGTTTTCTAATGTTGTGTATGTTTCCAGGGATGTGCTAGATGAAGTGTTAGAGACAGGAATGGAGAGTGCACAAATACAGATTAAACTCAAGTAGGTGGCTGAACCAGAGTCTTTTTCGCTTGTATTACAATTTGCATGTCCCTGATTGGTGGCATTATATAGCAGTATTACAATTTAAATATCCCCAATGGGTGGCATGATATAGCAGTATTACAATTTAAATATCCCCAATTGGTGGCATGATATAGCAGTATTACAATTTAAATATCCCCAATTGGTGGCATGATATAGCAGTATTACAATTTGCATGTCCATGATTGGTGGCATGATATACAGGCATGATTTTATTCCGCTTTAAAGCGGAATTCCGCTTTTGTCGCGTCCGATTCCGATTTTTAATTTTAATTTCGACTCCGGATTCAAAATCACGTTTCGTCAATATTGTTCCGCTTTTTTCATTTACCGACATGTTTCCGGTTTGTGAAATGTTAGCTGCAATCTGATTGGCTTAGATCGAAGCGTTGTCCAATGGTTAAACGCGTATTAAACGCGTTTGGGTTACAAATGCCATGTGAGTATCATGGCTATGAAAGTTGTGGAGAGGCAAGAAAATACAAAGCTCTTAGTGGATAAAGGGCTTAAAAACCCATGGAAATGGGAATGGCTCGAGAAAAACGTTGACGGGGAGCCAGTTCGATGTTTTATTAGAAAGCTTGACATGAGAGGACTGGCAAAGTGTGAACTTTGCAACAAGAATATAAATTACGGTGGGAGAAGTTTATTGTGTCACTTACTTCTTACTTGTTGATACTGAATACACATGTTTAAGATAATTTTCTTTTTCTTTGGTCTTAAATTGTTAAATAAATTAAGCCAGTTGCCAGATTTGAAAACAATGCATTAGGATAATGACAAAAGAATATTATCAAGCAACTAAGAACAAAAAAAAAGATTTTTTTAATTACCAACATCAATGTTTGTCCTATATTTCCTCTGTACACAAGGATCTATTGAAAAAGAATCCCCCCACTGGGATGTAGTTTTAATGGAATATCAAAGTGTCCCATAAATATCTAGTTCTGGGCATGAAAAATCATAACATTTTTTTCAAGTTTGAAATAATCTGTAAAAAAACCACTTGATTTTGAAAACATCAAAAGGTGCTCAGGAGAGGCGCAGAATGCAGGATTTTGCACCATTTTTCCCAGACCCCCGGCCGTAAAACCATTAACTAAACCGGTAAAACCCTTAATTTTCCTTTTCAGCTTTTTTTCTTCAAAGTTAAAATCATGCCTGGATATAGCAGTATTACAATTTGCATGTCCCTGGTTGGTGGCATGATATAGCAGTATTACAATTTGCATGTCCCTGGTTGGTGGCATGATATAGCAGTATTACAATTTGCATGTCCCTGGTTGGTGGCATGATATAGCAGTATTACAATTTGCATGTCCCTGATGGGTGGCATGATATAGCAATATTACAATTTGCATGTCCCAGATGGGTGGCATGATATAGCAGTATTACAATTTGCATGTCCCAGATGGGTGGCATGATATAGCAGTATTACAATTTGCATGTCCCTGGTTGGTGGCATGATATAGCAGTATTACAATTTAAATATCCCCAATGGGTGGCATGATATAGCAGTATTACAATTTAAATATCCCCAATGGGTGGCATGATATAGCAGTATTACAATTTAAATATCCCCAATGGGTGGCATGATATAGCAGTATTACAATTTAAATATCCCCAATGGGTGGCATGATATAGCAGTATTACAATTTGAATATCCCCAATGGGTGGCATTATATAGCAATATTACAGTTTAAATGTCCCTGATGGGGGGCATGATATGGCAATATTACAATTTGCATGTCCCTGGTTGGTGGCATGATATAGCAGTATTACAACTTACATGTCCCTGATTGGTGGCATGATATGGCAATTTTACAATTTGCATGTCCCTGATGGGTGGCATGATATGGCAATATTACAATTTGCATGTCCCTGGTTGGTGGCATGATATAGCAGTATTACAATTTGCACGTCCCTGGTTGGTGGCATGATATAACAGTATTACAATTTGCATGTCCCTGGTTGGTGGCATGATATAGCAGTATTACAATTTACATGTCCCTGGTTGGTGGCATGATATGGCAATATTACAATTTGCATGTCCCTGGTTGGTGGCATGATATAGCAGTATTACAACATACATGTCCCTGGTTGGTGGCATGATATAGCTGTATTACAATTTGCATGTCCCTGGTTGGTGGCATGATATAGCAGTATTACAATTTGCATGTCCCTTATTGGTGGCATAATATAGCAGTATTACAACTTACATGTTCCTGATGGGTGGCATGATATAGCAGTATTACAACTTACATGTCCCTGATGGGTGGCATGATATAGCAGTATTACAATTTTGCATTTCCTAGATGGGTGGCATGATATAGCAGTATTACAACTTACATGTCCCTGATAGGTGGCATGATATAGCAGTATTACAACTTACATGTCCCTGATGGTAGGCATGATATAGCAGTATTACAACTTACATGTCCCTGATGGGTGGCATGATATAACAGTATTACAACTTACATGTCCCTGGTTGGTGGCATGATATGGCAATATTACAATTTGCATGTCCCTGATGGGTGGCATGATATAGCAGTATTTCAACATACATGTCCCTGATGGGTGGCATGATATAGCAGTATTACAACTTACATGTCCCTGATGGGTGGCATGATATAGCAGTATTACAACTTACATGTCCCTGATGGGTAGCATGATATGGCAATATTAAAATTTACATGTCCCTGGTTGGTGGCATGATACAGCAGTTGCAGTGTTCAACCTTCTGAGCCAAAGAATGGATACTTTGTTGGCTAGGGAATGGAGGGTGTTCTTTGTTGTCCATGTTCACTGAGCTTTTATGTTGCTGTATTTTCTCTAGGTTGGGATAAAAAGATATCTATTTATGGGAATGTTCATCTGTGTATCAATCTTGTATAAACTTGTATACCCGGTATAGTGACTGTTCTGGTTGATATGTGATTGTTTTACATGTAATTCTATTTGTTGTTTATTGTGAAGATACTTTGAACCTTAGTTTACCTGTGTTTCACCTGTATTCCAGGTATGAGACGTTGGAGAATGTGCTGGTTGTGGGTATAGAACAGGCCAGGAATCTCTCAGCATTACAGTTCCCGGATGGATCTAAAGTGTACGAATCATACATTTATTGCACCTCTGCTGTCTAATGTATAAAAATGTATTGAGGAATACAGCTTCTATTTTTTCACAGTTCTGTTCACTGACAGGTTTAAAATGTACTTATTACATCATTTTAACAGCCTTTTGTAAATTCTTAGATTAAAAAGTTATGAGAACAAATGTAGTACTACATAATAAGCAAATGAACAGCCTTGTTGGCTACATTAGTCCCTAAACTATTTCAGCATTACAGTTTGTTCCTGGATCAAAAGTGAAAATTTTAATGTTTTTTGCAGATTATTACTTATTCTTAAATGCTCACTTCCAGAGTAAAACCAGGAATCAGATAGTCATTAAGTACTGGTAACTACCTGGAGCAATGTGCAGTTAACAGTCTTGCCCATTAACTAAGACCTCTTGATTGATCGGATGTTTATACCTGGGACATATACTGTTGTCACTGAAACAATATTGAAATCTTGTTTTAATTTCTGTATACATGTTTATATAGGTGGCAGTATCATTGACTAATAACTCCTCTGACTGCTTAACCTCATATCGCATGGGTTTGTGTCCAATTCTGGATGAAGGACAATGTGGGAAGGTCTTCCAGCTGACCTGTAGTGTGCCTGTGATTATTTCCAGGCATTTTTCTGGGGTACTTTTCCACCAGGCTAAAAGACGTCACAATGAAGATCTCTAGTTGCTGTAATTTATTCAAAAACAAAACAGTAAATATGGGTGTCATATAATGCAATTGTAATTAAATATATTTTATATAAACTGGTTTTCCTGCTTGCTTTGTCTCAATACAGATGTATCCAAGCAGCATTACTACCAAACTCGGACCGGTCATGGGAGACTGTGCCAGCGGCTGAATTGATTAACCCCAAATTCAGCGAAGTTTTCAGAATGTCCATTCCTCAGCGAACAGTTTTAACCAAAACTCTCCAAGTGAACATTTGGTGTCTACAGCAGAATAAACCCAAGGAGTGCTATGTAAGTGTGGTTAATAAGTCAGTTTATGTAAAATAAAGTCTGTGTTTTGTAACTCCTCAGCCCCTCACCATGTGTGTTCAAGTCCTAGTCAGAGAGGAACTGATGGGATATGTCATCCAGTGTGCCAGTGGTTTTTCCCAGACATTTATCTCAGTTCTTCCTCCACCAATAATTAGCTGGACGTTGCCAGTATGAACATAATTGTGTCAGTGCGATGTAACAAAAACAAAACCAATAAATCTTTGTAACAAATTTAAAACCTTGTTTAGCCTTCGTATATGTCATTTATACTTCAGTGCCGATATAAAATGTATAACACCCATTTGTCTCTTGTGCAGGGTTGTGCATCAGTCAGTCTTGCCGACTTTGACCCAAAGGATATGGTGTATGTGAGATGGTACAACGTTCTCAGCTTCAAGTTCATGCAGCCAGACATGTGTCCCACCACTACAACAGTGTGTAAGAAGTCATCTGCTGCAGACAGTGTCAGTGTGCTGGAGCAGACGGAAGTACAACGGGTATCAGTCAGTCAGACAGAAATACTCATGCATCTAGATAACAATAATGTAAGTTCATGGTAATTGGGGTACAGAAGATGGTTTCTTATTTGTCATAAAAATTTAACAGTTTATCAAACAGAGCTTAGTAAACAGTAAAAAAAGCAAAATAATAGTAAAAAAAGCGAAATTAGGGTAAAATGCCAAAATTAGTTTTGTTTCATTTCTCTTTTTTTTTCATTTCTTTTGTGACTGCTATTGTGGTAGTTTAGTTTGTTGGTGTTTCTTAGGATAAACTTCCATTAACACTTAATAAATGAAGATTATGTCCACATTATCACGACTAGACCTGGTAGCGCAGTCGGTAGCGCATCGGCTCTAGGTTCTGTTCGTTTTTTTTTAATGCAACTATCTGTCTTGTATGTTCAGTATAATAAAGTCTAAAGAAATGTATATTTAAAGGTGGTATCTGACAGTTTGCCTCTGTCAGAAATATGTAACAATATTTGACCTCTGTCTTGGATATTTGAACATAGTTTCTGCAGAAAGATGTATTATAGAGGCGCCAGGTTCGATCCCGGCTGTGACATTCCAAAGTTGTAAAAATGGTAGTGGTGCTTTTCCCTTGCTAACACTCAAGCAAATATAAGGATAGTCCAGTGACAGGCAAATGTGACTGGGTGTGGTATCATGCCAAGTGTTCACGGCATGCTATACACAGTGAAAGCAACACTATATCTGCTTCAAGTGGACACCATCTCCAGATTACTGAAATACTGTTGGTGGGAAGTTAAACCCAATTAACAAATAAATATTATCATTCTTACATGTAGTATTCTTATGTTTCTAAATAGAGGCATATAGCAGTCTTTGCTTAATGCATAAGTAAAAAACTCATTGTATTGTATTATCACTCTTGATACATTTTTAGATGATTTCTTTTTGTCAGGAGTCGGATAAGGTGACATTTTTAAATGATTTCTATTTTCAGGAGTCGGATAAGGTGACATTTTTAAATGATTTCTATTTTCAGGAGTCGGATAAGGTGAAGAAGCTCTTGGAAGCATCTTCAGCAAGATTGAGGAAGGTCTCAAATGAAGACAAAGATGGGTGAGTACAACCAGGGACATTTTATTATCTTTTTTAAATTTTATTGCAGGAGTGTAATAGAAGAAATATCAGAAAGATAACCATCCTTCTAAATTGTGTTAAACCTGGGTTGTTGCTGCAAATTTTTTTTTTTGTTCAAAGATTAAAAATTTTGATCCTGAGATTTGTATCAGCTAAATTTCTCAATTTTCATTTCAAAATTTAATTGGAATTTCATATTGAATTAGCATCTGATTGGTTTTAAAAGATATGGCCTGGGCCCAAGATCATAAAACTCTGTTCACAAGTCTGAGATTGGTCTCAGTCATCAGATTGGTTATTAATTGAATATTGCTAAAAACAGACCAATCAGATGCTTGGGAATAGTCACAGACTCAGCCTTCGGTATTCATAACCTTTAACCCTGACCACATAAACTGTCATAATGCTGCATTCAGTTACAAAACCATGATTCTTAGCTATTTATTTATTAGTGTATGTAAAGGTAGCTAGACAAATCCAATATACTGTTGTCCTTTCACTGTTCAGTTTAAACTTCAATCTTTCAGACAATACCATGTTCATCCAATGGTGTCCTCACTTAAAGAGGAGAGCAGTGATGAGTCTACAGTCATATCATCCCAGACATCTACCCTCACTCGTAACCAAGGCCCAGATGAGATGGAGGAGCATGGCAATGACACACTGAAGAATGAACCAGATATTGACCTTGACCTTAATGAGGATACAGCCGAGGATGATGTAGAAGATGAGATGGTACCTACTTCAGTATTATCCAAAACAGCCTTTCATTTTTTTTCTCTCCCCTCAAGAATTACACTATTGAGCAAGCTCTAAGTTCTATTGTGGCCCATAATAAACATTTTTGATGGAATTTTCATACTATCATAATAAACAAATGTACAATAAGTACCTTTAAAGATTTGAAATTGATTTTATAATTGTTGTACCATGTACTTACCAAAAGTTTTCAATCAGACATGAAAGAATACAAAAATATCAACCCCAAATTAAAGTAAATTGCGACTCTTATTTCAATCTCTATCGACATGACAACAACAAATTTTATGGAGAATGTTATACATGAGTTACTGTGTTCACTGTATTATACAATGTTATTGTTCACAGAAAGGCAGCAGACCTAACAGAGTTCAGCTATTCCTAGTGCGACAAGAAATAGTTCCACATATTTCCATTACAGGGTGTTCAACGAACAAGAGTCACACAGCTAAACCTTGTAGTGGTAGATTATCATCAAATGTTCACAATAGTTTGACCAGCCTGTTACAACTAGATGTAAATGTGACTATCAAATGAAACACAATATAAACTTTTTTACATAAACCTCCATCTAGAGCATAGAATTATAGCATCTTACAAAACATGGTAATATAACCAGCACGTTTAATTCATTAATTATTTAACCTTTTTGTTAACAGGACTACAATGACCTTGCACTGGTAGAGAATGTGATACAAGGGTTTGAGAAGACCCTGGGACTGGAAGGGCTGTGTTCTAGTGAGGGGTCCACTGATCAGGAAGATCCTCTTCATGCTGAGACCTGTGATAAAGAAACCAACACAGTCCGCGTACGAGTGCCACGCCTTCAAGATGTGCGAAGGTCACATGATCACTCCAGCGAAGGAGGGCGCAATAGTGCCATACGGCGATCACAGACATTCTCACCGACATGTCGGCCAGGTGCTAACTATATATGCAAGGTGTGTAGAAACAAAAATAGTCTTGGTTTTGCTCATGATTATGGCTTGCATGAGGGAAAAAGTAAATTGTAGTTGAGATATTAAGTGTGAAAAACGTGTGCATTTATATGACATTACTTTTTACTTTATATTATATACATTATATTGTATATATATATTTTGTTTAAATAATGTTTCTATGCTTTCTATCAAAGTAATTTTATTGTGTGTTATCATTGGCAGGGACAATATAAGTGACTGCTATTCTGTTGTTGTTGTTTTTGTATTAAAATCTAATTTTAAGGTTGTTGTTTATTTATTTGCAGTTGAACCGCAGTGACAGTGATAGCTCTATGCCCCTATACAAGAAAGGTCCCTTCCAGAGGAATTCTCTACAGAGGAGAAGCCTCAGACTTAAACATGTGAGTGTGGGCCATAATTATGTTTATTGGTCATGATTTTTGAAGATTTTCTTTTATTATTCCACGCCTCTCATCATGTTGGTTTAAGTGTTAGTCTGATCAAACTTTCATTGGGGGGAGGTGGGGTGGGTGATCTGTTGGATTCCACCTTGCCAACAATGTGCTGGATTGTACCTTAAGTATAAGTCTGTTGTCCTTTCTCCACTAAAATAGTTAGATATTTCTATATTAAGTGTAGAGAGATGCCCATTGCCATTCAATGTCTTCTAACTCCTCAGCTGGTCACCATTTATGATCAAGTACCAAAACACTTGTGAGGAGGTTCTCCATCTGCACTGCCATGTGTCAGTGGTACTACCAAGATAACTTGTGATGAGTCTTTTTTTCACCAAAAATTGCTATTGACAAAAAACTTTGTAGTAAAGCATTGCACTTGACCTATTTATTGTAATAAAAAATTGTAAATTGTAAATAAAAGTGTTGAAGTCATTTTAAATTATTTGCAGCAGAAAAAAATATGTCAAGTAACATGTGTCTGCTAACAAAATGTGATTATAATGTGCCTTTTTTGACAAAAAGTATAAACAATGTATAATTTTCTTTTGATGTTTGCAGTAAATGCCAAAATAACATTTGTGTATGCGAACAAAGTGTGATAAAGATTTACAATTTTTAACAGAAAGTGCAAACAATTTATAATGTTCTCTTGATATTTGCAGCAGATGCCAAGTAACATAGGTCTGCGTGGAGGAAAGGTGGTGACACGGACATCTCTGGACATAGAGCTGGATCTCCAAGCGTCTCAGACACGACTGAGTCACCTAACAGATGAGAATCAGAGGCTGCGAGAACTGAAGAAGAAATTTGAGGAGGCCAAGGCTAGAGGTATGTATGGTGGATTTGTCACTATGTCATATTTTAGACAAACATTGTAAATACGCTAAATTCCTCATTTATTCACTGGCCGCAATAGCTCAAGTGGTTGAGTGTCAGCTTGCAGATTGGGAGGTCAAGGGTTCAAACCCTGGCCGGGTCAAACCAAAGAAAGTTGCTAGTAGTGGCTTCCCTTCTAACGCTTGGGACAGCATTACGCCTGATTCGTCGATGTCAGTATAATGGACCGGCTGGGTTCAGTCCCCGGGCACCTCATAAGTACCCCTGTGCTATAATGATAGAAATGCCGGCAAATTCTATACCATGCCTCATTTATTCTTTAAAATGATCATTTCTGCCTTATTTTGCTGTCTTTTTTTTAACAGCCAATCTCTATAAACCAAGTGATAAGAGACTTAGCAGCAAAAAAGTGTAGATCCTGATCAGGCAGCTCCCAACTGATCTCAACATGCTTGGCAGCTCCCAGCTGATCTCAACATGCTTGGCAGCTCCCAGCTGATCTGTGCACAGCAGCTCCCAGCTGATCTGGATATGCACAGCAGCTCCCAGCTGATCTGGATGTGCATGGCGGCTCCCAGCTGATCTATATGTGCACGGCAGCTCCTAGCTGATCTGGACATGCACAGCAGCTCCCAGCTGATCTGGACATGCACAGCAGCTCCCAGCTGATCTGGATATGAACAGCAGCTCCTAGCTGATCTGGATATGCACAGCAGCTCCCAGCTGATCTGGACATGCACAGCAGCTCCTAGCTGATCTGGACATGCACGGCAGCTCCCAGCTGATCTGGATATGCACAGCAGCTCCCAGCTGATCTGGATGTGCACAGCAGCTCCCATCTGATCTGGATATGCACAGCAGCTCCCAGCTGATCTCATTATGCACAGCAGCTCCCAGCTGATATCATTATGCACAGCAGCTCCCAGCTGAAATCATTATGCACGACAGCTCCCAGCTAATCTCAATGTGCACGGCAGCTCCCAATTGATCTGGACATGCACCGCAGCTCCCAGCTGATCTGTGCACAGCAGCTCCCAACTGATCTGGATATGCATGGCAGCTCCCTGCTGATCTGGATGTGCACAGCAGCTCCCAACTGATCTCAATATGCATGGCAGCTCCCAACTGATCTCAATATGCACGGCAGCTCCCAACTGATCTCAATATGCAGGCAGCTCCCAGCTGATCTCAATGTGCACGGCAGCTCCCAACTGATCTCAATGTGCACGGCAGCTCCCAATTGATATGGATGTGCACTATTTTGACAAAGTTTGATGAGTTTGTGCTTAGCAGGCTAAAGGTTAGTTATGCAAATTTATTCTGTACTGTTCCAGATAAGTAAACCAGTGATGTTTTCTGCTTGTAGGGGACACTGAGTTACCAGCCTGGTTGTCGGACGATGAACATTTCCAAAGTTTGTTGAGTGAAGCTGACCGATTGGTAAGTAGTCTTCATTAGGTTTAAGTGTATTAAAGGGACTTAACTAGTCCTCTGCCAGTAGATCAGTATGCAGAGATGTCCTCTTGAAGCGGCTATCAACAACACATTGAATCACAGTTTTTGTATGTTGGGTTAATCATCCAACCAGGAATCTTTAAGTTCCATGGTGTATTTGAAGCAGATATCATCCTGCCTACTTTCTGAAAGTAAGCCTTAAACTGGATACAATACAACACTTTGAGTCCCATATTTTGGATTTTGGGATAATCGCCCATTCAAGAACCTTAAATTTCTCTGGAGACTGGTTATATTCGAAGCAGATATAATGCCTCCTTCTAAAAGTATGTTAAACTAATACCATGACACATTATTCAGTAAACAAGTGCATTGCACTTTTAATAGTATTGAATAATCAAAATGTCTCTATTACAAAAAGTTTTATGACACAAGAAATAAAGTGTTAAACATAAGAAAGTGTTATTTTAGTAGTGAGAAATAATCATAAATAGTAAGATGAAGGTAATCATCAGCATCAAAACATTTTTGATGAAATCACTGTCCAGGTTGGCCCTAGCTTAATGGCAGCTCTCCATCTGTCTTGTTCCTTGGCATCCACAGAGCTGAGGTCATCAATGGCAGCTCTCCATCTGTCTCTGTTCTTGGCATTCTCAGGGCTTAGGTCATCAATGGCAGCTCTCCATCTGTCTCTGTTCTTGGCATTCTCAGAGCTGAGGTCATCAATGGCAGCTCTCCATTTGTCCTTGTTCTTGGCATTCTCAGGGGTAAGGCTGTCAGTGGCAGCTCTCCATCTGTCCTTGTTCTTGGCATTCTCAGGGGTGAGGCTGTCAATGGCAGCTCTCCATTTGTCCTTGTTCTTGGCATCATTATCAGTGGTGTGGCTGTCAATGACAGCTCTCCATCTGTCCTTGTTCTTGGCATTCTGAGGGGTGAGGCTGTCAATGGCAGCTCTCCATCTGTCCTTGTTCTTGGCATTATCTGTGGTGAGGCTGTCAATGACAGCTCTCCATCTCTCTGTCCTTGGCAGAAGATTATCATTTATATTAAGGTGTATATACCGGTATTATGCAAGAAGCCTTATAGAACTTGATTAATACAAGTTGTATTAAATATATTCTATCTAATCAAACACCAATGTTTCCACTAACTGAATTGCATATGAAATTTTGTACAGTGTTACAGCAATCTTACATTTACAATTAAATCATTGTCTAAATAAAACTGTTTATTTGAGTAAACATTTAAGTTGTTGAAAATATTTTCCCTGTCTCTCGAATGTGATTTCCACAGAAGTTCTGAAACTGGATATAGCATATAAGTATAAGGTATATAAGTATCAGATGTTTAAACTATTATCTCTTTCTTTCAAATACGATTTCAGCAGTAGAACTGAAACTGAATACATCATTTCCGCCCTGTAATTGGTTTTTAAAGGCTGTTTATTTATTAATTTTTATATTATTTTTATACATATTTTTCTTGTCTCAGACGTGGCAGTTGTTTCAGGAGCATATAGAAGTAAGATACCATGTTCACATATTCTAGCATGTATCTACAGCTGCATGTGTAGCCCTATGTTCCCTAACAGGCTAAATGTTACCCACATAAACCTTAACACAATGTGTTACAGGAATATGGAATGTTTTTGTTGACATGTAAAATGTGATTTTGTCATATGAAACTATACTAATATATATGTTAATGATGTGTTATCACATGTCACAGTAAACAACATGTAAACAGCCCTGTTACTTAGACGGTTGAGAATTTGACTTTCTTGTTATAGGTCCTGTGTTTTAAGCCCTTGATTGTCTGAGCTTTTTTTCCCTTTTAACTCTGTGTTAAGTTATGCCCGCTTGATCCAAGAAATGTACATTTTGTTGTAAAAATCATTAATTAGAACTCATAATATAGAATATAAATCCTCAGCTATAACAATAAAGAGCTTTCCAGGCCATGCCTTGAACACCAGACTCCCTCCCTGCAGAACTTCATGGATCTAAGTAAAAAAAACTCAAATTGTCCATTTGACATTGGAGGCCTCTGTGGTTATACTAAGATGTTATAAGTCTTCCTTGTAAGAGGTCCATAATTACATTTTGTTGTTAACACAGCAAAACAAAGTGAAATAATTATATACCAAACAACAAGTACAAGAGCTGTGTGGATCTAAGGAGTGTACAATGGAGGCATGCATGTGATTGCATGTTTTCCTCTGACAGGTCAGTTGTAATAGTATTCTTTTAGTTAAAGTTTCAGTATAATTGAAGAATGGTGTACTTAAGTTGTAATTTGTGCTATAATTTAGTGTAATATATGTTTGTAAGTTATATAAGTAGTGAGGCTGGATTAAGTATACTTACATAAATAAGAAACATTAAAGGTGAAGCATAATTTCAGGACACTTCATGCACAAAAATATAAAAATACAATATAAATCTATAAATATTTCTGTTTGTGTTTATTTTCTACATGACACAAATATTTATTTTTTCTTGTTTATTTTTTTGTCCATGTCTATTTGATGTCTTTGTTAATCTGTTATAATTAACACTATATTACTGGTATGCACTAGATCTGTTGTATACAGGTACTTCATGTACTTTATATATTCATAACTGTAATACTTAGTGTTAATTCGAGTAACATATATAATTTGATATAATAACTTACAAACATGTACATTAAAGAACATTATACTTATAATGGCCCTATGATTAAAACCTAATAATTGGTAAATAATATTAACAAAGCACAAGCTTGTCATCCTATATGCTCACATGAACCAGAGCATATCTTTCAGATTCATCATTTTACACAATTCTTGCATAAATCCTGCAAGCTTGAAATCAGTTTCAATAATTGAAGCTCTTCAGTCCTACTGCTAATATAGATTACTGCTTGCAGGCTCAAAGACTGTCACAATGCCTGGATTCTATCCAGGTCTGGGTAAAACAAATGATCAAAGCCAACCGTGGCCGAAGTTATAAGACTTGTCAATTTGTAACTCCTCATCTACTTGCTGGGGAGGTATTCCAGCTGACCAGCAGTGTGGAGGTATTCTCACTAGACATGTCTAGGTGAGGTACCACCGACACACTTGAAAGGTCATGTGGGAAGGTCAGCCAACTGACCAGCAGTGCTGAGGTGTTCTTACTAGACATGTCTAGGTGAGGTACCACAGACACACTTGAAAGGTCATGTGGGAAGGTCTGCCAACTGACCAGCAGTGCTGAGGTGTTCTTACTAGACATGTCTAGGTGAGGTACCACAGACACACTTGAAAGGTCATGTGGGAAGGTCTGCCAACTGACCAGCAGTGCTGTGGTGTTCTTACTAGACATGTCTAGGTGAGGTACCACAGACACACTTGAAAGGTCTTGTGAGAAGGTCAACCAGCTGACCAGCAGTGCTGTGGTGTTCTCACGAGACATGTCTAGGTGAGATAGCACAGACACACTTGAAAGGTCATGTGGGAAGGTCAGCCAGCTGACCAGCAGTGCTGAGGTGTTCTCACTAGACAAGTCTAGGTGAGGTACCACAGACACACTTGAAAGGTCATGTGAGAAGGTCAGCCAGCCTACCAGCAGTGCTGAGGTGTTCTCACTAGACAAGTCTAGGTGAGGTACCACAGACACACTTGAAAGGTCATGTGGGAAGGTCAGCCAGCTGACCAGCAGTGCTGAGGTGTTCTCACTAGACATGTCTAGGTGAGGTACCACAGACACACTTGAAAGGTCATGTGAGAAGGTCAGCCAGCTTACCAGCAGTGCTGAGGTGTTCTTACTAGACACGTCTAGGTGAGGTACCACAGACACACTTGAAAGGTCATGTGAGAAGGTCAGCCAGCTGACCAGCAGTGTGGAGGTATTTTCACTAGACATGTCTAGGTGAGGTACCACAGACACACTTGAAAGGTCATGTGAGAAGGTCAGCCAGCTGACCAGCAGTGCTGAGGTGTTCTCACTAGACATGTCTAGGTGAGGTACCACAGACACACTTGAAAGGTCATGTGGGAAGGTCAGCCAGCTGACCAGCAGTGCTGAGGTGTTCTTACTAGACATGTCTAGGTGAGGTACCACAGACACACTTGAAAGGTCATGTGAAAAGGTCAGCCAGCTGACCAGCAGTGTGGAGGTATTCTCCCTAGACATGTCTAGGTGAGGTACCACAGACACACTTGAAAGGTCATGTGGGAAGGTCAGCCAGCTGACCAGCAGTGCTGAGGTGTTCTCACTAGACATGTCTAGGTGAGGTACCACAGACACACTTGAAAGGTCATGTGGGAAGGTCAGCCAGCTGACCAGCAGTGCTGAGGTGTTCTCACTAGACATGTCTAGGTGAGGTACCACAGACACACTTGAAAGGTCATGTGAGAAGGTCAGCCAGCTTACCAGCAGTGCTGAGGTGTTCTTACTAGACACGTCTAGGTGAGGTACCACAGACACACTTGAAAGGTCATGTGAGAAGGTCAGCCAGCTTACCAGCAGTGCGCAGGTGTTCTCACTAGACATGTCTAGGTGAGGTACCACGGACACACTTGAAAGGTCATGTGAGAAGGTCAGCCAGCTGACCTCTGGTATGATGGTACCTCTATTCAGACAATTGCTTTACCAAAAATAAGTGAAGGTCACAATGCAACTTAAAACAATTATATTGTCAAGAAAGGTATACATATATACATACAACTTAACCTAAATTTCTCACATTTGTAAATTATATCTTTTTTAGATCTCTTTACTATTACTGTAAGTTTCATGTTTTTTTAGATGGTTATCAGATTTTTTTGTGATAATAAGTCATGTCTAATTATATATTTTTTCAGTCAAGTATTGGGTTTGGTAATCTTTAGCCTAAGCATGTCATCAATAAGTCTGATGTACCTGCACTGCTTTGTAATATACAATTACTTCAGCTCAGAGTTTATTCTACAATACATATTTAAGCCTTTACATGCTGGAAACACCATTAGGGTGAGATATGTTTGATGTTATTGGGGTTAATGGTGTTTCCAGCAAGTAAAAGGTTTAGAATGAACCTTTTATTGCTTTGTATATATCTAGGTAACAAGATTGCAATTTTAAAATCTTTTATGATGGACTTATGATCGTAAAGGTGGTATCTTACAATTTACCTTTATAACACACATGTAACAATATCATACCCCTGTTGGAGGATTGTTTGGTATAAATGTTGCATACATGTGTACTTCAGGCCAAGTTAAGACACTGTCTCAATTGTTGACACAGCACACATCATGAAATCAATCACTTCAAATGTTCATTTTTTCCAAATCTGTAAATAAGGACACCGGGGACCTGTGCTAACAATTGGTAACAATAATGTTACCCAGATAAAGGTATAAAGTAATCTTTAACAGTAAGTAGTCATGTGATTGTTCTTAGTTAAAAATAGAAAACTGTGCAGCATGACACAGATAGGAAACACTTGTTTGTAATAACAGGTTGGGCATTAAGCTTCTCTTGATAAATATATGACATCAACAAACATTATTGTTTTTTATCCTTTTAGGTAACAATAACTTGGATTATATGAGTGGGGGGGGGACAGTCAGTCCAAACTGCAGCATACCACCTTTAAACTTGAGTTAATGTCAGTTTTACTTGTGATACCATGTGCAATCCGATTACTTTTGCTTATTGTTTTATTATGAAGACTTAATTCTTTATGAACTTTGTTTAGCATCTGACTGAATGCATGATGAATGCAGTTATGATTTTTAACACAACTTAGTGTACATATGCCTATTTTGTCTATGTTGCTGTTTCTGTTATTGCATAACTTTTATTGTATTATATCTTGCATTATGTTTAGAACATTTGAGCTTTTTCCTCTCATTGTTAACAAAAAATAGCTTTTGTGTTAAGTCTTCCATCTGACTTGTAAAAACATATATAACCTTGGTACAGTACATCTTGTCTGTATGTTCGTGCAGTACAACCTTGTTACAGTACATCTTGTCTGTATGTCCGTGCAGTATAACCTTGGAACAGTACGTCTTGTCTGTATGTCTGTGCAGTATAACCTTGTTACAGTACATCTTGTCTGTATGTCCGTGCATCGGCCATCTCTCAGACGTGACTACCATATTATTTACCATACAGAAAACAAAATTTGCTATTTTACAAACACTTGAGCGGTACATTTACAAGTGTAACCCTCCAGGTCAAGGTCTTATTTAAGGTCGTTGCATGTTTGAGGTCATAGGTCATTTCCTGTGACAGTTCTTGTTCTACTACCCTTCAAATACTTTCAGGATTTTAAAACATAAATATAATTGTTGAACAATTAGTCATCTTAATTGATGTATAAGCTGGCATGGACTTTACCAGAATGTGAATATTACTGGCTTGACTCCAGTTTGCTCTATTTTTTGTTTCCTTGGTAATTAACTTTGCTGCAGTGGTTATCATAGTCATACTGTGTAGCTATTCTGATAATAGACGTAACATTCATTTAAAATATACACAGCAGTTTCTTTAGTTAATAACACAAAATGCTGCCTTTTAGCTTGGCAAAACATTAAGGATAATACATTTAACACCATAAACTAAATGTGTACTTGTATAGTATTAATATTTTATGCTATTGTTTTCCTCAAACATTTTGTATTTTCTTTAAAAGTCTTAATGTTATACAAAGGCTGTATGTACAAAGAATCAATGTAATACTTTAGCTGCAAAATAGTAAGAGAATGTCATCAGTGAATCTTTAAATTTAAGGAAACTAATGACAGTGATAACAAGGTCAAGGAGAAAACAATGAGGCAAAATTTTTATTGAAACAATAAAAGTCAAATTAAATGAAAAAATGTAGCAGTGATAATGATATTTAGAAAAACAACAGTGATAATGATATATAATTAAACGCCTATTAACTCCCATACTATTGTTTTTTCAGCGTCAGAGAGAGGAGCTAGGTCAAATGACGAAGCAGGAACGTCGCGCGGAACAGCTGATGAAGCGGGTCACACGAGACGTCCATCGTCTGAAACGTAACCATCCCAACGCAATGTCAACATCATTCAGGTATGGCAGAATTGGGCTTTTCAATTGAATTTCTAGGAAACATTTGATGCATTAATTTGTCATATGTGTGGACCGGCAGCCAGGGGACGTCAGCGTTTGGTGTTTAAGTTTTGAGCTGGTTTACTAAATTCGTCTCCAAAAAACCTGTTAACTTAATCAATGATGGGGTGCTCATTTGAGTTGAGTTGTCAACTACAACTACTTTTACTCCTTAGTTTCTCTGTGGTTTAGAGACTGTGGGTTAGAGACTGTTGGTTAGAGACCTGTCGTTTAGAGACCTGCAAACACTGACCAGCGGGATGCCAGTGGTTCTACCCAGAACTTTGTCTTGTGTCTTTATCCACCAACAATAGCTGTACATGATAGAATTACCATAATTTTGTTGCTGTGAAGTAAAATAAAACAATCATACTTGACATTTTGATAACTTTGGGATGGAACAAGGTGCTGAGTACGAGAATCCTAACTGTTGTCCATCCAGTATCTGAATTATTTCCCTTTGTTGAATCGTCATTACACGATTGTAACTGAAGCATTACTGCCTCGGCTAATTTAAATGGACCAATTTTAGGAGGGATTATTATTCTTTCATATAAGATATGCAAAACCTAAATTGATTAGAGTAGATAAAATTAATTAATATTGTCTGGTTCTATTTATACCACTTATCCTGTAAAAATAGTGTTTTAATCCTTTGCCATCTTGCAGCTAAAAAAGACATCATAAACCCTGCTCCCAGCTAGTTACAGATCTTTCAGATCTTTGGCTTGACTTGAGTAAAGGAACACCATTATTATTTAGAGAAATATACTGTTAATTATGGGTGTGTGATTGTAATTTAAAATCGAGAAATATTTTCACATCTCTGCATGTTCTTTAATTGTCACTTTCCACTCCTGTCACTTCAGACTTCATGAGGAAATGGTAAATTGCTTGTGTTGAACAATCTCTTTGCTTGAATTATCTATTGTTTTAGTTTCTTTGGAGAGAGAAAATACACTAAAAAATGCCATAATTTGGTCATTTCTATATGCACTGATGTTATGATTAATTTACCCCTACATCCCCTTTGGCTTTATTAATAACACATATACTGCAGAGTGGAACAAATGTGTTGTGCTACTTTTACACTCATTCTTTTAGATGAAATAAAAAAAGAAACACTGTTTTGAATCAGGAATTAATAGAAATAATATAATTTTTTGCAATTGTACCCTTCATCCAGGAACATTGCTTAAATGGTTGTTTTTGTTGGTAGTATTTAGGTGTAATCGGCATGACATCAAGTGTGACGTGAATTGTTCAATGGAAGGTGAAATAATGAAGAGTTCGATTGTCTGTTGTTGAGAATCTTTGTTGATAGACTTAAGATTAGTTTGTGCATTTGTGGCCCATTTGTCTGTCCATGTCTCCATCTGCCTGTCTTAATTTTGTTCAGGGCTGATCTCAAAAAGCATAGCAGATGTTGACTTTAACAAGGCTGGACAAATCAATATGTTTGAAGTGCGGTGCGTAAGAATCATAACTCTACTACATTAATTATTTTTAGTTATCTCCCTTAGTTTATTTTACTTGCTTTTTTATACAGTGAACAAGAACTGTAACTCAGATTTTGACTGGCTTTTATTCATGAATCCAAGAATACTTCGGGCAGCAAAGCCCAGTTCTTCAGGTTCCTTTTTTAAATAAGGAGCTTGTTTTGATGTCGTATTTAAAGGCCTGAACACTGACATAGGGTCCCCCAGCTCATATGTAGCTAAAAATTTCAATATTTCTCTGAGTTGGAGTGAAAATCATATCTTTCCTTGAGCAAATGGTAGGGATGTTGATGTGTAACTCATCAGCCTGCTCTTCCACTCAACGTGAGTCCTATCAGGTCTAAACATGGGAAGGTCTGAGCTGATATTTGGTGCACTGGTGGTGCAGTGCTACCCAGATATTTATCAGCTATTCATCCAGCAAAATAGCAGGGCGTATTTTATCACCATAATGGTTTCACAGTGATCTATTTTAAAGACCAAAAAAAAAAAAATCAAAAACTTTTAAGGAAACAAGGAACTTCGTGGGTTTATTATTTTCTTTAAACTGAGCATGTCTGTAATTTTTTTGAACTTTCTTCATAGTTTTATTGTAGGAAACAGTATTGAATCAGTCTTTATAACTGCAACAAATTCCTGTGTTTGTAGAAAGATTGTAAAATCAATTATAAATCTGCACCAAATTAAAGCATGTGTTTATGATTTCCTGAGATTTGAGATTGACATCTTAGTTGTAGCAAGACTTGCCTGCTTTGCGTGGTGATAAATAACCATTGTTAACATCCTCCCAGATTGTACAGCCATCAAAATGGGAGTTTTGTAATAAAAGCAATTTTACTGAAAAATGACTTTTTTGTCTGAAAGTGGGAAATGATTTTTTTTTACTTCAGAAGAGATTTGTAATAAAAACAAACAAAAATAAAACAAAAAAAACATTTTACATTTTTTTTAATTATCTCAATTTCAGCTTTCTGTCAGCTAATAAATCTTATGAATTCTCAGATGTAGTTACAGGTTTTAGGGTTGTTGTATTCTTATTGTATGTAATAAACAGGGGTCATATTCATTCAGAATTTTATTAATTTTATTTAACTTTAATTAAAGAACTTTTTTAATTGTAAAGGATTTCCCTTTGAAAAAGAAAATAGCTTAAGTGTTTCTCATGTACATTTTAATTTAAGAAATTATCCTAACTTAAAAGACAACACAAGTTGAAAGTGTGTAAATGTGAAATAGTAACAGAGGTTCTTTATTGATAAACCCTTTGATGTCCACATGTAACCATACAGCAAACCATAATCTCATGAAAAGTTAGGCAAGTATTTACTGCACTTTGCTCCAGGTAGTTACCAAGTAATGGTTCTGTCCTGAAAGAGGGCAATCAAGACAGATTATAATTAATTTAAAGAACATGTTTCCCAATTCACTTTAAACAAAAGGGATTAAAACAAACTTGAACAGAAAGGTTTCAAGGAACGTATTCCCCAAATGATTGTAAACAAAAGGTGTTAAGAGAACTTTTATAATTGACTTTAAACAAAGAGGGTTAAAAGAACTTTTTTCCCTGCCGATTCTAAACAAAGACACTTTAACTCTTGTTCTGAATAGTCCCTTTTGGAGTTTTGAATATTTTGCATTTTTCACACAGTCTACAACATTTTGTGTGTCACAGTCAACTTAATCAAACTTTTTTAAATCTGCATGAAAAGAGTTTAAACAAATCCTTGTCTTGTTTCAGAGAGAAGTTGGCCTTCATCACCACCGTCAATATGCAGGTTCCTTTTATACCTTCCGACACTTCTAGTCCCGGAGAGGAGGTTCGTATGGAGCAGCTGCTCAAAGATGGCCGTATTGGTCATGAGGTCTGATTGGTCCATCACATCATCACCATGGCAACAGAATGTCAACAAATTGATCCTATGTATCCTGTGATTCCACAGCGATGAATGAATCGTGACCTATTGATAATTGGTCGGTTTAGATGGTTTATAGATGAAACCTACACTGTGATTGGTTGGTTTATAAATTAGTACCATACTGTAATTGGTTGGTTTATACATAAGAGCCACACTATGATTGGCTGGTAAATAGATGAAACCCACACTGTGATTTCTTTGTTTATCATAAGAAAGCATCACATTATCAGCTAGATCTAACTGGCGTCTATAATACAGAGTATGTATGCACAGTTAATGTTCAAGGTTTGGGATTTTGCCAGATATGCAAATGAGCTGTTAGTAGATGGAAAGTATTGATAACCAGAACTGGAAGTGCTCAAATTTATGTCAACACGAAAGAAGACCTCTAACTATCGATGAAACAGTATATCCAAGACCTAGTAGCAAGCACAGTGGACAAGAATAGGTAAAGTAAGCCAAGTGAACTGTGGGAGGCTTTCTTGCAAAGGTTGGACATATGCTATTTGGTTATGAGAACATTTGGCACATAGACAGTTCAGGTTGATCATGTCCTTGTTGAATCTCAGTCAGTCAGGTTATAGTTGTTGGATGGGGATTGTTGAGGACAAGTTTTTTATATCCATCAATCATTCTTAAGTAAGAATCGCTCAAATTTTACAATATGTTCATTGTATTTTTTTAAGAACAAGTATTCAACTTCCATAACTGTGCTACTGTATTAAAGCTTAAACAAAAAGTCATTAGAATACAGAAATACTCAGTGTTAGAGCATAAACGAGAGAATCGAGTTCAAGTTATGACTTAATAAGGCCTGAGAACAGTTAGTAAATGTAGGATTTGAGGGAGTGTTGCTTAAGCTGATTGTTGAATATAAAACACTGACAGTATGAGATGTAGGCAAGGTCGACAGTAAGGTAAAGGTACATCTGGGAAAACTATTGTCACAGAACTGTGCTTGTTGTGCATGTAAGGAAATGTTACGACAGGTCAGTACGAAAGGCTGATCTAAGTTGTTTTAGATATTTATTAAATGACTGGTCTTTCCACATGATATTCATGTAGGGACATTCATTTTGTATATTTCATTGACAAATTTTTAGTTTTAGCACAAATAAGCAAGTTCTTTTCTTTATTATGCAAAGAAGATAAAGTAAGATAGTGAAAAACATTCAAATTGTTTCTACTTCAGCCAGTTATAGATTGAGTTAATGTGTTTATTTGTAGTATTAAGTTGCCAATTAACAAACTGTTGTGTCTTTTTATATAAGTATTTAACTAAACATTATATATTATTTGACATGAGTAGTTTAAGAGCATTCTTTAATTCACATACCTCTAACTGAAACTAAAAAAAAAAAAAACTATTTTAGAGGTAATGTAGTTAATAGTTTTAGTCTAAGAACACTTCCAAGCTTCTGATTGGTCAGCTTTGAATATTTTATTCAAATCTGACCAATCAGATGTCTGAAATAATTCTTGGCCTCAAAGTTTTGAACAAACTTGATTCCTCACAAATGGTTTGTCACCTAGCATACAGTGTCAAAATGTAGTTTGTTTCTAGTTATAATTACTGAAGAGTGTTTTAATTTTACACAAACATAGCTATTGTTGTAAGCCAAGTGTCAGAATTATTATAAAACACTGTATTCCTAGACCAAAGATCCATCTTGTCTTCATTTTGTTTCAGAAAATTGATCAAGTTAATGCTTTTTAATCAAGCTTATAAATGACCTCAATAAATACGTGTATAGATCTTCGGTTAAATAAAGCTTTGTCACAAACTGCTCCTTATAATAGCGTCACCACGTAATTGAAAGGTCAAAATTGAGGTGAAACAAATATAAACACATTTTACGTAAAAACAAAATGTCTTGCTACATTAACAGTTGCCACAGATATACTATATAACATGTACATGACATGGCAGAGATCACCATAGTTCTATGTCCTTGAGTTCTATGTCCTATATAACATGTACATGACATGGCAGAGATCACCATAGTTCTATGTCCTTGAGTTCTATGTCCTATGAGACTTGATGTTTGAAATATTGTACTAGACGATCATTGCACTATTATTATTAACAATGATTTTTTATAAATATTAATGAACAGTGCACTTTACAACTTATTTGATTATGTCTCTGAATCTTATCAGAAGGTTTTGTCTACTTCGGAATACTAAAAAGGTTTTCTTTTTTTTTTTCTTTTTTCTTTCTTTTTTAGGGGGTTGGGGTTGGAGGCCATTTGTTGAGTTCTGTGAGAATTGTAAAAAGTATAAAAGCATTTTTTTATTCCACTGAATTCCACTTTCATTAGAAGACAGAAAAAGTTAGCAATACCTTGTCAAAACATCTTTAGAGTTTCTCGTCATTGTTGAATCAAAGTACTTACAGAATTCAGGATGTGCATTTCTATGCCTCTTTTTGTTTTAAATCATATTATAATTGACCCTTTCTCAGAAAGTTGTGTGAGGACAATCAGATAACTGGCCACACACATCCTTGTCACATGACTCAGTGCTAAGTAAGACAGCTATTAGAAGAAATATTAGATATTTTGTTGCATATTATGCACACTTCAAGATAACACATCACTTAAGTAATCAGTGTTTACATAACTCTAAGCCTGCTGTTTGAGTATTTTTAAGGCTTCGACAAATAATGTAGATCCAGATCAATCAGCTCCCTGGTCACTGCTTATATATCAATCCTGACAAGTAATATATAATATTAAAGCAAGCTAACTCTTAAGAATTAAGCATGGGTTTATAACAAAATGTGGCAAGCAAAGGGGGTAAGTGACATTGTCCAGGAATATCACACAATTATGTTTAGTGATCCAACTGACCAAATGGAAGTTGTTTGTTTTCTTTGATTAATCATTACATGTGTATAGTGTATTATAATTACACTAAAATTATCAAAAACAATAACACACAAAGCATTCTGTGTAGATTTTGAAGGCGCACATTTGACCAGCATGTCAAACAATAACAACAATGAAGATGTCAATTTACTTTCTAAATATTGTACAATTTTAACACAATTAAGATAGCATTTCTTGTAAAACTATTATTGTTTACTTGTGACACATAAAGACATCAACTATTTTACTAGGAATCCATTTGGCAAGATTTAAAAAGGAACAAAAACGTTATGTACTTTCGGCTTTTGTATGATTTTCTTTTATTGTTTGATATTATATATACTAACCTGTAGCTAAACATCCACTGAAACCGAATGCTACAGCCTGTTTGAGGAAAGGTCAATTTGTTGTTTTGGTCTCATTATTATTTGAGATAATGAACAATGGAATAAGAGTATTTTGGTATTTTTACATGCATGTAGATTTTCAAAAGGATTTAGGAGTGTAGTTATCATATTATTACCATTACCTGATCAGTGACTGTTTTTAATTTTATATACTGTTTGATAATCAAACATTATATTTTATTTTTAGTTGTATCTGTTATTTTTTGTTTTATTCACCCTTTTGTCCTTCTTCGCTCCACATGTTTGGCCAGTATGAAGAAAAAAACAGACTGAGGAAGTCAATTACTGTTTCAAATTGCCTTAATTTAATCATAGATAGGAATAAAATTGATTAACTATCATCAGGAATAGTATTTCAATACCTCTGTAAACAAGAGCTGTAGAGGATCAGATCCTGTGTAGATAAATGTGTATGGTTAATTACTTTTTTATATTATTTACAAATTCAGTCAAAACATACAACAAGCTGAGTCTTTGTGAATGTGGTATGGTGAACCAATACCTTTAAAAATTCATAATTATAAGGTAATAAATACCTTTACAAACATTTATAAGGTAAAATCTTTATAAATGTGGAATACTGAGGTTTTTATAAATGTAGAATTATGAGGTTTTACCTTATGAATATTTATGAAGTATTACCTGTGTGGATGAAGGCTAATGATCTTTAACCTTGGAAATGGAATACCCTTAAATTAACACCTTTATAAAATAAAAGGTCTATATTTATAAATTGATGTTTATGAGGTAAAAGTTTTGCATATTAAAATTTATGAAGAAATACCTTTTAAATAAATAATTATGAAGTAATGCTATGTTAAGAATAATTTATGAGGTAATTGTCTTATAAATTAATATTTATTAAATAGTAACTTTGAAGATAACATTTAAAAGGTGATACCTTTGTACATCAATATTTATTTAGTAATACAGTGTTAATGTGTGTTTTGGGATTAAAATGGTTTGTACATGAATAATCACGACTTAAGACCATTGTAAAGTAGTATTTTT
Organism: Sinonovacula constricta; assembly: GCA_007844125.1. Classification (NCBI taxonomy): domain Eukaryota; kingdom Metazoa; phylum Mollusca; class Bivalvia; order Cardiida; family Solecurtidae; genus Sinonovacula; species Sinonovacula constricta. The sequence goes on along the minus strand of CM017558.1, from coordinate 67,818,605 downwards.
TTAATAATAATTTTGTAAATGAACATTTTAATGAGAAAATAGCACTGTAAATGACTATGTATTAGCTCATAACTTGTTAATTAATATTTATGAGGTAAACAGTTTGTAAATGCATAATTATGAGGCAGTGAGTTTGTAAATAAATATTTTTCAAGTACTACCTTTGTAATTAAGTTAGTTTTATGAGGTAATGCCTTAGTTAATAGATTTGTGAAGTGAAAGGTTAGAAAGGTTTTGTAACTTATATAGGTCCTGTTCCACTAGATACTTGCGCTATACACCATACAGTCATTTACCATGGTCAATAATATCCAGTAAGTTAATAATTGATGTTCCTTGTTTTATTAGGTTTTTACCAGTTGGGTCTATGATTGTTCAAAGTGTACATTTTCTTTAGTCATTCAGTGCTTACATTGAATTAATGCCTTAAGTAGGTGCCTTTTCAAAAGTTTGGTGCACATTATTTACGCCTACTTTTGAATTGTAAATATTCTACCAATACTCAATTCTAAAGGGTTTATCATTATCCCTACAGTTATCATGTCAACCATTTTGTTACTTCATTTAAAGGTGGTATCTGACAGTTTGCCTATTTCAAATACATATAACAGTATCTTATACACTGTTTGGTGGTATATATGCGTGATTGATCTCTTTATATACTTGCTGTACTTTTGTCTAAGTAAAGAGGACATGAAATACTACTTCACTTTTCGGACAGTACAAATCATGAAATAAAATGCTCTGAATTCTTTTCAAATCTGTATATAATCATGATTGGGGATTATTCTTAAAGTAGACATTGACGTCAGAGCAGATTACCTGGATACCTGGATAATCATAGGATGATTTAATGCTATCTCAAAATTAAGTGGTCACTTGGTATTCTTTGTTTAAAAAAGCTACCTGTGCAGCATGGCTCAGATAAGAAATACCTGATTGTATTGACAAGTGTGGTTGGATGCTTCATCAATCACACAGATCTAGGCCATCAACGATGAGCATCTTGCATCACCTGTTCAGGTAACAATGACTTATTAGGTTATATGAGGACAAATGTTTTGTTCAGACTGTCAGATGCCACCTTGAAGGGCTACTTGTTACATTTTAAGCTTAAGTCGAAGACTATTTTTCAAGTATCTCTATGTTCAACTTGGCTTCAATATTGTTTCATTTATGCCCTATTTTAAAGATTCTAAATCATTTTCTGTTAACTGTTGAAAAACAGTGAGAAATATTACTTTAGGGAGAATAAAGAAGATATTGTTTTGAAAAAAAGTCATTTCTTAATTTTTTATGAGTTGTATAAAATATTATTTATATTTTATGATAATAAAGTAACATTAAAAGAGTGAAATATGAAAATTATGTTCAATTGCCATCATTTGTATGATTTTCCCAGATTTCATATCATTTACCTATGCAAAGATTATGCATTGTTACTTTATACTTGTTAACTTATTTTTTATTTCCATGTCTTATTGAGAAACATCTGAGACATGTATTTTATTGCAATGTAAAACTTTATTTTTCCCTTGTTAAAGCTTTCTGTAACTGGAATCATATTACTGTGAGGTAGTTTGTTTTCAATCTTGAAGAACAGTCAGCTCTTCTGTTTTTTTTTTGTAAAAATGGCTGTAGATGTTATCAAACCTATCATCATCTGAGTATCAGTGTTTGTCCATATGTGCATTAATCAAAATGTTCATTGTCATGTTAATTGCAGATGCAATAGGAGGCATATTTACACATTTTTGGGGAGAGTACTACACTTATACATCTTTTGGTATACATGTACAAAATATAATTAACTTGCACACTTATGTACAGTTAAGTGTGCACACATAACTTGTAGCTGGAAAAAGAAAAAAATGTGCATTATATATGAGTGTTTATGGTACTTGTAAATGAATGGCAAACAGTTACAACATTAAGTAGGCTTACATGGTTTTGAAGTCTTTTATGTCAGATTTGTTTAATCATATGTATTGCCAGCAGTAAAGGAAATACAAAAAATAACTGACCTGCAAGAATTTTACAAAAAGGGTAATCTGCAGATTCCTAAACTTAGGGTCTAGCAAAAACGTTGATCCACTGGTTCCAAAATTTAAAGTCTGGTTTGCATGGTCATATATAAATCACTTAAAAAAAACTCAGTCAAATACTGAATTTGATTTTTGTAAGGTTGTTTCTTTAAAGTTTTGTTTGTTGTTGTTTTGAAGAGTGTAAAGTGATATAACTGATAAGAATGTATTTTATTCCCAGGTTAAATGTTGCTCCACCAACCTATGAAAGCATATAAAGAGAAGGCTGAAATAGACCATATAACTCGAATTTAAACATAATTGCAGTAAATCACCAGGGAAAAAAATCCTTTGAAGTAAATAAACAATCGAAAGTTATTGTAGCTGAGATTTTCACTAAAAACTCTCATTCTACCTGATGGGTTTTCCAGTTCAGCACAAGAAATTGTATTGATATGTTTGTAAATGGTATGACACTATCTTCAAGGAAATAAAGTAGTTTGGGAATTGATACCATTTTAAGAAGAAAACCCTGGATCAAAGGATAACATCCATTATAGACTGAATCAGTTTTATGTCCATTTGAATCTGTGATGACATGATTATGAGGGGTTAACTACTATGGCAATATCAGTGATTTGAAGTTTTTCATGAGCAAGTTAATTATTTGGGCTATCATATGTGAACCAGCAATTTAAAGTTAAAGTTTTCATGGATTAGTAATTTTCAAGTTACAAATTCTACTGTAGTCCTTATACATGTACCTGTTTTAGTTTTTTTGTACCTGAGAGTGATTAGGACTTTGGAAAACACACCTATTCTGGAGTCACCTGTATACCTGTTTGATATGTAACTATATTCTGTGTGACAATACTTCTGTTCATTGGGAAGGGTGAAGTCTGGTTATACATTGTTTGCAACATTTTTATATGACTATGATGCATGTTGAATTGTGATGATGAACAGTCATGTTGTTTTATATCTATATATACATCTATTTTTGTGTTAAAGGATGGATGAAAGAGTGCCCTTGATGGGGACATTGTTGTATTGAACATATATGTATACATCTCTATTTTGCATAAAAACTTATAAAAATAAAAAAAATATTTTTGAACAATGCGTTTTTTGTGTGTAATTCTGTTCCATATGAAGTGGAATTTATGTCTGTACTGTGCAAATATACATGTATGCACTGTGCAGTTGTACATTTATGCACTTTGTATGTGTGCACATGTACAGAGCATGTGTACTTGTTTGTAGTGTGAAAATGTACATCTATTTACTGTGTGAGGACACATATGTTCTGTGCAAGTGTACACATACTGTGCAAGTGTACATGTACTGTGCAAGTGTACATGTATGTATCGTGCAAGTGTTCATGTATGTACTCTGTAAGTGTACAAGTATGTACATTGCAAGGGTATGTACAGTGTTCACACATGTACTGTGCAAGTGTATGTGTAGTATGCCAATGTTAATGTATGTATTGTGCAAGTGTACACATATGTACCATGCACGTGTACACTTATGTACTATGCAAGAGTACATGTATGTATTGTGCAAGTGTACACATATGTACCATGCACGTGTACACTTATGTACTATGCAAGTATACTGTATGGAACGTGTAAGTGTACATGTATGTGCAAGTGTACACGCATGCACTGTGCAAGTATACTTGTATGTATCGGGCATGCGGTCATGTATGCACTCTGTAATTGTAAAGGTATGTACAGTGCAAGGGTATGTACAGTGCACATGTATAAAACTGTTCAAGTATATGATCCCAAATGGCCGAATCCAGATGTTCATTTTATTTAAAAAAACAACACAGTGTTATTGCGATAAAACTTGCTTAATGTTAGTGTGGCAACAGTCAATAATCTGTTTTATTAAGGTCATCCGACTTCAGTCCGATGACACTCTACTGATTCTATTTATTCTTGATCCTTTAATTATTTATTATTATTCTTTAAAATTAAAATGCATCTACAGCAAAAGCTCTGCACTGATTTTGCTCAAATGTTCAAATCTTCTTTGCAACAATCCTTAAACAAGGACTATCGTTTTTCATGCTCATGGCTTGAGTAGAACAAGCGATACTCCATACATCATTGTTTTGCTTGTGCCCTCTTCTTCCAACAAATTCTACAAGCTAGAAACATGACATCATGCTGCAAACAAAGGATGGCCCACTTTTCGCCTTTCAGCAAAAGCATCTTTCAAGTTAAAATTACTATTTTACACAGGGTGTTTTCATATTAAGGCTAAATAGCCTTTTAAAACTATTGTTAAATTCTGTGCGGTTTTTTGCAAAGCGTCACGTGTCTGATACTGAGTTGTCGGTACAAACCGTTCTTGGACTGTCACTAGTGTCAGACATTGTTGTTGTTGTTTATCTGTAAAGTGATAGTCACGTGACCTTTTGACTTAAGTATTTTGTAAACAATCGAAAAATCACGGTTTTAACCAGTGAAGGGTGTAAACTCAAAATCGATAGTTACCTTTAATAAACAGTTGATTTTTTTCCATACAGGGACTTTTAACTGGAGTCATTTTAAATTGCAAATTTAAAAATCAAAGGAACAGCAGCTTGCTATAAAGATATTGTCTACATGTGAAGTGTTTTGATTTTTTCATGAACACTTTTGATTTTTAATGCTTAGTCTATTGTTAAAATGTAATGCTATTTAGACTTATGCATCACATAATAGGGCATCATCACCATACTAACATGTCATAACATAATGTTTTTTATGCTTATCACCAAGTCCCCGAGTTATAAAATGTTAAGGTATTTTGCATCTCGGTCAGTAGTGCCGCCTCTATCAATAATACCAGTAAGAAAACGGCATTCTCTTAAGTTAAAGGAATGCGCATTTGTTGTGCACATTTTAGATATCTTTAATAATATCAACTCAGTAAATATAGGTCAAGCATCTTTTTACTATACAAACCCATACCAGCGGAATAACAATTGCCTGACAAGTGACAATCTCCTACACACGGATTACACCCATTACACAAGGACAGCAGATATACCAGTGGAAAGCACGTGTTGGCAGTGTTATGACCATGTCGCAGGCCAATCAACTCTTCACAGAGTCGCCGACGTTGCTAGTTGGCTCATTTGAACAGATGTATTAATTACAAACATATAATCACTTTAAAGATATTATCTCAAATAAGAACCAAGGAGTTTAATATCAAAGAAGAGACGGATTTTTACCAAATACGTTTACAATACAATGGAAAAATCATCCTTTCGTTCTGTAAATAAGTCAATCCCAGTGGCCACGTTTAGGCAGCGAAATTTCAATCGAAAATACACATTACTTTCATACGTTTCAATAATGCAACGCCATTGCTAACCTAGCTACAGCGAGGACTCTTTGCTATGGTAGGCGTAGCAACTGTAAGATTGTCAACTAATATAACATAACACGACCTCCTTTGCTTTGGACTACTTTTCCAGACCCATTTATCAAGTCAGTATTACAGCTGCAAACAGGGGGGCGTGAATGCGAGAGTTTCGCCGAGCGATTCACGGCACTACCACCACTTCCAGTCAATGTCAGGTATTCCAACATGTACCGGAAGTCCTGCAGACAGACTAGTGCGCCATCTCAAGTACGTCCAGTATTCGTTTAAGCGGTAACAGGATTCCAAACTGATCATTTACCAACCCTCATTTACCAACCCGTTGATCCCGATCAATTGTGCATTCCGGGTAAATCGCATAATTCTTGAAATTATTAACGATGACGGTGCATAAAAATGTGATTTTTGTCTTTGAAGTGGTGTGTTATCGCTAGTATTGCCCTGCATACTTATGATAGATTTAATATCTAATGACACGTCGAATTGTGCTTTTACTTGTACAAGACGTTAATTCCTGTTTCCATTATTTGGTGCTGCAGTTGTCATAGTTCTTACCATGATGTCATGCATGACGCCATTCATTCGTGTTTTGACAGCCCCGTCTCCACTTTAACTTGCTGCAGTTGTCGTAGTTCCCACCATGATGTCATGCATGGCGTCATTCAAACGTATTCCTCAAAATTCGACACTTAAATATTATGTTTCCACTATTTAGTGCACCAGTTGTCGTAGTTTTCACAACGCCATGCTCGGTGTCATCTAACCGTATTCCTTGTGTTTCAACAATGCCCTGAGTTTCGGTGCTAGTTCGTTGTCGGTGGAAGAGTCCGGAGTTTTACCGAAAAATTGCGTTGCTATTAACAGGTCGTAATCTAGGAGCTTCATGTCTTAAACATTAAAAAGCTGGTCTAGTATGGTTTCAAACGTGACGTGTTCATGTTGTTTTCTGTAAATACAGAGTGCACTATCTGAAACAACGTAATCAACATAAACTTCTTCAATGACCAAGTTGGGGGTGTCCGTCGATACATCGGCTAAATATGTCTGCAAGACATGTTGTATGTAGACTCGCCTCGAATTTTTTTATCCTCGTAAAGCATTTCATCGACAGTCCTATATTACGCTGGATAAGATATCGGCTTTAATGAAAACTCGCTTTGTTGCGATGTGTTTGAACCTCAGTCGCAAGCTGGAAGGACCAAGGGTAAACAAAACTTATTCTGAAACTTGCCGCAAGAAAATTGGTAGCCGTCCGAGCAATTCAACGGGTGACACGTCCCCTATAAAATAAAGAACTATCTTATTTAATATCAGCACACTCATTGCATGTAGCATGGTAGCATTTGCGCCATAATATTATTCGTTTTTGCAAGAATAAAGATATAAATTGGAGAAAGAACGCATATTATTTATTTTACTGTTTATATTTATATTTTAAACAAAAACGACCATAATTAACTAATAATAACATGTCTGTTTTTGTTTGTTTTGACAGACAGACGGACGGACGGACAGACAGACAACCTTTATTTTGAGTCTGCAAGATTTAAATTAGGTTAGGTTTGTAAAGAAACAATGGAGAACAAGTTATTTCGCTAAGAGTGACAGTCGTCGGACAACAATAACGGTAAGGACTGGGGTATCTTTACCGCACCCGGAAGAAACCTGTGGTTAGGTTCGGCGCCCTTCCCGAAGCCGAATGTAAGGGAGTCTCAGGTTCAATTTGTTATCGATATAGACATAGATTAGTACCAATTGTCAGAATAATAAATCTGCATGTGTAAGATGTCATGTGTTTGGTGCATGCTGTTACATTTTAGGAAGAACCCCACATCCTTCAGGTGAACACCGCTTTTAGAGAAATGAACAATTATGTTCAGATATAAAGCCGAAACCAAACCAAAGGACAAAAGCTACACTGTTTTAGATATGCGTAAAACTTACCATTGATGGTCATGCACTATATTCAGCGGACATTTTTCTTGTTTTGGGGGTCACCATCTTGGATATATAATATTTGTACAGAGAACTGTACCATCGAATCTGTTAATAACAAATACCACTGAAATATTTACACTGAAATACTTACGCACTAAACGCTGTTAACAATGCTGCTTACGGATGCATCGACGTACGAGAGGTCGCCAACAACGACCGGAACCCATTTATCAAGGAACTTATTCCCTTCGCCATGAAAGTTCGCGCAGTGGAGATTACGGTAAGTAGATTTCATGCGAGAATTCCTTGCTATAAACCCCGAATATTGCCAGTTTCACATAGATCTATATTGACAAAATCTTCACACAGCGTCCGGTTTCCACTTAATCCGACCGGACACGTGGAAATCACCCAGACACGGCGAAAAAATGAAAAAAAAAACCTATAAGATCTGGACATATCTGCTGACACGCATGTGTTTCCAGCCCAAAAGGCCTCCGCTGAGACACTTACCTGTATGATTGGATTGAATTTGGTCTCACAACGTGAGCGATGGGTTGGGCAAAGTGACATACAAACACAGTCACAGCATATGTAATTGTTGCTATTTATGTTCTGACATCGGTTTGACGGACATGCTATGTTGCTGATATCTTGAGGATTGGAACCGGAAGTTTGATTTTGTTCTGTCACCTACAAGCAGGACCAGACTTAGAATCAGTAATCTGTGCCTCTTAGTCACCAGCGAGCAACTTTGTAAATATATATAACAACATTTATTCTGCACGAACGTCTTTCAGATCTGTCCTGTGAACACAGTGATTTTATGAAGACGTCTATTCTGGCTCAAACGAATTTCTTTAAGTTTAGATCTCTAATCACAATTTTTTGTGTCAAAATTTGTTTTCAGTGCAAAACGTTTCAGACAAAAGATTATTGGTAGGCTTTTATTCGTGTTAGTCAAGATAATGCAGGGTCAATTCTGTGTGCTTATGAAATCCAGCTTTCTCGCAAGCGACACCACAAAAATAAAACAACAAGACGCTGCTAAAGGCGTTGTAACAAACAGTGCAGTTCATAATCAGACAAGTCCCAGCGGGATCATAATCAGACAAGTCCCAGCAGGATCGTTATCAGACATGTCCCAGCGGGATCATAATCATACAAGTCATAGCGGGATCATAATCATACAAGTCCCAGCGGGATCATAATCATACAAGTCATAGCGGGATCATAATCATACAAGTCCCAGCGGGATCATAATCATACAAGTCATAGCGGGATCATAATCAGACAAGTCCCAGCGGGTTCATAATCAGACATATCCCAGCGGGATCATAATCAGACAAGTCCCAGCGGGATCATAATCAGACATGTCCCAGCGGGATCATAATCAGACATATCCAAGCGGGATCATAATCAGACATGTCCCAGCGGGATCATAATCAGACATGTCCCGGCGGGATCATAATCAGACAAGTCCCAGCGGCATAATTAGACATGTCCAAGCGGGATCATAATCAGACATGTCCCAGCGGGATCATAATCAGACATGTCCAAGCGGGATCATAATCAGACATGTCCCGGCGGGATCATAATCAGACATGTCCCAGCGGGATCATAATCAGACATGTCCCGGCGGGATCATAATCAGACAAGTTCCAGCGGGATCATAATCATACAAGTCATAGCGGGATCATAATCAGACATGTCCCGGCGGGATCATAATCAGACATGTCCCAGCGGGATCATAATCAGACAAGTTCCAGGGGGATTATAATCAGACATGTCCCAGCAGGATCATAATCATACAAGTCATAGCGGAATCATAATCAGACATGTCCCAGCGGGATCATAATCAGACATGTCCCGGCGGGATCATAATCAGACAAGTTCCAGCGGGATCATAATCATACAAGTCATAGCGGGATCATAATCAGACATGTCCCAGCGGGATCATAATCAGACATGTCCCAGCGGGATCATAATCAGACATGTCCCGGCGGGATCATAATCAGACAAGTTCCAGCGGGATCATAATCATACAAGTCATAGCGGGATCATAATCAGACATGTCCCAGCGGGATCATAATCAGACATGTCCCAGCGGGATCATAATCAGACAAGTTTCAGCGGGATTATAATCAGACATGCCCAAGCGGGATCATGATCAGACAAGTCCCAGCGGAATCATAATCATACAAGTCCCAGCGGGATCATAATCAGACATGTCCCAGCGGGATCATAATTAGACATGTCCAAGCGGGATCATAATCAGACAAGTCCCAGCGGGATCATAATCATACAAGTCCCAGCGGGATCATAATCAGACAAGTCCCAGCGGAATCATAATCATACAAGTCCCAGCGGGATCATAATCAGACAAGTCCCAGCGGGATCATAATCATACAAGTCATAGCGGGATCATAATCATACAAGTCCCAGCGGGATCATAATCAGACAAGTCCCAGCGGAATCATAATCATACAAGTCCCAGCGGGGTCATAATCAGACATGTCCCAGCGGGATCATAATTAGACATGTCCAAGCGGGATCATAATCAGACAAGTCCCAGCGGAATCATAATCATACAAGTCCCAGCGGGATCATAATCAATCATGTCTCAGCGGTATCATAATCAGACATATCCCAGCGGGATTATAATCAGACATGTCCAAGCGGGATCATAATCATACAAGTCCCAGCGGGATCATAATCAGACATGTCCCAGCGGGATCATAATCAGACATGTCCCAGCGGGATCATAATCAGACAAGTCCAAGTGGGATCATAATCAGACATGTCCAAGCGGGATCATAATCAGACATGTCCAAGCGGGATCATAATCAGAAGGTCAAAGCGGGATCATAATCAGACATGTCCCAGCGGGATCATAATCAGACATGTCCCAGTGGGATCATAATCAGACATGTCCAAGCGGGATCATAATCAGACAAGTTCCAGCGGGATCATAATCAGACATGTCCCAGCGGGATCATAATCAGACAAGTCCCAGCGGGATCATAATCAGACATGTCCAAGCGGGATCATAATCAGACAAGTCCCAGTGGGATCATAATCAGACATGTCCCAGCAGGATCATAATCATACAAGTCATAGCGGGATCATAATCAGACATGTCCCGGCGGGATCATAATCAGACATGTCCCGGCGGGATCATAATCAGACAAGTTCCAGCGGGATCATAATCATACAAGTCATAGCGGGATCATAATCAGACATGTCCCAGCGGGATCATAATCAAACATGTCCCAGCGGGATCATAATCAGACATGTCCCAGCGGGATCATAATCAGACATGTCCCAGCGGGATCATAATCAGACAAGTTTCAGCGGGATTATAATCAGACATGCCCAAGCGGGATCATGATCAGACAAGTCCCAGCGGAATCATAATCATACAAGTCCCAGCGGGATCATAATCAGACATGTCCCAGCGGGATCATAATTAGACATGTCCAAGCGGGATCATAAGCAGACAAGTCCTAGCGGAATCATAATCATACAAGTCCCAGCGGGATCATAATCAGACAAGTCCCAGCGGAATCATAATCATACAAGTCCAAGCGGGATCATAATCAGACATGTCCCAGCGGGATCATAATCATACAAGTCCCAGCGGAATCATAATCATACAAGTCCCAGCGGGATCATAATCAGACAAGTCCCAGCGGGATCATAATCATACAAGTCCCAGCGGAATCATAATCATACAAGTCCCAGCGGGGTCATAATCAGACATGTCCCAGCGGGATCATAATTAGACATGTCCAAGCGGGATCATAATCAGACAAGTCCCAGCGGAATCATAATCATACAAGTCCCAGCGGGATCATAATCAATCATGTCTCAGCGGTATCATAATCAGACATATCCCAGCGGGATTATAATCAGACATGTCCAAGCGGGATCATAATCATACAAGTCCCAGCGGGATCATAATCAGACATGTCCCAGCGGGATCATAATCAGACATGTCCCAGCGGGATCATAATCAGACAAGTCCAAGTGGGATCATAATCAGACATGTCCAAGCGGGATCATAATCAGACATGTCCAAGCGGGATCATAATCAGACATGTCCCAGTGGGATCATAATCAGACATGTCCAAGCGGGAACATAATCAGACATGTCCAAGCGGGATCATAATCAGACAAGTTCCAGCGGGATCATAATCAGACATGTCCAAGCGGGATCATAATCAGACAAGTCCCAGCGGGATCATAATCAGACATGTCCAAGCGGGATCATAATCAGACAAGTCCCAGTGGGATCATAATCAGACATGTCCAAGCGGGATCATAATCAGACATGTCCAAGCGGGATCATAATCAGACAAGTCCCAGTGGGATCATAATCAGACATGTCCCAGCAGGATCATAATCAGACATGTCCCAGCGGGATCATAATCATACAAGTCCAAGCGGGATCATAATCAGACATGTCCCAGCGGGATCATAATCAGACATGTCCCAGCGGGATCATAATCAGACATGTCCAAGCGGGATCATAATCATACAAGTCCAAGCGGGATCATAATCAGACATGTCCCAGCGGGATCATAATCATACAAGTCCCAGCGGGATCATAATCAGACATGTCCCAGCGGGATCATAATCAGACATGTCCCAGCGGAATCATAATCAGACATGTCATAATCAGACATGTCCCGGCGGGATCATAATCAGTCTGAAGTTTAGCATGGCATTTACACTCTGCAACCTCGAGGTCTGAAGTTTCGCATGGCGCTTATACTCGGCAACCTCGAGGTCTGTAGTTTGGCATGGCGCTTATACTCTGCAACCTCGAAGTCTGAAGTTTCGCATGGCGCTTATACTCTGCAACCTCGAGGTCTGAAGTTTCGCATGGCGCTTATACTCTGCAACCTCGAGGTCTGAAGTTTCGTGTGGCGCTTATACTCTGCAACCTCGAGGTCTGAAGTTTCGTGTGGCGCTTATACTCTGCAACCTCGAGGTCTGAAGTTTCGTGTGGCGCTTATACTCTGCAACCTTGAGGTCTGAAGTTTCGCATGGCGCTTATACTCTGCAACCTCGAGGTCTGAAGTTTCGCATGGCGCTTATACTCCGCAACCTCGAAGTCTGAAGTTTCGCATGGCGCTTATACTCTGCAACCTCGGGGTCTGAAGTTTAGCATGACGCTTATACTCTGCAACCTCGAGGTTTGAAGTTTCGTTTGGCGCTTATACTCTGCAGCCTCGAGGTCTGAAGTTTCGCATGGCGCTTATACTCTGCAACCTCGAAGTCTGAAGTTTCGCATGGCGCTTATACTCTGCAAACTCAAGGTCTGAAGTTTCGCATGGCGCTTATTATCTGCAACCTCGAGGTCTGAATGTTCGTGTGGCGCTTATACTCTGCAACCTTGAGGTCTGAAGTTTCGCATGGCGCTTATACTCTGCAACCTTGAGGTCTGAAGCTTCGCATGGCGCTTATACTCTGCAACCTCGAGGTCTGAAGTTTCGTGTGGCGCTTATACTCTGCAACCTCGAGGTCTGAAGTTTCGTGTGGCGCTTATACTCTGCAACCTTGAGGTCTGAAGTTTCGTGTGGCGCTTATACTCTGCAACCTCGAGGACTGAAGTTTCGTTTGGCGCTTATACTCTGCAACCTCGAGGTCTGAAGTTTCGCATGGCGCTTATATTCTGCAACCTCGAGGTCTGAAGTTTTGTGTGTTGCTTATACTCTGCAACCTCGAGGTCTGAAGTTTCGTTTGGCGCTTATACTCTGCAACCTCGAAGTCTGAAGTTTCGCATGGCGCTTATACTCTGCAACCTCTAGGTCTGAAGTTTCGCATGGCGCTTATACTCTGCAACCTTGAGGTCTGAAGTTTCGCGTGGCGCTTATACTCTGCAACCTTGAGGTCTGAAGTTTCGCATGGCGCTTATACTCTGCAACCTCGAGGTCTGAAGTTTTGTGTGTTGCTTATACTCTGCAACCTCGAGGTCTGAAGTTTCGTTTGGCGCTTATACTCTGCAACCTCGAGGTCTGAAGTTTCGTGTGGCGCTTATACTCTGCAACCTCGAGGTCTGAAGTTTCGTGTGGCGCTTATGCTCTGCAACCTTGAGGTCTGAAGTTTCGCATGGCGCTTATACTCTGCAACCTCGAGGTCTGAAGTTTCGCATGGCGCTTATACTCTGCAACCTCGAAGTCTGAAGTTTCGCATGGCGCTTATACTCTGCAACCTCGAGGTCTGAAGTTTCGCATGGCGCTTATACTCTGCAACCTCGAGGTCTGAAGATTCGTTTGGCGCTTATACTCTGCAACCTCTAGGTCTGAAGTTTCGTGTGGCGCTTATACTCTGCAACCTCGAAGTCTGAAGTTTCGCATGGCGCTTATACTCTGCAGACTCGAGGTCTGAAGTTTCGCATGGCGCTTATAATCTGCAACCTCTAGGTCTGAAGTTTCGCATGGCGCTTATACTCTGCAACCTCAAGGTCTGAAGTTTCGTTTGGCGCTTATACTCTGCAACCTCGAGGTCTGAAGTTTCGCATGGCGCTTATACTCTGCAACCTCGAGGTCTGAAGTTTCGCATGGCGCTTATACTCTGCAACCTTGAGGTCTGAAGCTTCGCATGGCGCTTATACTCTGCAACCTTGAGGTCTGAAGCTTCGCATGGCGCTTATACTCTGCAACCTCGAGGTCTGAAGTTTCGTGTGGCGCTTATACTCTGCAACCTCGAGGTCTGAAGTTTCGTGTGGCGCTTATACTCTGCAACCTTGAGGTCTGAAGTTTCGTGTGGCGCTTATACTCTGCAACCTCGAGGACTGAAGTTTCGTTTGGCGCTTATACTCTGCAACCTCGAGGTCTGAAGTTTCGCATGGCGCTTATATTCTGCAACCTCGAGGTCTGAAGTTTTGTGTGTTGCTTATACTCTGCAACCTCGAGGTCTGAAGTTTCGTTTGGCGCTTATACTCTGCAACCTCGAAGTCTGAAGTTTCGCATGGCGCTTATACTCTGCAACCTCTAGGTCTGAAGTTTCGCATGGCGCTTATACTCTGCAACCTTGAGGTCTGAAGTTTCGCGTGGCGCTTATACTCTGCAACCTTGAGGTCTGAAGTTTCGCATGGCGCTTATACTCTGCAACCTCGAGGTCTGAAGTTTTGTGTGTTGCTTATACTCTGCAACCTCGAGGTCTGAAGTTTCGTTTGGCGCTTATACTCTGCAACCTCGAGGTCTGAAGTTTCGTGTGGCGCTTATACTCTGCAACCTCGAGGTCTGAAGTTTCGTGTGGCGCTTATGCTCTGCAACCTTGAGGTCTGAAGTTTCGCATGGCGCTTATACTCTGCAACCTCGAGGTCTGAAGTTTCGCATGGCGCTTATACTCTGCAACCTCGAAGTCTGAAGTTTCGCATGGCGCTTATACTCTGCAACCTCGAGGTCTGAAGTTTCGCATGGCGCTTATACTCTGCAACCTCGAGGTCTGAAGATTCGTTTGGCGCTTATACTCTGCAACCTCTAGGTCTGAAGTTTCGTGTGGCGCTTATACTCTGCAACCTCGAAGTCTGAAGTTTCGCATGGCGCTTATACTCTGCAGACTCGAGGTCTGAAGTTTCGCATGGCGCTTATAATCTGCAACCTCTAGGTCTGAAGTTTCGCATGGCGCTTATACTCTGCAACCTCAAGGTCTGAAGTTTCGTTTGGCGCTTATACTCTGCAACCTCGAGGTCTGAAGTTTCGCATGGCGCTTATACTCTGCAACCTCGAGGTCTGAAGTTTCGTATGGCGCTTATACTCTGCAACCTCTAGGTCTGAAGTTTCGCATGGCGCTTTTACTCTGCAACCTTGATGTCTGAAGTTTCGCATGGCGCTTTTACTCTGCAACCTCGAGGTCTGAAGTTTCGTGTGGCGCTTATACTCTGCAACCTCGAGGTCTGAAGTTTCGCGTGGCGCTTATACTCTGCAACCTCGAAGTATGAAGTTTCGCATGGCGCTTATACTCTGCAACCTCGAGGTCTGAAGTTTCGCATGGCGCTTATACTCGGCAACCGCGAGGTCTGAAGTTTCGTGTGGCGCTTATGCTCTGCAATCTCAAGGCAAAATCTCATTTAAACTACATTGAATTTGATGAAGATGGTGGCTTGACTTGATGTCACAACGTCAGCTTTAGGATTCTGATTTAATATTCATTGATATTCAAGCTAAACATTTACTATTTACAATCGAATTATACCTGAATTATAACTGAACGTTGTTACCTACGAAGAACTAAGAGGATCTCCAGTGATTTCTATTTCTAACATTTAATTACCTATTATTGATTAAAGATGGCGACTTTGATTAGTCATCATTATTGTCAAGATAATCTTTACCTTTAATATCGGCATCAAGATAATTTATATATCTAATACAACACACATGTCTCCCATTAATTGAAGAATATTATGCATAATACTTAATGATATATTTTTAAAAATTTCTGAAGCCATATATATTGAAAGTTTATTTCATAAATTTAACTATGGCATGAACTAATTCTGTTGCCGTAAAAAGAGTGATCCATATGAATAATTCTGCAAAATCCAAAATATTTTATCTCTTGTCTACAGAAGCAAAATTATACTTGCAAGTTTTGGCATAATTGAATTGATTATCTTTATAAAACATTAAGGCATAATGACAAAGTGTTAAAGCACTTACATGCTAAAATATATGTTACTCTAATATATTATTAACATATCATCTGAATGAAGGTCCGATGTGTTATTTAAAAACAAGACAAATATTGTTGTTTTCCGTCACTAGTTTCTAGTTGTTTTTTTTTTGTTGTTTTTTTGTTTGTTTTTGTTTTTCGTGCTTTTTGCTTTCTGCCGTTGAGTTGATGCTTCGGAATGCAATGTTTATTTCCGATTTTGTCCTTTATTTGAAAATATAGTTTTAATTTATGAGTTTATGAGGAGGGCATCTCCAGCCAATATCAACATCTCTCTTTGTAAGCGTTAAAATATTACAAGACAGTATGTATAGTATGTATTTATTAGAGTTTTAACTTGTTTGGACAAAGATACATTTACCAAACAGATGGGGTAGTTTCCCTTTTCCTGTGCCAGTGAGAACATAGATCGTCATCTTTTTTTACTAAAGCATTTGTTCCTAAGATTCTCTGAAACCATTGTATCCAGGTAAATTTGTTTTAAAATTATGATGTAATTGTTATCATTTTATATCATTATTTCTCTTACCTTACTTTTCTGGCGATTTTTTTAAAATTATCATGGTGTAACATTATTATAGGTAATGATATCATTCTGTCATACATAAATTTACATCCTTTCCCTGTTCTTGGTAGAATAGAGAGGGGTGGTTGCTGTAGAGATTCTTCTATTTTGTTCCCTAGATTTAGAATAGATGTCTGTCTTCAGCTGAAGCCATAACTTCGTTTTAAGAAAGGTGGGTGAATACTTGCCTTATTTTGTTCTATTCATGCCCGTTCTTTGTCTTCTCTCGCTTCGAATGTCATAATAATCATACTTCCATCAACCAGCAATCTGTCCAGACCAACCAAACTATTCTGTGTATCGAATTTTGCACACAAAAAAGACATGCGACAGAGCAAATGCAATAATAATTGCAATAATAATAATAATCGTCATCATACTTGTACGGTGCACACGTGCCCTGGATAAATCTACACTTTTATTATCTTCAATATTAAACATGTTTCAAAAGTATTGCAAATAGAAATTTTATAACAATGTGTGTTTCCTGTCATTTGTCACATTATTAATTATAACAGTAGATGAATGGCTGTGTTCAAGACTCACAAACAAGAGGACCATAATGGCTCTATACCGCTCACCTGAGTGTGGTAGACATTTAGAAAATGATTGCAAGGAGTACCAGCAGTGTTAAACGGACCTGAATAATTGTCATACATGTACACAAGCAACATTTGGACATTTCAATTATTTCCATTAGTTCCATTTTAACTACATGGCCAGTTATGAAAAATGTCCGAACCCCACCCACGACAGGCATGTATATTCATTGAACAAACTTCACCACATTTTTGATAGATGACCACCCAAGAAACATATATGCCACATATCATGGCTGAGCATAAGCATTTGAGGATCCTGGTTTCTGCCTTCTTATTAATAAATTAATAAGCATTCAAACTTAAATTATAATTGCACGTTTAAAAGTTAGAACTCACATAAAAAGATTTCTGTAACATGAACTGATTCAGTTGTGGTGCTGTAAATTAGGAAGAGTGCTGATCAGGAGTGTCATCATTAACAACAAAATCATCAAATGCATTCAATGCATTTTCGACGCTTTCAGGGAGTAGAATGAAACATCAAGATACGAAATTATACGTCATTAATCTGATGCAAAGGGCTCAAAAGGCTAACCTGATTTTATGGCTGCATAAATATACGTTCACTTAGGCTGTTCTTGGTATCTTAGCTTCTGTTTTCGTAAAAGGCCACAATTTATCCACATTGATATACATCTAGACATTTGTTTTTCGTTTTTACGACGTGCCTTCCTATGTACGGAATGTCGCTGTTTGCTTATGTCGTGAAATTAGTTTAAACGTGCATTTACTGCTTTTCCAGTGAATACTTTTGTGTAACCTTTCAGGGAAAACAGCTGACCAAACAAAGATTAACTTTTTCTAGCGCGATAAGAAAAAGATGCACAATGACTTATTTCAATTATAAAGCGTGAAACGGAAGAGAGTCCCACGGCTAAAATTCCGTAACAGAATCATCAAAAGTTCACAGTAGTCTGTCCAGCCTGTTTAACCTATCTGAAAAAGTGACTATAGAACGCAACACAAAATGAACTACTTTATACATAAACCGCCATCTGGAGCACGTCGAAGTACAGCATCCAGTAGAACGTGTAATATAACCAGCACTGGAACGATAGAGATCTCTCCCGATCTTGGTCCTCGACCATTCACCATCTGCTTATCATGCCCTCACTACACTGAACATGGGGTTAGGTATCTTCCCCCCAAAGTAGGTACCACAGTTTATCTACCCAGGTAAATTTGTTTTAAAATTATGATGTAATTGTTATCATTTTATATCATTATTTCTCTTACCTTACTTTTCTGGCGATTTTTTTAAAATTATCATGGTGTAACATTATTATAGGTAATGATATCATTCTGTCATACATAAATTTACATCCTTTCCCTGTTCTTGGTAGAATAGAGAGGGGTGGTTGCTGTAGAGATTCTTCTATTTTGTTCCCTAGATTTAGAATAGATGTCTGTCTTCAGCTGAAGCCATAACTTCGTTTTAAGAAAGGTGGGTGAATACTTGCCTTATTTTGTTCTATTCATGCCCGTTCTTTGTCTTCTCTCGCTTCGAATGTCATAATAATCATACTTCCATCAACCAGCAATCTGTCCAGACCAACCAAACTATTCTGTGTATCGAATTTTGCACACAAAAAAGACATGCGACAGAGCAAATGCAATAATAATTGCAATAATAATAATAATCGTCATCATACTTGTACGGTGCACACGTGCCCTGGATAAATCTACACTTTTATTATCTTCAATATTAAACATGTTTCAAAAGTATTGCAAATAGAAATTTTATAACAATGTGTGTTTCCTGTCATTTGTCACATTATTAATTATAACAGTAGATGAATGGCTGTGTTCAAGACTCACAAACAAGAGGACCATAATGGCTCTATACCGCTCACCTGAGTGTGGTAGACATTTAGAAAATGATTGCAAGGAGTACCAGCAGTGTTAAACGGACCTGAATAATTGTCATACATGTACACAAGCAACATTTGGACATTTCAATTATTTCCATTAGTTCCATTTTAACTACATGGCCAGTTATGAAAAATGTCCGAACCCCACCCACGACAGGCATGTATATTCATTGAACAAACTTCACCACATTTTTGATAGATGACCACCCAAGAAACATATATGCCACATATCATGGCTGAGCATAAGCATTTGAGGATCCTGGTTTCTGCCTTCTTATTAATAAATTAATAAGCATTCAAACTTAAATTATAATTGCACGTTTAAAAGTTAGAACTCACATAAAAAGATTTCTGTAACATGAACTGATTCAGTTGTGGTGCTGTAAATTAGGAAGAGTGCTGATCAGGAGTGTCATCATTAACAACAAAATCATCAAATGCATTCAATGCATTTTCGACGCTTTCAGGGAGTAGAATGAAACATCAAGATACGAAATTATACGTCATTAATCTGATGCAAAGGGCTCAAAAGGCTAACCTGATTTTATGGCTGCATAAATATACGTTCACTTAGGCTGTTCTTGGTATCTTAGCTTCTGTTTTCGTAAAAGGCCACAATTTATCCACATTGATATACATCTAGACATTTGTTTTTCGTTTTTACGACGTGCCTTCCTATGTACGGAATGTCGCTGTTTGCTTATGTCGTGAAATTAGTTTAAACGTGCATTTACTGCTTTTCCAGTGAATACTTTTGTGTAACCTTTCAGGGAAAACAGCTGACCAAACAAAGATTAACTTTTTCTAGCGCGATAAGAAAAAGATGCACAATGACTTATTTCAATTATAAAGCGTGAAACGGAAGAGAGTCCCACGGCTAAAATTCCGTAACAGAATCATCAAAAGTTCACAGTAGTCTGTCCAGCCTGTTTAACCTATCTGAAAAAGTGACTATAGAACGCAACACAAAATGAACTACTTTATACATAAACCGCCATCTGGAGCACGTCGAAGTACAGCATCCAGTAGAACGTGTAATATAACCAGCACTGGAACGATAGAGATCTCTCCCGATCTTGGTCCTCGACCATTCACCATCTGCTTATCATGCCCTCACTACACTGAACATGGGGTTAGGTATCTTCCCCCCAAAGTAGGTACCACAGTTTATCTACACCGGTTTTCATGATCTCAAAATATAGGACTACTTTTCTAGCGCTGTCGGTGTTTTCATCGCCGTTCGAACAAGCGCGGTGTGGTAGACACATAACTTTGGAAGCACACAAAACTTTGGAAGCACTCAACAATTTTGTGGTCAACATATTTAGTGAATAAATTCAATGCATTTCCTTATTACCATGGCATTTCCAAGATGGAAACCAACAAACGAGTGACTGGCAATCGTCAGCTGAAAACATTGTAATTTGTACATGGTGATGACATGATATAATCAGTTCCGATCTAAGTAGATCAGCCTATTACTAGACATATGTATACAGTTTATTTGCATTTTCAATTCTAAAATTTTCCAGCTTTAAATCACACAAAATAGATTAAGATTATCTTCTAAATAGCAAGAAGGGTCACAGATCTACATTTATAATATTTACTTACGACTTAACTTTACGCTCCGCATAACACAACCCGTAGACGTCAATATCTTGGCTATTTTTATCCACCACTTTCGATTTACATTATAAAAGTAGTTTGAAAAGCTATCTTCGTAATCTATGACTATATTAAATCCACTACACCTTAATAAAAGTGGGATTCGCTAGAAGAGGAGTAACACAATTACTGCAGATAAACACCGCAAACTACGTTTTCCTAACATGGATATGTTTTGAAAGTAGAGTTGTACGGTACGAACCAGACTATATCAACTACCCACATTCGGGAGAATGTCGATATAAAGAATCAACTATTTAAGTATTAAGACTTTTTTATAAACCCGTAAAATCAGGTCTCATAAGAATATTGTAAAGAACAAAATAGAAACTATCGTGAAAGCCTTTAGACAACCATAAACCGGCACCCGACCGTCATAGATGTCCGGTTGTCAGAGGATGCCGGTTTTAACGGGACACCCTTCGGACAGTAAATACACGTGTTTTATGTTTAATCCTGTGAGTTACAAAAAACTGACCACTTCCACACATGCGATTTAACTTTCCGTGACAAAAATGCCCAGCTCATATAAGATGGCGATTGGAAGAGGAAAGGTTTAGAATAATAAAACTTTTGGGTATTGCACCATATTTTGATTAACTCTGTATTACCACATTTGTGTAATGACTAATAAGATTTCAGCATCGTTAAACCACCATACCATTGATAACTACGTATGTTTATATGCTTGTGTATTCATGAGCCTCATGCCCGACTTATAAAGATATATCTAACTTAAATTTTGAAAAATTTAAGAAATTAAATGGCGTTCCTTTTAATGTTGTGAAAAATGACTGCATATGTTATTTATGAAATGTAATCGACAGATTGTTTTAAGCTTCGTCCTTTTATTATATATATATATATATATATATATATATATATATATATATATATATATATATATATATATATATATATAAATAGTTTCCATACTTAAATCACAATTAAATCAACATAAAAACATACCAGTTTCAAATGACTATTACTATGATAGGAACTCTTAACGTTTCTAGCAGAAAGTAGTCCATGCTTTATCGAGACTCATTTTAGAGACTTAATAGCAATATTACATGTTAGTAACAGAACCTTGGAAGTAGTAGTGTGAATGCCCCCGGATTCTCGGTACGTACGTCAATGACGTATACACCGTTAAATAGTTCCTGCACGTCCAAAGTTGATTTGTCGACACAGTTGAATACATGGTTAAAATGGCTATTTGGAAACACGACAGACTTCAGTTTGACACGCTTGGGGTGAAGAAGGGGAGGTAATAATGGGGAGTGGAATCCCCTGAAATTTTAATTATGTCCAGACAATTGTAAAATTTTCTCTAAATCCACCAATTATTTTTAATATGAAAAAGGACAGCGTTTCTGCTAACTTGCATTTTTACTTGTTAATTCATAATGACATTGAAAATATGTTAAAAGGCGAGATTTAATTTTACTGTACTAAGGTTCAGAAAGACCTTTGTGGCGTAGGCAGACAACTGTCAGATGTCAAGAAAATACCGTAATTCACTCATTTTCAACCTAAATCTCATCCTTTTTTTGTGTCTAGAAATCAAAACTAAAACAATAAAATATATCGCCAGTAATTATGCTTAATTGGTTTAAACAAAATCTAGGGATTTTCTCATTTTGAAGAAGAAAAGTGGTTATAGATATTTTCTTTTTTTTTTATATTTTTGTCATTTCATCTTTTGTTCTTTATAACACGTGGCAGCAACCTATCATGGTCATTATAGCAACATCCAGCTATTTTGGTGGAGGAAGACCCCAGACAAAAGTCAAGAAAAAACACCGGCACACCACAGGTCAAATGAAAGAACATTTCTCATTAGAATTGGAGCTCAAACCCACGAGGTGAGAGGCTAAGCAGACAGCAGTAACAGGACAAGTCCTGCAGGAGACATTTGACTGGAACCAGCTCATCAGACTTCAGTTCGGACTAGTATGGATTTAGGCCAACCACTTGCGGAAACTTTTCAGTTGATAGTGCTTACATGTTAGCTGCTTGTTCAGTATTGACATTGCACCATTGACCTGTAACATTTTGCCACGTTTCCAGGAAATGAAGTCTACAAAAGTCTAGTGTAACACGCTTGTTGAAATATTCTGGAAATCTAAATTTGAGCACAATCTCAAGTGATAAAAAACCCCCTCAATTCTGCAATATGGCAAGGCATTCAACTGATGTAATCGACAGTCAATACCTCATATATAAAAAACCAGCACAACGTTATGAAAGATGATACCTGAACACTTTTTTTAAAACAAGTGTTTCTTAAAGAAAAGAACACTTGGCTTGAAACTAGTTATCTGCCAGAGAAGCCAATAATGCTTGATGTTGAAATTAGTGTTCAGATCCCATTTAAAATTGAAACCAATTTTCCTGTAATTGATTGATCACTAAATGCAGTTAAGTAGGTCCAGGTCAGCCAGCTCGGAACTTGATCAATGCTACTTGCTGCATCCATTTGGACAGTTCTGTAACCCGCGCATGTTGTCGGGGATTCATTTACGCCACTAATGTAGCAAGTTAAGTTTTTAATTAATTCGTATTTTTTCCAACAAAAATTCTTGTTGTTTTTTAAGCATAAATTGTCATTTGAAATGTTTTCATTACAATTAAGGGAGCTGCAAAAACAAAAACAAAGAAACTCTGTATTTTTTTTTTCTTTATTGTAGTGGAGGACTACACTTCTAGGCAATGAACTCATAAGGTATTGGCTCCAGAATCTGTGGTTTGTTGTACTTGGTCCTGACGATGTGGGCTGTACGTCTAGGGGCAGGCTGGAAAATAAATAAATAAAAGTAGATTAGTTATCACACCATTTTTTTTCGAAGCCAGCACACTTTACAGATCCACTGGCAAACAGGAACCAAATTCAAACCCATGTGGCTAGACCAAGGAGTGACCCGTACTGCATGTTCACAAGACTAGAGGGCAACCTAAAAGGTTTGGTTAAAACAATAGGCACAGCACAGATGAAGATTTCCCTACCAAATGATTATGCCCTGGTAGAGACGTATGGACAGTTTAATGCTTGAGTATCAATTCTGTGACTAAGGGCTTGTTGCTAGTCTGGTAAATTTTAATATTATCTTAATGCTGACAAAATTATTTCAGTGAAATTAATTATCATACATGAAGACAAGCTACAGCCATAATCGTATTCATGTATAATACATTATTTTCAGGTAAAGTATCCCTCCAAAATGGTACCAACACTTTTTACATCAAATATTTATAACAAAAGGTCAATGTTGATGTTTATTATCAATATACAACACTGTAGACAAGTTGAAAGAATATTGCAAGTCACTACCTCTTTTCCTATTTTCTGGGAATGTTTTATACTTTTTGTAATTTTTTCAGTCTTGTCAAATATAGTAATTTGCCATTGGCTGGCAATTAAAAATTGACTAGTATTTTTTTTTTTACAACGACCTTTTGAAAACATTTCAACATTTTGTTTATCTACTATTATTTATCATGTAATGATAAGTGTTAAAATTATAATGAATAATAAATACTTTTGATGGTTTCAGTCGGTTTCCAGTGAAATGCATTTTAAAACCAGGGGTTATGTCAAAAAATAATTCTTATCTTCATTATCTGCCGGTAACATCTTTCAACAATTCACAGGTAAGTTCCATATGATGAACCCAAGGACCGTAAAACGTTTTTCTGGTTTCTGCTTGGTGCCTAATGGACGGTTAAAACCTTTAAATCCATTTTGTGCATTTCAATATTATTGTCTTACCTGTCTCTTCAGCTGGACCTTGACTCCTGCTTCTCTGGCTGCCTTCTTCTTCTCATCGTTCTCCTTGACACGTCGCAGGAAATCCAGTCTGCAGTTGGAGTGCTTTACATGCTCAATACGCACATTGATGCGCTTGGGGATGATGCGGTTTCTGAATTGGGACAGAAAAGAAATCTTTTAATAAATAATGCATGAAGTTACAATCTGCAAAGGCATGCTTCGTGTTTTTGCTGTAGTATGCACTCATTACATGCACTGATTAAGTATTTTCTTGCATTTTTTGTTTTTTGGCACACTGACACTTGATAGGTCATACGGAGCCGAAAGCATATACTTGACAACTATGTTTGGAGGAAATTCCAAATAACACCCTAGATTAAATAGGACATGTTTAGGGAGAACCAATCCAAAAGTCAGCTGGAAACTCTCAATATGTGCAAATTTTTTCTAATTTTTTTTTTTACATCGCACAGACATAATTATGTTCATATTAGTTGGTGGAGGAAGACACTCAGACGAGGAGATTTTAATTTCTAATGACTCAGGAATGAAGTAAATCTGCAAATACTATAGGTAAACATTATTTTTGGTCTTCTTGGTTTCGAAAAAAAAATGCAATTATGTAAAAAAAAAAAATGCCTTAGTACTGCACTATTGTGCCAAAGGAGATTGATGCCTGATAAAACTTCATGAGTTTCCGCCAGTCATTCACTGTTGACACTGGTTAGCCTTAGCTAAAACCTATGAAATTTGTCTGGGCAGTGTGACTGAAAGTGTGCCATAGGCAGTAGACTGTAACATAGTAAGCCTTACAGGCTGCTAATCATGCAGATTAAAACTAGCTTAATCCTGGAAATAGTGCAAATGTTGTCCCAGTTGTCCCAGAAATAAACTAAGTAGTGAGCTTCAGTTGACATGTGCGCAGTGACAGATTATGCCGATACCTTGTACATATAGCCATTAATTTTTAACAAAGGTTAAGTAGGAAAGTTTTGGTGTTTGAATATTTTATTCAATAAAACTGAATAGGCATACAACTGACATTCAATTCACTGGAATCAAAATAGGCATACAACTGACATTCAATTCACTGGAATCAACTGTAACTGTGAATGACAAATCAAAGTTTTATTTTCCTTAAAAATATATCATATATATATAAACTTCAATCTCTTTTTTAAATTTGTATTTTATTACATTTGACTAACAGTACTACAAACATGTCATTTACAAGTTGAATTTGGTAATTTGTCAAAACATATCATTATTTTTCTAAAAAAATTAAGTATAAAAAAGACATACCCAATTCTTTTGTTGACAATAACACCGACAGCGTGCTGTGTAACATTGAAGACTCTTCCAGTCTTGCCATGGTAGGCTTTGTGAGGCATACCCTTCTGAACTGCTCCATTGCCCTGGAAACAAACAATTTTAAGATCATGATCAAGGATATGTGCGATTGGTAATATGCAATGATAGAATCTTTTTCTAGAATTTGTTTAACCCTTATAAACTGCACCATTATCCTTTACATTCATAAAATTAATATTTTGTTACAGATAAACAAACAAGTGTTTGCCCAACTCTAAATGCAGCATATACAAACTTGCATGCTACTATTTTTTTGTAAAGATGGAATTCTCACCTTGATATCTACAATGTCTCCACGCTTGTACACTTTCATGTACGTAGACAAAGGAATCACACCATTTGTCTTGAATTTGCGGGAGAACATGTACCGCGTACCGCGGCGATAACCCTTTGTGTTGGTCATTTTTGCCTATTCTGAAAAAACAAAACAAATACACTAAAAAAACAACACATAAAAGTTACAGAAAAAATAAGATTTTTACTTTTCCCTCACTTTACCATCAGGCCAACCATTTGAGGAACGACCCTTATATTTGCTTGAGGGTAAGCAAGGGAGCTATACCATCACCATTTTTAATGACTTTGGTTATGTGCCTGCCTGGGATGGAACCCAGGGCCTAATGTACCTGGAGCCGATGCTTTACCAATTGCCCTGTCATATTTAGATTTTATGCAATAGCCTCAAGAGAGACCAACAAATATATGTAGTATTTTTTCAAATAAAAGACCATTAGCTTTTGCCTATCAAATGAAGAATTTTTTTTAAATAAAGATAACATATCACATTTGCAACACAAAAATGTAAGGTGTCTGCCTAATTGCATATATCCAGAAACAGAAATCTGTACTTTACTGCTATTCAGTTTTAACCAAACATTTATCTATGGACACAATTAAAACACTAATAATTAGACTGATTCATGACCAAACCTACAATATGGTGTATGACAACGAAAATTGGACAAGGGACTCTCAAACTCTATAAGCTAGGCATCTCCATCGAGACATTCAATCGTTCAACAAATTAATTGTACAGCCAAATTTGCAGCAATGCTGTCGAATCTTGGACTTGAACATTCTCATTAGTAATTTATAACAATATTCATTGTATCCAAATGACAACCAGAAATGCTCTCATGTCTACATCTTCACCATAAAAAAGGGATCAAGACACTACAGGCTATTGATGTTATACAAAATAGCAGATGATATGGTACCAGCAGTGGACCCTGTTTTTTTTTTGTTGCTTAAATACATTACCAGCAAATATATTATTAATATAAAAAAATGTCAATTTTGGTGGAAGACCCGAAATTTTGGTAGAAACACTTGTGTACAGCAGGTCAGCTGGAAGACATGCCTCTTTCATAGTCTTTTGCCCAAAGCTGAAATATATTGGAAACATTTCTGCCACACTACCACTATGCCATGTGTGTCCTCACACTTACATGTCTCTATAAAAGGAAGAACAATACAAACCAAGCAAAATATTTTATGATTATCAAGAATCATGTACAATGGTATTTAAGTGAATATGAAGCAATACAAAGTACTCATAAATACTCCTCTATTGCGACATTTCTAATTCGCGGACACAACCCGATAAATAATTGTGCACACCGACACGCGGGCTTTACTTTTTACTTGTTGCAGTGAGTTCTGACACTCAACCCACCCACGGCCCTGTAGTGTCAATGCCAAGAGTGGTTAATCCCACTTAAACGGACAGATACACAAACAGGAACGTCACTGCCTGTCGCGAAAACCAATGACTAAAATGCTCCGGTGCTGCATGTAATCTTAAAAACTCTAGCGTTTTCCAGTAAAAAGTCAATTTGCGATAAAATACAATAATCTGAGGATATAAGGACTTTTTGGTCATGAAGATTCTGCTTTAATACTGAATTATCTACTTAAGACTTCTGATAAAGACGTTAATTTTTCTCAAAATTTAGAGCACACCTTGTGGATGGCCGACCGGAAGAAGAAAAGAAAGCGCATGCGCACATTGTTTGAGGTTTTGAGAAAATCTTCATTACAAATATGTATTAAAAATAGATTTTTGCTTTCAGCTGGCTTGTTAAAGTCATTTATAAACTTTTTTCTGGTGTCGTAATGGAAAAATACTTGAACACAAACATTTATTTTGTCACACAAGTTGACTGGTTTGTCGGTTTTTACCATAGTAATAAAAATATTAGAACCCGACAAACCAATATGGCTGCCGGAAGATGAAAAATTTCTAAAAACAAACAGTTATTAAAGATAATGGTAAACTCATAATGTCATTGACGTTCGTTTGAGTTTAACGTTTGTATTTTGTGTGCTTTATTTAACATCATTACTAATTTCGATGTTTATCAATGCAAAATTAAATATCAAGGGTACTTTTATGTTTGCATTTCCTGTTTGTTTACATACTCAATACTCATAAAAAGTGCTACCAGGACATAAGATATTACTGATATAAATTGAAAAGAGAGGTATCACTTGAAGTTAATCTTGTTTATTTCATGGTAGTCATGAGTAACGGTTTAAAGAAAACACTTCATTGACTTTCAATAAATGTTTTCTATTTCCAAATTATTAAATGATAAAAGGGGGAAATAATATTGCCATTACTGGGCCACTAAGTATGGTAATAGATAAGAACAAAACTATAGGATTTATCACTAGTGTTTTTATGGTGACAGCATTAATGTACTAGATATATATGGCCCACTAGAAAATTAGACATTCCCCATTGATTTGTCTTTACTTTTGAATACTTCCTCTTTAAAATTTTAGAACATATCTATTAGAAAGTGCAATCTTCTGCTGAATTTGCTTCTAATTGTAAGAGACACATTTATATTCTTCATCCAAAGGCAGGTGCCTTAAATATTACCAGTGATTTGGAATGAAATGTAGGAATACAATATGTAAACAAAGTCAGCAATGCCAATTTGTTGGTCATCAAATTTTAACTAATTTTATTAAAATATTCACCACCTTCATACCCATTTTTAAATGCTGATATACTTGTGCAAATGTGTATCCTTCTATCCAACACCATTGCCACAACTATAAAAAAGACCAAAAAAAAAGCCTGTCAACTTTTTTGCTTTTTCTCAAAAGCTCAACAACCATGTAGTGATGTCAACAAAATTATTTAGTTCCTATCTGTTATTTTGTTTGAAATGAAGCAGGAACACCTTGGCTTTATTCATTGCTGTTATTATATTGGTTATATATATATATATTTGGCTGTCACAAAACGTTTACAGTGTACATGATATATTGCGATACAAGCATATTGCAATATGTACTATAATATATTGCCATATTTGATCAAACTACTATAAGGAGCTATTTCACTCTGACAATATAATGAGCAGTGTAGTGTCACATTTCCGCTGTATTAAAGGAATGACTATTCAAAGTGCATTAAGATTGTTTGTACCTCCACTGTAGCTTATAAGCGCATCATAATGTTGACAAAATGCAGCACCTTCCGCAATTTTCTTTGTTGATCGGCCCACCTTTACTCAGGAGGGGCCCACACATTGCTGTTGTCATTGAATTCAGAAAAATTTGATTTTGCAATATTTCGAAAAAGTTACTCAGCTTGGCCATATTGTTTACATTTTGCAATGGTCATATTTGATTAAATTGCTGAACAATAGCTAATTATTATGTTCTAAGTACTCTGCAACAAAGTCATAACAATTGACAAGTTGTAGTACATTTTATGTCAAAAAAGATAATGTTTCTATGCAAAATTGTTTTCTTAAATATAGAAATTAAAAACTGACATGTATTTGACTTGAGACAGCATTTCAGCGACTCCTTTTCATAAATAGGAGCATCTTTGTCTTTCGATGCAAAGAATGGTAGCAGCATCCAAATTATACAAAAAACCGGTATGTTCCTTGTGTATTGCGGTATTGCATTGCCTTAACCCTGTATCGCAATATACTGGTAGTCTGGTATACTAAACAGCCCCACAAAACAGCATTTATTTATGACTTGTTCCACATGCCTATGCTATTGAACAATTAATTGACAAGTTTTACTTTCAGAGATTTTCAAAGTATTTAATTTTTTGTAAATGCACTGTCTTTATATTACACCACTTCACCTAAAATACTGGTGGAAAGTAAGAAAAGTTCACTCATTTAGATCTTCAAAATAACATCACACACGTCTCAGAGTGTTGCCCTATAATTTTTATTATTAACACTAGTGACACAAAAATGACATGCATAATTCTCTTTTATATTTTGTTGTCAAAGTTGTTAAATGATTTATATTTATAAGTTTGCAGAGAAACAACCAAGCCCAGTTATATGACTACATCTTTAAATGACTCTTTTTTTATTTGTGCAGGGTAACAACCCATCCCAGTTGGGGAAGGAGATTGGGTCAGTCCAGTTGCCAGCTAATGAGCACTATTTTGGTCTGGTTAATGTAAGTACCTATAATAGTAGTCGATTTTCAAATTTAAAGAAATACAATATTTATCTCCTTTTTAGGTTGGTATTTTAATATAATATTCTTATTTTCATGGTTTATGTGTGTTTTTCTCTCAGATCTCATCATTATACTAATTCAACACTGCTTGTTACTTTCTTCTAATAAATTTTAAATAATCCAAATTTTAAGATAAAATATGTTATGATGCAGCACTTCTGTTTCTGTTTCCCAAGCTTTAAGCACGTATGACTGTATGAAAATTATCACTGTGGGTGCCCATGGTCAAAAGGTAGTCAGCAACTTGAGCTCCCGTCTTCTTGGCCCCTAACTGTGTTGGTGTAAGTCGTAGTCAGGCATTCATCTAGGATTTTCTTCTACCTATTAAAGCAGGATATCATTTCCAAGACAATAAGTAATTGTGTTATTTAGATGTAATTCAAAACAACAACAAAAATTCAGAACTTTTAAATTCCTGGTAAATACTTAAGTAAAACTGAAATGATCATTTTTTTGTCTTTAATTTTCAGTTTGGTAACACGTGTTACTGTAATTCTGTGCTGCAAGCGCTGTATTTCTGTCAGCCATTTCGTGAAAAAGTGCTGCAATATAAGCATCAACAGAAAAACCAGAAGAAAGAAACACTCCTCACGTGCCTTGCAGATTTGTTTTATAACATAGCTACTCAGAAAAAGAAGGTCGGCACCCTTGCTCCAAAGCGGTTCATCACACGATTAAGAAAAGAATGTGGTAAGATTATTGCACAATTCCATGATTGTGGTGTGTATATTATTTCTCATGTGTTTGTTATAAAAACTGTTTTCTTTTGTAATCTTGATTATAATTATTACCTATATTAAATTCTTGATGTATTGAAAGGTTTTAAGTGTTTGTTTAACTCACATAATAATTTAAAGATGTTAGAAAGTCATCATTGTGGAGTTATTTTAAAGATTTTTTTATATGTGTCTTCTGTACTTACTTACAGAGTGGGTGTTTAAGTTTCTGGTTATAACTTTTTTCAGCTGATTCCTTGGGTTCAAGTCCCATTGAGCACAAAGTTACATGTGGTTTATCTTCCGGCTTATCTTTGGTGCACCTCGCTCCCCGCCCCCAAACAATCTTTCAAGTTGTTTCATTTTGGTTTGTTCATAAGTTGTGTAAAAGTGGATTGAAACATTTTGTTTCAGAATTGTTTGACAACTACATGCAGCAAGATGCTCATGAATTCCTGAACTACCTGCTGAACAGAGTGGCTGAGCTGCTTCAAGGTATGTACAAGGATTTTCTTATATACTTTGTAACATTAAAGCAGTAAATGAAATGAATAATTCTTTTTTTTCATTTCCCATTTTTCGAACATTTAAAAGGACACTCCTAAAAAAACAAAAACAAATTTTCCCCATGTGTTCACTTCAGAAACAATAGGCCAAAAGTAAATGAGTAGTTATGAATTGAGTTACATGTGTATTTTAAGAATAACATTTTCCCCCTTTTGAGCAGGTGAGAAACAATGGACCAAACGTAAATGAGTAGTTTGAATTGTGTTACATGAATACTTTAAAAAATTCTTTTTCCCCATTTGTGCAGCTGAGAAGCAAGGGGCCAAGGGTAAAAATGGTGATACGATCCCACAGAGTAAACCTGAGCCCACTTGGGTAGAAGAGCTCTTCCAGGGAACATTTACTAATGAGACCAGGTGTCTGAATTGTGAAACTGTAAGTATACCTGCAAAAACAAATGTAATATTACATTGTTATTTTGAATACTTTCACATTGAAGGAAGCACTGTATTTGCTATTAGTTAATACAAATTTAGATAGGGACTTGAGGTTTGACAGTCCCAGGTTCAAATCCCAGCCCTGACGGAAGATATACATCATTTGACAAGACTATTTCTACACATTGTCCAAGGAAGCACTATTTTCAATACTGGTTCTACCAAGGAAGTGGACATTAGAATAGAACAAGATAAACAAACTTGTTGCTTATATAACTATTGACAAATTTCTTGAAACTAATATTTCATACTACCAAGGATTAGGACTTTCTTAACATATCAAATATTTGTGTCTGATCATTGAGTCTTTCTTTAAAAACACCACTAATAGGATGAGTAGCAAGACAGAGTTTGCAGTGAGGAATACAAACTTGTTATATTTTGCTTCAAAACTTGATCATGACCATGTATATGTATGCTGCCATTGTAAAATTAAACTAAAACTAATACATTGCTCCCTCTACAAAAGTCACCTCTTTCATTGATTATCTCTCTACAATGTCACATATAAAGTCTATTCAAACTCACGTATTTTTCTTTGTTAACATTGTCAGCTAGTATGCATAAAGTGCAAATAAATGGTCAGAACCGATATGGACCTGACTTGCGGTTGCGCCGGTGGTTCTACCCAGACATGTGCCCGGGGTCTTCCTCCACCAAAAAGCTGGATGTTGCTATAATGATCATAATTTGTCTCTGCAGTTTGTTTAAAAAAAACACAAAAAAAACAATATGGAGCCCAGACCATTTGTTTCTGTATAACAGCCAGGGTCAGGTTATGGTTGGGCAAAATTTATCAACATCTATCAACAGCATATCAGCACAATAGACATTAAACAATTTCTTATATCTGTATTGGTAACATATTATTCCCAGGTGAGTAGCAAAGATGAGGACTTCCTGGACCTATCTGTGGACGTGGAGCAGAACACATCCATTACCCACTGTCTAAGGGGTTTCAGCTGTACTGAGACCCTCTGTGCAGAACACAAGTACTACTGTGAGGTCTGCTGCAGCAAACAAGAGGCACAAAAGCGGTGAGAAAAAAACACACAAAATTGGGACCACACCTCAGATGGAATTGGGATTATTATTAATATTTGACATGAACAAGTAGTCTCTTTTTTACATTAACTTCCAGTTCCACATACAGTAAAACCTCTCTAAGAGTACCACCTGTGATTCTTTTTTAAAGTGTCCCCCTTATTGAAGGGGTCCTCTAAGTGAGTTCATATATAATACTATTATATCTCAAGGATATACTTAAACATAAATTAAAATTTCAGTATTTGTAATTTTATTTTAGACAATCTTGTTTACTTGAGAGGTGCTGGCAGGCATGATCAATTGATTAAAGTGAACCACCAGGTGTGGCCCGAGTAGCAGGGATTAAGAAAGTTGTGAATTTGATCATTGGTTCTGAAATATCTGTCCCAGGTACAATTTAGAGGAGTGTCTCCCTTTCCAAGGTTTTGGACATAAAGAAAAAATAAAATGGTTCTGGAAAAAAGTGTCCCACATAGGGGGGTGTCCAGCATAGCGAGTGGCCCTACTTAGTGGGTTGGTCCTTTTGCTGGGTTTTACTGTATCATGATTAAACAACATGTATGTTTTATGTAAAAAGAAGATGTATTGGAGAAAACACAAGACTATTATGACATAATGCTCAGTTTTGAGAGGGATGGCCTTGGCCATGTCTCCACTAAATACTCCCAAAATGCAAGTAGTCATTTCATTTGGAGTACTCAGTTTTTATCCTTGTACTCTTTGGAAGGCATGTGTACCTCTATGCTTGCATTATGACTTTGTCATAATCAGATTAACACTTGTCAACATTTTACTTTTTTTTAAATAACATATCTAGGTATTTGTAAAGTATTTAGAGCTCATCTTTATGCAAAAGAAATTCACTGTTAGTAATGGAATTTTTTCAAAAGAACAGTTTATAAAGTCCAGAGATTCAAACTAAAAGGCCTTACTGGCTATTTGAATTTCCATGGATATTCTCTAAAGGCAGACAATTTATTTTGCCACTGTTCCCCAATGACAGTACCATTTTGTTGTAAGTGCTCTTTTTTTTTATATATAATTAATCTAACTTTTTTTTCTGTTACAGGATGCGGGTGAAAAAACTACCACAAATTTTAGCTTTACATTTAAAACGATTTAAATACACAGAGCAGCTGAAGCGGTTTACCAAACTATCCTACAGAGTTGTCTTTCCTTTGGAACTACGATTATTTAACACAGTAAGTATTCTGGGAAAACTCTGTAGTTTCAATTTTTTTTTCTTTATAAAACATTAATATATAAGAGTGTCATCACAATTAAGGAAAAGTGGTTTCAACTTTATACATTTTGCTAGAGTTTGGCTAGTAGTTATTTTCCCAGGTTTGGTAGATAGATAAAATCATTTCAATTTCAGTAAATTAATGCCTGTCATAATTTAGTAGGTAATATACCTTCAGATAGAAGGAAAACTGGAATCACTATTGGGGTCAGTTATGTTATGGTCAAGGTCGCAGATATTAAGCTTTTTTTTACTTAAATAAAAGAATTGCCTTTGATGAAATCTTTGAGATTTACTTGTTTATATACTAATACACAAATTTATCAAATAATAGTACTTTCTTCCCTTATTTAAAATTTTGCTGAAACTTTATTACATCTTGAATTAATTTCTTACTTTCTACTTACAGTCAGATGATGCGTACAATCCAGATCGGATGTATGACCTTGTTGCGGTTGTTGTACATATAGGCAGTAGTTTAAACCGGGGTCATTATATCTCCATAGTTAAAAGTGAAGATATCTGGATACTCTTCGATGATGATATTGTAGATGTGAGTATAGACTGAGAGAGTGCTTTTATTACAAATTGATTATGTAAGTCCTGTTTTGCTAGTATTATTCACATATATTGGCTGGACATTTTAATAAAAACAACAGGTTTTTTTCCCACATCCCGTCATGTAAAATCAGCTACTAAAATACCAACATCAATCCAAGAACTGATAAATTTTAGTGTAAGAAATTAAACTGATGCTGTTAACTTGCAAACATATAGTTGTATAGATAGAAATAGTACATAGTATATGACTGACACTGATTGGCCTTCTGCCCTGATAATATTTTCAAGTTTTGTTTTCAAATGGTGTTTTAAACTGAATTAGCCAAGACACTTGTAAAGACCACCTGTCCATTTCAAAATTTAAACAAACTTACCAAAAATGTCTATAACAGCAGGCTGTTTATTTATGGTTGGTTGTTTGATAAGATTTTGCTCTAAAAAATTTTTTAATGAAAAAATCATCCTTTTTTAAATTTCTTTCTCAGAAGTAATAAAATATAAAAAAATCAATGCAAGAAAGCAAAATTAAAATCAAAATCAATCCCAATATATCTTATATTCCAGAAAATCGAGGCAAGTGCAATGGAAGATTTCTATGGGTTGTCATCAGACCTGCAGAAGAACTCGGAGACAGGGTACATACTCTTCTATCAGTCGCGGGAGTGACAGAGATTGCAGCGACACCTGTTGGTTACACTCGTCATGGGAAAACCAAGAGGAGCACCTCTCATTTTTAAAAGTGGCCTGCACATAGTCTAAGTGGATGTACAGCATAGAGACATATGGGCCATACATCAATAATATTTTAAATATTGTGCCACTATCTGGCCAATCAGTCAGCTGTTTATCCTCTGTCAGTCCATCATCTCATGATGTGGTTATGAGCATGCAGTTTGAATTTGCACCAATAAGAAGGAATTTCTCTTGGCTCAATTAGCTTGTACACTGTTAACATACTTTTAATTATTCCAATCAAAGAGCAAACAATCTTTTGTATGACATGATGACATGTTGTTGACAATTCAGAATAATATTTTTTTCCATTATCCTCCTGTCAGTGCTGTATGACCTATCAGTTGTGGGTGTTCCGTAAAAATCCTGGATAAACATTAAAGTTGACATTTTTGTGCAAGAAGAAACCAAAGTTAAAATCTTTTTTTTTGGCTGCTTTTATCCTTTAGTAATTGTCCATACTTTATACACCTGGTACTCAGAAAAACCATTTCACTGAGACAAATTTAATGCATGTTGGTCATCTGAGGTTAGGCAAAGATTCTTAGAATTATGGATATATTGCTGTAAGAGATGCCCTTGAGCTTTTGTTACAGACTTACAGACCTGTGTTGGATAGTTACAAGTCACTAGAAGGGTGACAACAAGTGGGATGTAATCACCATGGAA
Source organism: Sinonovacula constricta (assembly GCA_007844125.1). NCBI lineage: Eukaryota > Metazoa > Mollusca > Bivalvia > Cardiida > Solecurtidae > Sinonovacula > Sinonovacula constricta. The sequence goes on along the minus strand of CM017558.1, from coordinate 67,782,238 downwards.
AATCTTGAATCCCATATAGTATCAGCATCTATGATATTTTGTGACATCTTGGATTTTTTCAAAGAGCTTTTACACAAATATTTAATTAATTAACAGATGTAATCTTATCAGCATTAATGCAGCATATTACCTGCGCTAGCCCTCATTGTCTTACATTCTGTTTAACCCTTTATACTCTGTCAGCCCAATTCACCCCATGAACTTAAAAAAATCAAGTGAACCGGGTAAAATAATGTTTTAAGGAATTGGATCTACTGTGTAAATTTGTAATCATCATGTACATATTGTTGAATGCAATTGTAAAAAGAGTTCTTTGTGCGTACAATAACTAGCCGTATTCCATTTTTCATTCAAAACCAGATGTGTTTTTTATATATATTTAAATATCTTTATTAAATAAAATGTAACATTGCCTTGTTTCAGGGATGCATGGGTTGTGTCCCTTGGGTAAATGCTGTAAAAATGTGCTGATTAGCATGACATAGACTCTAAGAGTTGATTTAGTTATATGTTAGTTAGATGTTAATTGGATGTGTATCTTTCCATTGGACCATGCATGCTATTAATGATCATGTTAACGATTCTGTGATGTAAATTTTAATATGTAAATAATTTCATAGTTAATTATTATAACTTGTTTAAATGATGATTTGTGAAGACTTGATCTACCACAGTGCTGATCTACCACAGTGCTTGTTATAACTGTTTAAGGGCTGTTACATGCACATATCAATATTTCCATAACACAAAAAAAGAAATTCACTTAAAGCAAATCTAGTGCTGTCTTCATTGAAAAACTTTGCCTTGAAGAGTACATTATACCACATAAAGCTACATTTGGTAGGCCCATATAAGCAGAGTGATAACGAGGTAATCTACTTCGATGGGGATGAAGAACGTCTGTGAAAAAGCTTGTTTTCCACGTTTTTCTGTATGTAAACTGTAACTCCATCTTTGAGATCAGAAAAAAGGAATTACTGTCATCCAACTGATTACATTAAATGTTAATGACCATAATAAGATGCCACCAGGATTTGAACCTGCAAAGATTGGCTTCTTATGCACACCTTGTATAGTGTAACCACAGTAATGGTAGTTAAAAGTAGTAATGAATAGCTTTCTATAATTAAATGCACAAATAACTTAGCAAATTGGAGATATTTTTCATGTGCACATTCTGTTACACATACTTTATCTTATGATATGCTAATCAACTGCCTTAACCACTACATGCATATTAAGTTCATTTAAGCTTGCATAACAATAATACACATAATAACAATAAAAACAACAATAAATGTACATATTTGGTAAATGAACTCTACAGTTATTAAAAATAAGTCAGTTATGAGAAGGTGAAGATCTGGTTAATTATGTGCCTGTTACCAATGCATAATCAACTATACGTTTTGACTTAAATGTTTTCTTGCTTTAATCTTTCAATTAATAAATGTATTGATTTTATTCCTATATGAAGTTACTACCTTTTTCACTTTTCAGAGTATTGACTTTATTTACTCAGGAAACTGTACCATCTTTTTTGAAGTAATAAGATGCCATTGCTTAAAAGAAAAAAAGAAACACACTTTATGTAGAATTACATTAATTGTACATGTATTGTGTTTATCGCATTGGACATGAGGGTCATTTAATGATGTGTAAATGAGGTCATTGTTGAGTAGTCTCCCTTGAATACTCCCTATATGCAAATAGGTCCTTTTATTTGGATTTCTCATTACTGATGCTTTTATTAGTTGGAATATATATTTACTTCTGTAATATCTTTGTTGTAACCGGATCAATAATCATTACCTTAAATGTCCAAAGTCTTGTACTACATTACATATCTATAAGTATTTGGATGAATTTAAGACTAATATTTATACATAAGAGAGATTTTTTTCATTTTTTAATGACACCATCTTAGAAAGCTCCAGAATATAGACCGAAAATTCCCACTTGTTACAGTTTTGTACAAGCACTGATCTTTTCCTGACAAGGGAGACAACTTTCATAGGGCCAACTCTACTGGTTGAGGGAAGGTTTTAATTACAGAAGTTTATTTAGTAAGTGATTATTCTGCATTGACGATTAAACTCGGTTAATGTCTCATACATTAATTCTACATCATACCAAAAGTACATACAAGCATTGTCATTTTTTGCTGTGGATTTGTGCTAAATTATTATGTTGTTGTTAACATTGTAAAATAGAATGCAATATTTTACAATAATTCTTGTTTGCATTTTAAAAATAATTCTTGTTTGCATTGTTTTGCTACTTGCAGGTTTGAAAATGGTCATATTTTAAGTAATTTATCCACTGTAATAAAAGCCTTGTTGAAGTTCAATTTTGCCCGATTCAACATTAAATATAAAAAGGTCCTAAGGCATAATGTAGATAAATTCCGGCATTTTTATGTTTATATAGGATGAACTTTTAATTTCAATTAACCAGTAAAATAGAAACCATTCATGTATTCTCAAAATTTCAAATAAGGAAGATCCTCTTCATCTTTTATTATTAGTTTTAATATGCAGTGTTGTATTCTTGAAAAACAACAAACAAAAACAAGTCAGTTTTTTTTAAATGATCTTTTTTGTTTTGTAAGAAATGTGTTGAAACATTATGCCATCTGTTGTTTGGTTTGTCATATATATTTATGTTGGGGGTTTTTTGGTGGATTTTTTTATGTTATTATTTTGTCAATGGATAAACTATGGATTTGTTAATGTTGTAAAATGGTGAGAATTAAGGTTATATAAATGTTCAAATAATCAATTTAGTTTTTACTCTTGATTTTTTAGGCACCATAGCATACATGTAAACAGTGTTGCAGATCTTCCAATAAAAGATGGCCAATGCAAGGTTAAATAAAATTGACAAAATGACATAGTTCTCAATTTTTTCAATCCTAGAAAAAGTGTGCATATAATATTGATGTATTTATATGTTTTGATATTGATATATCAGTAGTATTGTACTTTATTTAATTGAATTTTTCTTACCTTCTATTCTTAATTATTTAAGAAATTACTTAAATGGTTATGTTGTTTAAATCCATGTGCAGATCACAGAAGAGTTGTCACTTGAAGTGTGAGTGTGAATATAAAATATAAACTGCACATAATGTTATTGTGACATAATGGTGCACGTTTTTTATTTATTTATTTATTCAAGTGTTGTTGTTTCTTGTAGACAGGCATGTGTAAATTTAGATTGTTACAATGACAATATGCTTATTTGCAACTTTAAATGTTTAAACACTTTCTGCTGATTTTGTCAATAAACACAAAAAATTAAAATTTATTTAGATTCAACATTTAGACTTCATATTGAGAATAAATGTATTACATTTTACAGGTATGTATGCTTAGTTATCTTATGTCCAGTTTTAAACAATGTGGGAGTTGTACATGTAGAGACTAAAAAAAAGAGCATCTGCTTTTGTGTTTGTTTTTTACTTTATTTTTACTTTTTTATTATGTGTTTTGAAATGGAAATGTCATACAAAAGTATGTAGTTCATTTTTATGTAAACTGATAAGTAGTAATTCAAAAAGTAAGTTCCTTTTTTAACATGTACCTATATTTTTTATTAACTTGACAAAATATTGGGCAATATTCAGTCAGTTTTAATGTGACTTTACATCTCAGGGATTGCATCCAATGAGTTTGTTTAGTTAAGTTTAATAAAAATCAAAACATAAATAACTGAAAATAACAGGGGGGCATGTGTGTGGGGTTTAAGTACTGATTTCAGTGCGATATCTGGGGAAAAAAATAATTGAAGGGCTTAATTTTGGAAATTCAGGAATGTTTACTTTTATTTTGTTTATACATGATTGCTAAGTCTGAATCATGCAGGATCAATTATATTGCTCTTTTGGTACCTTACATGGTGTTCTCGTCACAAAAATAAATGAGTATCTGACCAAATATCCAGTGATATTCATTACTTAACAATATAAACTTTTAGTTATTTTCTAAAAACTGCAAACAAGGGTGCGTTGATTTGTAACTCCTATGACTGCTTCGCCTCTCATCACATGTTCAAGGCGAAGGACTTTATGTGGGGTGGTCTTCAAGCTGACTTGCGGTGCGTCGGTGGTTCTACCCAGACATTTGTCTGAGGTCTCCCTCCACCAAAAAAGCTGAACATTGCTTTAAGGATCATAATTGTTCACTGCAATGTACTTCAGAAACAAATTGGGTAGATTCAGCAGATATAGCATCGATTATGTTCACTGCCATTGCAAGCTGGCTGATCTCGATCTGTATTATTCGACTAAACCTGACCTATCCAGGGTCAGTGTAAACCCAAAATATAAATACTGAACCAGATCCATTGGAGATTAGCCAGTGAAATGTTCTGTTATGTTATATTCACTGGACATATATTTGTGGTATATATTCACAATTCTACATTAAGTTGTACATATCACTTTTCAATCGAGGTACCTAATGTTTTAAATAATTCTCTCTGCACATATATTTTACTCAGCACTTTTCCTGTTTGAGAATAAGGCATTACGGCTGTTTGAAGGTTAAATCAGTTGCGTGATTTTGATAGTCACTATTGTCAAGGTTCCATGAAGGTTGTGATGTTGCAATGGAGAGTATTCTATCCAAACCAATATCCTCTTTTTACATTTATTTGACACACTATTTTATTAGTAAGAAAACATTCTTGTCAGTTACTAGGTAAACATAGTTGTGTAAACATGAAAGTCTTGAGTGCCAATATTCTATGATGTTTTACTTTTGAAGTGAATATTTTCTGAAAACAACAACAATACCCCCCTTGACTTTGTTCATATTTTTGAATCCGCATGTTTGTTAGTGAAAAGGGCATTTTTCTGAGTTCATTGGTAAACTCGTTTGAATGCGACAGACTCAAGTGCCATTGTATACAGAGAACAACTGTCTATGTTGATATTTGATCCAGTCTTAAGATTTGACTCCTTTTCTTCAAGTTATTCTAGAGTTCAATATTAATATTTATCTGGGCTTAAGGTAAAACTCCTTTTGTTCAAGTTATGCTAGAGTTCAGTATTGATGTTAATCTGGGCTTAAGGTAAAAAGCCTTGTTGTAATGTTATGCTAGAGTTCAATATTGATATTTATCTGATCTTTAGATCCATACTCATTCTGTTATCTTCTCTCTTCCACAAAAATGTTCCTAGACATATTTTAGTGATCAACAGATAGTGTAGATCCCAGCAGGACATGGCTGATCTATTTTTTCACTATCTGTGTAGACCTGATCAATATGTAATTACTAGTAACAGGCTAAGGGTTAACACTATACTCGTGGTTAGTGCTGCGAGACTTCTTTAACAGTAATAAAGTTTAATATTTAGAATCAAATGCAAGCAAGATAAACAGGAAAAAAAACAACATATTGCAGTGAATAAAGATTTTATAATTTACAACACTGATGACGTGATTCTATTAAGATTCTGAATGTAAACATTGATTGTGTACAGGTTTGGTGAGAAATTTTGATATATCTCCAGAGTGAAAAATGGGTTTGCACCTCTCTTAAACATATAAGCTTGTATTAAAATATGCCCATATCAGCTGGAAAGGTCAGTGTTATGTTAAGATGTTGTAAATACTGGTTATTGTAGATGACAGCAGTGGCTATGATTGGACATTTTAAGATTTGTGTATTTTCTCAATATATCCTTTATCTAAACCCAGAACATTAATCTTCTTATTTTGACAAAATGAAGGAGATATTCTTCACTCAACAAAAATCCTAACCTAAGACCCTTACTTTATTGGTTTACTTCTTTATTGTTAATAGTTAAATTGTCACAATGATGCTTGACTTTGTACGCTAAGAAAGTTTTAATTATTATTTATCATCTATATTTGGATCTTATTATTGAGATGTTAGCCCTTCCAAGGAAAAAGATGTAGTCATGATTTAACTGTTTGCCATGGGTTAGCCTTTTTCTTAAGGTCTCAAAAACCATCAAAGAAATTCACTTTTAACCAGCAATACACAATCAAAATTGGAGCCCATTTCAAAATGGCAGGCACATGCGTGTCAAAATTAAGTATGGCAGAGTTATGCCCCTTCTTTTGACTCTTCATCCCACACTGTAAAAAGAGCATGTGCTGTCTATCAACGGCTTTTGTTTAAATGTGTGCATGCAAGTTTTTTGTGATGGATTATGGACACTTATCATCAAATAACAAAAGGGACCTGGTCACAGATTAGTATATGTGGTAGATGATGCATGGACCTTTACTGTCAGGACTTCTTAATTATTACGTAAATTATTGTATCAATCTGTGTTCTGTTTATGACTGCCTGTACAGAAGGTTCATATTTCCCACATGCAAATTTGGAGCTATGTTGGGCTGCTGAGCCCCAGATGAATATAAATAGATGAAAATCATTGCAGCACTATTGAATCTACCAATCTAACACGATCTTATAAATGGCAGCCTGTTCAAGTTTAATACAGTGTTCCAATGTAAAAGTTAAAACCATTATTCATTTTGATCTTTTACCTTTTTTCTTTGCTTTTTTGGCAAAAACCAAGTATGACCAAGTAGCTGTACTGGTATGTCTGGTATAGAGTATACCTGAACCTAACATTTGTTGTTAGAGAGAAATAGCGGAATGGTGTATACTGCTTTTCAACATTTATTTACAGTTGGTCAATGCTTATGTCCTGTCTGCGAATCCAGTTTTCTTGTCGTTACATTTTTTTTCCAGTTAATTAAACACTTTTTACAATTTGTAGTGTTTTTGAGATGCTATCAGTTATTTTTATTATATTTTATTTATGTGCTTGAACCAAAAAAAAAAAATAAAAATGATTGTGTATGTGTGCACTAAGAAATCTTTCTTAAGAAAAATAAAATTGTATTTAAATTTGAAAAAGTGAAGAGAAAGGAGACAATGTTGGATATATTAAGCTTATTTTTATACATTTACTCAGTAAAATTGGCAAAACAATAAAGCTGTTCTTAAGAGTAAAACAAGTTACATCATCAGTTGTGAATCATAATGATATGTATGTAAATCTTGACCTTTTGTGTCCTTCACCTTTGCAGAGTTTAAGGATGTCTGAAAGATTCACTATTAAATATCTCTTATCTGTATTATAAATAGTAAAAAATGACATTGATCAACAAAGAATCCGCAGTTATTTTTCATATCTTGTTTGTGAGCTTAGTGATCTTGCTGACAGTTGCTATTGTGTTGTACATGTACTTGTTTTTTGTTCATATAGAGTAAAATAATAATAGATGTTTTGGTTTTCTATGTGTGCATTTGTACAAACACATACAATATATGCACAATGCATCTCTAATTCCTTAGTTTTCTATGTGTGCATTTGTTAGGTGGCTTTATGACTACATGTTTTATTTGTTATTTTATAAACATCTCAAAACTGTACACAAATAAAAATAAAAATGCAGAAAACTATAAAGGTTTATGTTGGTTTTCGGGCCATGTCCTTGCACAGCACCCAGAGTTAAAAGAAACATAAAGGATTGACTCTGCAATACATTGACTACCTGTAGCCAGTCATCCTGTCTGAGAAAAGTAATGCACGTACAGAATTCGGATTTAGATTTAGATCACAGGGGTGTGTTGGAAATATAAATAACAAGGATATAGTGTTGAACTCAGTGTGTTTCCATCGCATCCAGGAGCAGCTGAAAACTTGCTTTCTTTCCAGTGTGTTGTGCATTCTATTAACTAAGGAGTAATTTAAAGTAAGCATTATTTGCATACCTTTAATCGCTTACAGGGTAAAAATTACACCGCACAAAGAGCAATTTTCATCGCTTTGATTATAATATCTTTATATTATTCATTTTTATTAAGGTCAATGCGATGTGCCAATAGATCGACACAGAAATAAAGAATCAATGTATGATTATAATAATACAGATAATAGTATTTATTAAGTTATTCTGGTGTAAATTGTAATAAAACAATTATGCTTACTATGACGATGTTGTTGGTTGTAATATGATGATGGTATGTTGTGTCAATGCTTTTTTAAAGCGACTTAGACGTGAGAATTATTGCACAAAATAATTGGTGGCATATGGTATTCAATTTAATTAGTAAAAAAAAAAATTAAAACGCAATTTAACATGCATTTTAAGACCTAATAAAGTTTAGTCTTCAAACAATGAATGGCTTGAGCTATATCTCTTGTGTACTTAATTGATGTTAATATTTTGTTTTCTACCTCCTACAACAAATGAACGCATAGCTATTCTTTATAAAAAAAAACACCATAAAAACAAAACAAAAAAACAACAACAACAAAACAGGACACACAACAACACAAAACAAAAACAACAAAAAAAGAACTTTATAGATCTTCATATAATTTTACAATAGTTGAATTACTTTAGACCCAAAGCAGTTAGATAACATCGTATATGAGTGTTGTGATAATGGCATATTTACCGTGGGTTCTGAAGAGAGTAAAACAAACACCACTAGTGAAACAAGAATAGGCTTAAACGTAATATACCAATGTGCGTATATTAAGAACCAATGTGCGTTTATTAAGGTCTACGTATATTGGTATTCATAGACATAAAAAGGTAAAAAATGTGTTTAAGACTTTGTTCCAAGCGATTCAATGAATGTAATACTTTGAACATTGTGTTTGTTTGTTTTTGCGCGGGGGTGGGTGGGGCGTGTCACTCATACAACACCCTCTGTACAACGACACTATCAGTTGCTGTGATAGCATACAAAGGCTTTAGGACTATGCCTGCAGAACATTTTAGTGTAGTGTGCGAAATTATTGTCAAGACAGTTATTAAGAGTATGCATCAAAACTCAACGCCATTCTCGTTGAAGAATTTTTATTAGGAGTTGGAGGGGGGTGGGGGCGTAGTATTAGTAGTTTTCGGTCACGTGACTTTTTTGACGTCATTGCGTATTGGCCGCCATATTGGAGGTGTAAAGCTTGTTGCATTGTTATTGTTTGAAGAAGTCGACAAATTTCCTATAAACAAACCGTGTTATGTTTGTAAACAATGGAAAAGAAGGGTTTAAATAGTGTGCAGACATATCGTGACACATTGGACAGTGTTTCGAAACAGAGATATGAAGATAAACTATCATTAATCGAAAAAGAGGACCCATACACACTGGACAAGTCGCGGTGGTCTCAGGATGTTTCAAAGTGGGCTAGCGTGACATACCCAGACATTGTAAACTTTCTGCTGTATACAACAAGTTCGTACACACTGGACCAGTTGAGATCATATAAAGGACTTGAGGCATACAACCAATTTATCTGTGGATGGGTTCGCGATGTCCTTGTGTGTGAAATCAACGGTCTTTGTCTACACACGGCTAGGGTAAGTCACGCGTCAACATATGCGTAGATGTAGATCTAGATCTGATTTTTTTCCTCCATCAATTGACTTATAAGAAATATGTATGCATTTACTTTGCAGATATTAATTTACACTTTATAACTACCAACAGCAAAACGTAAACATTTTGTTCTGAATTGCAATGTACATTGTTTTTTTATTTACTACCCTGTTTGTTTTATTTACTACCCGTAACAAAATCATGTTGAGGAACTATACAAAGTTTGTGTGAACATTTAAACTATAAGCTGCTTTCTTTAAAAACATTTCATTTCATTTTTGTCTGTACATACATGTTTTTGTAATATTACATATATGAATTAAAAATAAGATTAAAGTAAATTTTGTTATGTCCAAAAAAATTTCCTTGTGATTTAACACAAACTTTTTTTCAGGTGATGCATTCACAGCGGCTCAACGAGAAGGCTTTGGTGCCATGGGCTATCATCCAAAAGGATGGCAAGGTACTAGCAGCACATTGCAATTGTATGGCTGGTTTAGGAGAGTCCTGCACACATATCTCTGCGCTCCTGTTCTCCATAGAAGCAACAGTTAAAGTTCGAGAATCACAAACTGTAACAGAAACTAAATCATACTGGCTCCCAGCATCCTTGACAGGTGTGAAGTATGGCAAGATTGAGGAGATAGACTTTACATCAGCAAAAATGAAAAAGAAAGCTCTGGACATGAAATTCAGTGACACTCCAGCATCAAAACGTGGGTCTAAGATTGATAAGATAGTCCAGCAACCAACAGAGAGTGAAATAAATCAATTTCTTTGTAACCTAAATTCAACCGGAGCAATGTCAGCGATTTTAAGTGTAAAGGAGTCATTCCAAATGGCATTTATTCCAAAAGCCGTAAACCCTCAGTTTCCTAGAGTAATGACTGATTTGTTTAAAACTGACATGCTTAGTGCTTCATACAGTGAAATAATAGCTTTTTGTCAAACGCTTGAAGTCACTGTCTCCAAAGAGGAGTCTGATTGTGTAGAACAAGCCACAAAGCAACAATCGGAGACCAAATTATGGAACAGATTCAGAAGCGGTCGAATCACAGCATCACGCATGCATTCAGTATGTCACAGCAGTCCTGCAAAGCCATCTGAAAGCCTTATCAAGGCAATTTGTTACCCAGAGTCTGCCAAATTTACATCCGTAGCAACAACATGGGGATGCACTCATGAGAAAGATGGTTTGGACATTTATAAAGACTCGTTGGGGATGTTACATGACAACTTAATTGTTGAGGAGGCTGGTTTTACAATAAATCCGCAGTATCCAGTGTTAGGAGCCTCTCCTGATGCTAGAGTGTCATGTGATTGTTGTGGAATGGGGGTAGTGGAGGTGAAATGTCCACACTGTGTGAGGTCATCCACATTAGATATGTATACTGGATCAAAATCCTGCTTAGAGGAAACTGAAGATGGAAGACAGCTTAAGAAAACACACCCATATTACTACCAAATACAGACGCAGATATTTATATGTGGGTCTGACTATGCAGATTTTGTAGTTTGGACAGAAAAAGAGGTTCACATTGAACGCATAGAGCCAGATGCAGACTTTTGGAACAATGTTGCAAAGAAAGCATTGGACTTTCATACCATGGCAATAATGCCTGAACTTGTTGGGAGATTCTATTCTCGTCACAACACACCAGCTCCACTGGGACGATTGTCATTTATTAACACACAAGTTCCCCTGACACCTAAAAATGACGTGCCGGCCTCAGCACCAGGAGAAACAAATGTTTTTTGTATTTGCAGACAAGGCGAGACTGACACAATGGTTGCTTGTGACAATGAGAACTGTCCATACCAGTGGTTCCACCTACAGTGCCTTAAACTTACTAAGTCACAATTACCTAAGGGGAAGTGGTACTGCCCAGATTGTCGAAAAAACCCTGATTTTAAATTAAAACGACTGTGCGTTAGAAAGTGATAGGATCAATAAAACTTAACCATGTTTCCAATGTTTATTTAGTTACTTGATATTTGAAGATTTTTTTAAACTGTTGGAACTATTATAATAAATATATATTATAATAAATGCTGTGTACCAATTCCATTCACATATGTCAAGTGTACACTGTAAAACCAAATTTATGATTTAAAAAGGTATTTTAAATCTGATATTCGCTGCATACCAACTACCAAGCTAGTTTTAAAATGATAGAACTGTATAATCATAAGCTTTTGTGATAAAGAATGAAGTCAATATCTATTGTAGAAATTGTTCCATTAAAGCTGTATGTTGCGGTTCATGATATAACATTAGTTAAAAATGTACATCTTAAAAGAGAAGTGATTTTAATGATGTTTTTACTGTCTAAAAGTGGTATCAGACAGTATGAGCAAACACTTTTGTTCTCAGAAAGGTGGAGAAATGCTGCAAATTGAATAATTGTTAAAACTAAAATAGTTTAGGTGAAAATACTTCCTTAAAGGAATTTTCATTGGAAGCACATTGGTAATCAAATTTGTATATGTATGTTCATATTTGTTTATGCTTTCTCTTTTTAATTTTTTAAAACTTGTTTAATGCATTTTTGTAAATATAAACTATGTTTTTGTTAGCACCTGGTAGTAGTTATTTAATACATGTTAAATATTTTGCCTTCAATGTCATGTTAGTGTGTTTTAAAATAATGTTCCAAGTGATTTTCAGCTTAGTTTTTTTTTGTTTAAAATAAAGACTGACTAGAGTTTATTTGTGTTTATTACTAAGTAAATGAATAAAAAAAAAACACAGTAAATTTGAAATAATTTAATACATTTGTAATAAATAAACATGACATATTGGGTATTTGCAAGAGCTGAAAGATTAAAATTCTATAGCTTAAGTCACTCAAAACCTTTACATCAACATACACTGCAATATATATTTATATATTATGTTATAACCCATATTAAATATTAAACCTGTGACTCACATGATTAATGTGTTTGTCATTGTTATGCCCTTGCAAGGAACTGAACACATCTTTCTTAAAATGTATGCAATATTGACTTGACCATTTGTAACTTGTAACTTACATATTGGACAATAATAAGCATATAGTGCAAAATGATAATCAATACATTCTAGCATGCACAACGTTTTGTATGATTTGAATCAAGTGCATAAAACAGAAAATCATAAAAAGCATCATTTATGGAAAACAAATCAGTATTAATATAATATACATGAAAACAAATCTGTTTCCGACAATACAGTGTCACATCAATTTAGATTAATCAAAAGGTACTACAGATTTGCACATGTTTGCCAGTGCACAACATATAGTCACAATTTTGTCTATTGTAGGTATAGAACCATTTGCTGACATCAAATAGTCTAAGGGAACTGTGTCTTGTAGCATCTTAAACTTGTTTCGCACTAGTCCTATGACTCTCTCCACATGTATTCTCACATGTGCTAGTTTTCGTGTCTTCTCAACATCTAATGGTGACAATTGGCTCCTTCCCTTAGTAAATGCAGGAATGCGTAGCTCTGAACCGAATTGGGCAAGTGTTTCAGCAATGTCGAATCCTCGATCTGCCAGCACGATATCCCCAAATTCTATTTTGTCCAATAAACCACAGTCATTAGTTATATACCGATCTGTAGCACGACCACCATATCCTTTGCTGATAAAGGAAATGACTCCTTGAGGTGAAATACCTATTAAAAACTTGACTGTATTGTGGTGCTTATAAGATGACCACGTTTGAGCCCTAGCTTGTAAATTTGATGGTCTTTCAATAAAAAGTTCAAAACAGTCAATTATAATAGCCACTTTAAGTCCAAAATATTTTCTAAATTCCATAGGCATTGTGAGTCTTCTTTCTTCTTGAGTTGGCCAGTAAATTAGAGGATTAAGCCTGGTGTACATGACATTTAGAGTACATAAAAATATTCTCGACACACTTCCACCCGAAATTCTAAATTTGTCAGCCAAATAATTTACAGGTAAATTGAGTTTGAGTCTAATTAAAACCAACACCAACTTCTGAAACTTTGACAATGTGCTGTTGTAGCCATGGGTCATAGCCGGCTCAATGAAATTGAATAGTGTCATCAACACCATATATGATGGAAGTCCAGTAAACAGTCTTACTTTTTCATCATCCTTGAAAAAATCCTCCGACAATGTAGTACTTGACAGTTTCTCCTTCAAGTCAACATTTTCTGCTGTCAACCTATTTAGTTCTGATTGCATAGCAATCATGACATCACTTGTCAGGTCAGTTTGTAGACATTTAGTCCGACCACATTCCTCGGGCTCTTGAGTGGCTGTTACAAAATGGGTAGTGTCACAACTGTGTGCAGAATTAATGTCGTCATATGTCCTTTCTTCATACAAAGACAGCAAGGACTTGGCAGCTTCCAAATTTTCAGTCTTGTCCTTCCGCTCTTTCAATCTCCTGGCCCTTGCTGGTGTTGGTGTCTGTACCAGTTTGTCGTGTCCAAGATGAAGACTTGGTGCCCAGTTGATATCTGATTCTCCATAAAGTGGTGATGGTTTGCCTGCAAAAAAACAACAACAGAGAGTTAATGAATATTGTTATTGTCATAAATTTGTCGTGATTGCTTTGGAATTAAATAAATATTCTAAAAGGCATAGTAGCCAACACAACTCTTCCAATCACTCATTGTCATAGACTGTTTGGATCTTATTCCTGGATTAGCTAATAATGAACTGTAAGTATTTTTCTAAAAAGTGAGGGGTCTGTGATTCTACTTAAGACTCTTTATGGTCATATTCCCTGAAAATGCCAGGACAACAGTTAAAATTAGCAATTAAGTATGAGTTATAATACCTGTAATTGTAACTATATTTTACACATACGATTAATTTAACACTCAATGAGGGTTTCAGTATAATACTCTAAGCAAATATACCGGTTTTCTTTGTTTCCATTTTCTGTATTTTGTAATTGGCATGCATGTACATAGAAAATCAAAATGGACATGCGGTATCTGATTTGTTTTACAACTTACATGAGAGACATGTATGCTTCCTACAGACTGCATAAAAGAAAACATGTTATATAGATATAAAATACCATGTATCTTTCAGGACGACATATCTTCATTCTCAGTACAGTTGTATCGTGTAATGTAATCATTGCGAAACCGGAAATGTGTCTTTATCCGAAGATAAACATACGTGACCGGCAAGCCAATGAGAAAAGAAAACAGTTCAATGTTTTGTTTAGTATTTACCTGATACGAAATGTTTTGAGCAGACACGTATATACGGGTAGGATGAAGCTGATATATCTGCTCGGCTTAAACGTGAAAGCCACAGCGTTCTTCTTTTCTCCGATAGTTCTTTCGTTCGTTCCCCTTGGTTTGTGATGATGGCAGGCAATCGATAAAATGAAACTTTATCCCGCCCACCACTGCTCGTACAGCCAATAACCGCACAGTAGTTCACCATTGCAACGATTGTCAATCTTCTGTTTGTTTACACCTCCAATATGGCGGACGCGTCTGCTACCGGAAGTTACGTGACGTCATGTAATAACTACGAATACCTGTATTGCACGTGAAGTCTCATCAAATTTAGTGCAGCACATGTGCCATTGTATTCACCTCTCCGTTCATGCATTTTTATCTTAATTCATTTCAATAGACCATTTCAATTTACGGGTGTTCATATTTAGCTAGTGATCTAAATATTTACACTTGCGCCTATAATCATTACTAGCTAGTTCTAAATAGTGTATTTAAAATCCTAGCCAATGGGTCACAAAGCGTAAAAGGTGCGCATACATAAAAACAGGCCCTAGGTTGACACAAATCGTCTTAGTATTTATGACCAATCAAAACACTTGTAACATTTACCGCTGAATAACCCGGAAGTTGTATCGGCTAGTTCGCCGATGCTTGCAGAAGGAGTTTCGTATCAAGTTTTTCCATATTTTTCTGCTATTTTGTCGTTTACACAGAATATATGTTTATGTGGTAAAAAGGATATACAGAGGGAATTATTCTGTGATGTCTGATGTGAAAGAAGACGCCGAGTCGGGCGTGAAATCGGTTGAGGAATTGTTGAAACTGGAAGGAAATGATGAGTTGAAGTTTGGATTACTGATCGGGTTAATCAAGGTGAATCAAGTGTCGAACAAGGATGTTGTCAACACAGTTCTTCACCTGGTAAGTCATTGTATCCATGTTTTCATCTCCAGGTGCTGGGTTGGTATGTGTATCCTTGTATCCCTATACATGCTACAAACTGACTTGGCAGTGTACATGTTTTGACAGCGGGTCTGTCAAATCAATATTTATTGATCCCACCTGAGGAATGTATATCTTGGCAGTCTAAGAGGAGGCTGCTTACACGGACGACTCAAATTATTGCAAATCTTTCTTTTTTTTAAATCTTAAATTGTGTCTTTTAAGATTGAATCTTAGCAATTTTAGACATGCACAAATATGTTTAATCAACATCAGTGTATTTAAAAGTTACACATGTAACAATATATTAATAATTATGATTTATTTAAACATGGATATAAATAACCACCAATTTTATTATTAGAATTGTATGTTTGATTGGTTCATACATTCCCTGTTGTAATATACCTGGGTTGGAACTGGTGGAAGTGTGCTGGCTGCATACAACAGGTGTATACACTCAACAGGTAGTTAACATTAAAGTACAGTTTAACAGTGCTATACAGGTTTCATGACAAGTCAAATTTATGTTTTATTTCAGCAGACACAACTTGTTTATAGTCAAACTTGTATTAAACAGCCACCTGAGGGACAGTCTAAAATAGTGTGCTTAAGACAAGTTGGCTGCTTAAGACAAAATATGATCAAATTTGTACTGAGTATTAAAATCTTCATCGGATTGTAGTGCCACAAATTGCTGAAAAGTGTATTTGGACAGCCAAATTCCGGATGGTACAAGTTTTTAACTATTTTTTAACTAAAACAGCAAGTAGTGTGTTATGAGACAAAGAAAATAATTTTAAATATCATTTAAATAAGGTTTTTGTAAACAATAACTAAAACTACAACAATATCATGCACATTTAGTCAAGTAAATTTAGTACATGGTGTCAGTCTATGCATACATTAACTTGCTCATAAATTAATGCTTCTGGTATCTGTTTCTCTATCACATGTGCTGAATACACTTATTTTGCTCTGATTACCTTATGGATTATATATGGATTGGAAGATCAGGACAGTTAATTGTGCTTATTGTGACAAGCGGTTGCGGATTAGGGGGACCAGGACTGTCATGATATGCTGGCAGCGTCAATCGGAACTCCTGGGATAATTCTTTCCTTGGGACAATCATCCCTCGGGTGTATCTGGTGCAATGATACCTGCTTAAATCACGATCACTTTGTTCGCAGGAAAGAGGAAGATTATCCCTAAAATTTAGTTCGCCACAACGTTACAGGCATTGTACTGTACTGAGCTGTCATCCGAGCTGCCATCTTTGTTTTGAAGTCTGTCACAAAAGAAGTCCCATTTAGGGAAATGGCCGAGGTAATCCGACTACCTACATACATCTGAGAGATGATTTGTGAATTGTCCGAGGTGTTCCGATTGTTGCAGCGTACTACGATATATTGCCATATTTGATCAAACTAATATAAGGAGCTGTTTCACTCACTATAATGAGCAGAATGAACAACAAATGCCTTAATAAAATATGACAGGGCCTTTATAAGAGGTAAACACAGGAATAAGATAGTAATAGGACTAGAAGGTTGAAAAGCACAAACAGTAAAATAACAAATTAACTGAATAATTCAGGACTGTGTAGTGTCATGTTTCCACTGTATTAGATGGATGACTTCTCACAGCATGTTTAGATTGTTTGTACCTCACCGTATATTATAAGTGCAAGAAAATGTTGACAAAATGCAGCACCTATAAAAATTTCTTTGTTGATCTGTCCTCCTTCTTCCAGGAGGAGCCACTTCTATTTTTCCAAAAAATCAATCAGCTCGGCCATATTGGTTACAATTTACAACGGTCATGTTTTATTAAATTGCCAAACAATAGGTAATTATCATGTTCTCAGTATTCTGCAACAAACTATCTCATAACATTGAGCAAATTGCAGTAAATATTATGTAAAAAAAATAATGCTTCTTTGCAAAATTTGTTTTCTTAAATACAGAAATTGAAATGCCAAATTAAAAGTGGATACCTAATAAAATGTTTATCGTAAGGAATACCACAAATGCAAATCGAGTATGCAGCATTTCCCTGGCCCTTCAGAATGTATTCTGCTGACATGCATTCTACTTCAGACAACATTTTAGTAAGTTATAAGCAATTGCTTTTCATGAATTGGAGCATCTGTGACTTTGGGTGCACAATATGGTAGCAGCATCCAAATTATACTTTACCCTGTATTACAATATGCTGTTATACCGGTATACCACGACAGCCCTAAGGGAGATTATAGGTCACGCATTCATTGCTTGACCGCAACTGATGATGATGATTGGCTGCTAATTAGGAGTCTGTTTAGGAAGGATTTGTGCTATCAAGCTGACCGCCGTTCCCCTGAACTTCTAGTGTCTGCCCAGTTTTGGCCCTGTTGGGATCGTGTGACTCTGGGCAGAAACATGTCAGGTGTTCATGACATGATGGCATAGT
The DNA here is from genome assembly GCA_007844125.1 of Sinonovacula constricta. Classification (NCBI taxonomy): domain Eukaryota; kingdom Metazoa; phylum Mollusca; class Bivalvia; order Cardiida; family Solecurtidae; genus Sinonovacula; species Sinonovacula constricta. The sequence goes on along the minus strand of CM017558.1, from coordinate 67,764,237 downwards.
GATGGCAGCATTGTACCTAATTTGAGTGAACATCATCTGTAGATGACTGAAAGATTGTTTTAAAACAAAAATATGCTACAAGTTTAGGTCTCAAACCTTGGACCTTTCAATAATAAGCACAGGCATAAATTATATGGGAAACTGGGCCACACATAATCTTTTGGTATCACTGCTCTTCAATTTTCCTACCATTGTAGTTATATGAAGAAATAACACAACCAGGGTTTGCAGATTGAATTGTGTGAAATTGTGTAAAAAAAATTTCCCACTACAATTTTAAACTGAATAGGGTCTTATCCTTTCTGGGTATAATTGGTTGCTTTAGAAAAATACAAACTTGTGTTTTCATTACTAATGAAAAACGTGTACACAGTAACTTGAAAGATAACAAGCCTGAAAATTTAATGTTGAAATGTTCAGTAACAGGCACAGTGTCAGGAATTTTCTGATAAATCACATTGATTAAATACTTCTAGAACAATGTGTTGAATATTTAAAGAGTTTTGGGCTTTGTATATATCGTAAATTTAATCATTTGATCATAAGTTCCAGCAAGACTTTTAGTTTATTGTTTTCACTTAGTCTAGGCTTAATCTGTTTGAAAAAAAGTTTAATCAGTTGGAAAAAAAGAAAAAAGTACTATATTTTAGAAAATTGCAGTTGTCAAATATTCATACTATACTTATACTATTCACCATTTCTGCTGGAAAAGCATCCCATGTTGAGGCCTTCACACAGATGTATTGCTAATGGTTGGCTTTTATAGGGAGTTCCCCATCTAGGCCTGGGTTGAAAAATACTCAAACATTTCTTGAGATTTAATTATTTTATAAATGTGGTATCTTAAGATTTAAGGAAATTTTGTAGTTTAAATCAGAAAAAACTTGATACGACCATTGGTGCCAGGATTATATGTCAGGTATAGTATCATATGATTCATGTCAACAGTTTACGGTATGCTATCACAGTAATGGCAGCTGTGTTAGCTTCTAGTGAATAACATTGACAGATTACTGAACAAATGTTGGTTGGACAATGAAAACAAACCTACCAACCAACAAACAACCCCAGAACTTACCACCAAGTTCTATAAATTTCATTAAACCAGATAAAAAAACCCACCTCAAGCTTGACGTCTTGACCCTTATCATGCTACATTAACTCATTAACTAAACCAAGAACTACATGCAGTGGTAAGTAAACATTGTGCTGTAGCAGATATTACATATCAATGCATAGGATGACCAGATGGACCTGATCTGGACCTGCACTACTTCCCTAAGCTTGATCACTTTGTCCTAAGCAGGTTAAGAGCTACCTGAGCTGAATTAATTTGTCAAGATGGAAGACTCACTGTGATGATTGTATTGTTTTCTTATCATCTAATGGATCATAGTTATCTGGATAACAATTAACACTTTGAATGAAGCTTACCCATAAACATTTATGGTCATACATAACATATCAGACCTAGTAGGTCAGTGAGTAGAGGGTTGGCTCCAGGTACAGGAGACCCAGGGTTCAAACCTGGGTCTTGACATTCCAAAGTCAGTAAAAATCATAGTGGTAAAGCTCCTTTGCTAATAATACATCAACAACAAGGGTATATCCCTGACTGGTTGGCAAAATGTCAGAATAATCTAACTGGGTTTAGTAAAATACCATGTGTTCACTGCATGCTGCACACAGTGAACATAGCACTATATTTGCTTCAAGTGGACACAGTCTTTGGATAACTGAACTACTATTAGTGGAATGATAAACCCAGCAAACAAACTTCCATGACAGAGGCATGATCATCAGGGTTGTCTTAGGAGGCAACTGGCGGCCGATCTGACCGCCTCAAATGAAAATCGGGCCGCCTCAAATTTGAAAAAAAAAAGAAAAATGGTCAAGAGCATGCCTCCGGACCCCCCTAGCAATGCTTCGCACCTTCGGCGCTTGCATAGCCTAGCCTCCTCAAAAGTTAATTGAGCCTGCTCAAAATATTTCTAGTGACAACCCTGGATCATGACATGTGTATTTTGCCTTAGTTTAACTAGAACACTATGGAGCCTTGAGGGGGAGTGGGGCCTTGGTCTGCTGCGTTTCTTTATATCACTTTTAAGTTATTCTTAAATTTCTAATTTATGTACAATTTATAACACATATAAGCACTAATGTTGTAGCAGGTGGTGCCGATCCTGATCAACTTGCTCATCTAGATCTACGCGGTTGTCCAGAATATGACCAATTGGTACTTGGCAGGATAAACCATAAACAGCTGTAGTGATGGATCACTTGTGTTAAATTTTACATGACTTTCTTAGCCAACTAATTGATTTGGTTAGTTGTGAAAACTTGAGGTGGCCCTCACGATATTAATGGTAAATAGTTCAGTTATTCATCATAATTCCTGAAATTTACTAAGGCTGGTATGTTACAAATGATGAAACAATCTTGTGTAACAGTTCAATCATTATTTATTCTTTTCAACTTTTAAAGCAAACAGAATATTACTATCAATTATTTAAATGCACCTTTTTTCTAATAATCATTGTAACAAAAACAACATGGTTGGTAAAAGTCAAGTTTGACATGTGTTATCAGGGTTCGACATTAAGGACCGACTGAACGACATTCACTAGTAGATCGGTGGTCCGGTCTAGCTAAGTCCTAGGCTAGCTGGACCAACTGGTCGTGTTCTTAATAGGACAAAATTCCCCGAAATCCGACTATGAATGAATCAAAAATCAAAAAAATATTTATAATGGTTAAACTTGGTTGCTATTGACGCTTGTCAATACAGTTTCTTGGGAAACCCGTTTACTATATTTATCGGTATTTTAGTAACAACCTTGACATTCATTCACTCATTGGCTGGTGTTTTCAGAACGTGGCTTTTTCCCCTATGCACTTGTCAAATATCCAATGTCGTAATACTAATTGTTAAGCGGATACGAATGCCTATTTCTTCATCTCACTTCTTATTTTCTAATGTTTACAGAACTGTCCTAGTATTATTATTTAAATAAAAATGCGAGGGATACAAAAGCACGAATACTATCTGTAATGTTGGGATCTCAAGTATTACGACAACAGACTATAATACGGTTTGTTTATAACGCACTGTGCGCAGACAACATAAAAATGTTGAGGAATGTATTTAAGTTCGGTTTTTCGTTCGACAGAAAAAAAAGAAAAAAGAAGACAATGCGAAACGAAAGAGCAAGGATGCTTCAAAGAAACTGTATAACAAAACAAAGCGGATAAGATCGTTTTGACCAAAATGAACAGATGAGTTTAGTTGGCTAGATTTTGAAGAAAAGAGCAATCTTATGTTTTGTAAGACATGCAGATGGTATGAAAAGTGTGGAGGATTTGTTGTCGGTATGGACAATTTCAGAATCGAAAATATAAAGGGGCATTCTGAATCTGAATCCCATATATCTCACCAACGAAAATGTGATCTTAAGTACAGCTCACCGCTCACTACTTTTGTTGCATCCTATACTGGGGAAATAAAGCAGGTTGACAATCAATCATGTGAGTCTAGCGTGTTCAGTTGTGTGAAAATGTCTAGTCATATAGGTATGGTCATACTTAACTTTCTAGTCATATAATTACCTATGTATGATACCTATATAAGACTAGAAAATTAAGTATAATCGTACCTAAGTTACAGTAATAGAATGTTAAGTTTCATACTAATTTTCTAGTCATAAATGTCTCACTTAGTTATATTGGTATGTTATTGCTACACAATGCTTGAACTTCAATTTGATTTAAGTATGTCTTGTATGTGTTTTCTGCGTTTTACATTTTTGTCTAGTCTAGTTTAGGTCAGGTCTAGCAAGTTTTCTAAGTTACTGGACCACTGGTCCAGCTCACAAAAAAAGTTAACGTTGAACCCTGGTTATTAAATTGTGAAACAATCATTTGAAATGGTTTATTTATTTAAAAACCCATGTTTATATGGCGAAAACTGTATGAAAACAGCACTTACAGCACACACCAACGTATAGCATGCACCAACATATAGCTCGCACCAACATATAACATGCACCAACATATAACATGCACCAACAGATAGCGTGCACAACATTTCTCACAATATTATGCAAAGATTATTTTAAGTCAAAAAAGAGACATTACTCTGCCAAAATTAATTTCATCATGACATGTTACCTGCTCTTTCAAATTAGGTTCCTCATTTGATGGTGAACAAGAATTCTAATTTTGAGTTAAATATCTTGAGAATTGTTTTTCTTGAAAAGTGGCAGTAAATATTAACACTTTTTTAGTAGATTGTGTTGGATACTGTAAACATATGTCAGGTATGGGTTAAGGTTGAATAATGCTTAGCTTCTTGAATGTTGGGGATGGCACCTGTAGTTTATTGAAAGTATTCTGATGGTACTTCTGTGCCAGGTAATTGTTTTTTAATTAATTAATTATAATATATATATTAATATAATAATAATTTAATTATACAAATTAATAAGACAATCATTGTTATTTCATTATTATTGTAAAATAAATGAAATAGAACCAAATTTTATCCAAAAAAACTTTTTACAAAGAAAACCAAACATGAAATGAGGCGCTGCAAGCTCTGAAGTATTCACAACTACAGTAACATTGTGTTCACTGCCAACACATTGAACACAAAACCCTTAAACATGCAGCAATGGAGGGTAAATCTAGAGGCCTAAAATATCAAAAGCTAAGCACATTACTGCTGGACATTAAAGCAGACAATATGTTGTGCTTGTTCATAAAGATTGTTACTTTACATTGCTTCAGTGGAATACATTGACCATGTTTTTTCCAAGAAGTTACTTTAACTTACTGCATTACTAGTAGAGTAGCTTTTCATCTTGGGATGGGATTAGCCGGCATTTTTGCCAATACTGTGCAGCGACATTTCTATCATTATAGCACAGGGGCACTTACGAGGTGCTCAGGGACTGAACCCAGCTGGTCCATTATACTGACACCGACGAGTCAGGCATAATGCTGTCCCCTTAGACCCGAGCGTTAGGAGGGAAGCCACTACTACCAACTTTGGTTTTGAACCCACGACCTCCTGATCCGCAAGCCGACGCTCTACCTCCTGAGCTATTGCGGCCGGTTTTTCATCTTGAAAAAAACAACAACAACTATAAGTTCACTAATCTCTATGCAAATCTAAGTGCTGAAAATCACTGTTTGGGCGATGTCAGTTTGGTTCTGCAACAATTAAAGATATGCAAATAATGGTCACTTAAAATTATGTCCTGGTAAATTAAATGTACAAGTTAAAAAACACCTCTTTTTTAAAAAACTATTGATTATCCTAGGCTGCTGAAAATGTATGAATGATGTCTGCCATACATAATCAGCTACAGAACCCCAGAAGGCAGTGAGGCCCCTTGCGGGATAACGCAAATATCTAGGCCTGTTAGATAATGCATAGTCAGTGGAATACTTATCCTAATAACTGTTTGCTCCCCACAAAGACCTGTTTCTGTAGTCACTAAATGAGATTACTGTAACTACTTTTACTCATGGATGGGATGGGATTTGCCGGCATTTTTGCTGATACTGTGCAGCAACATTTCTATTATTTAGCACAGGGGCACTTATGAGGTGCCCAGGGATTGAACAAGGCCAGTCCATTATACTGACACTGACGAGTCAGGCCTAATGTTGTCCCCTTAGCCCCTAGCGTTAGGAGGGAAGCCACTACTACCAACTTTAAAGTCTTTGGTTTGACCCGGCCGTTGTTCGAACCTGCGACCTCTCGATCCGCAAGCCGACCACTACCACCTGAGCTATTGCGGCTGGTCTTTTACCCAGTCATGAAGACTGAACATGTGTAGTCAAGGTCGTGCCTTCTCATAATCTCAATGCATTACAAGCAATCGCCATAACAAGAAAAATAATATGCCATGAACAGGTTTTGAAGTTCAAATGCTTGATTTGTAACTCAGTGCTGCTACCACCATGCTATTTCCTAAGACAAAAATCCAATGTAAAACAAATACTAAACTCTCCAACTCTCTCTAGTAAATGGTTACTTGTAGACTGTGTCACACAATCCTGATTTGTAGGGATAAACATGATAAGTAATGGATCTGGTAGTACAAGCAGTAGAGCGTTGGTTTCAGGCAATTTAGCCTTGGGATTGATTCCAGGATACAACATACCAAATTCATTAAAAACGGTAGTGGTTCCCTTGCTAATGCTCAATCTAGCAAATATAAGGGTAGTTCTATGACTGATTGGCTTGTTGTAGGGAAAATGTTGGTGAAGTGGGTGAAGTATCATGTAAGGTGTTCACGACATGCTATACACATTGAAGGCAGCACTCTGTCTACTTCAAATGGACGCCATCTGCAGATAACTGAAATGTTGTTGGTGGGACAATTAACCTAATCAACAAACATGATAGGAAAACATAACTGGATTCGAGTGACATTGGACCTATTACTGAATTCAACATCAAGCATATACTAGTAACCAGTAGTTATTGTGTTGATTTCTGCTCCACCAAAGATATGAATTTATTGATATCCTCTTGAAAGTGAAAATCTATGTAAATGGAAAGCACACCCACAAACACACTTCGCTAGCTTGCCTAGTGGGAATCATCACATACTGTTTACATCATTGGTAGAAAACCTTGCCAATCCTGGTTGTGGTAGGCACACATATTCTCCGCTTGGCAAATATACTGTAAAATTCAGTATCGAGCATCATTGGCTTTTCCTGGCTACTACTGTCCTCATAGCTGTGTAGTGAACGACTGACAGATAGCTGTAAAATAGGAGTAATTAATTGCATGAGCTTGTTTGATAGATATATAAATCTCCTGTCATGACACCCTGCAGTTTTAAACCCTGTTGTATGCAAATGTTCACTTTTCTATTAACTATCCTATAGTGTATGTAAATTATCTCCCCTGACAAGGACATATCTTTGATGTTAAGGTATTAACTCTAAGCCTACTTAACACAACTTGATCCGACCTTTGCAAATTGTGTAGGTCCAGATCATTCTGCTTCTACTGGGAGCTGTCTGATCAAGTCATAGACTATTTGCTGCTAGGACTACTAGGGCTGTCACAATTATGCTGGATATGTACTGTGATATATTGCGATACATATAGAGCATATTGTGATACGTTCCATAATATATTGCCATATTTGATCAAACTATTATAAGGAGCTTTACACCAAATTATAATGAAGGGAATGAACAACCAATGCCTGAGTGTTATATGACATAGATTTATAAGCGTTATAACAGATAAACACAACATGCTGCAACTGAAAACAAAATACATTCATTGAAATGGTACTCCTATATTAATTTTCGGTTTATTATACATTCGGGTTATTTGCATAAAATTGTCTGGGAAGTGGTGTATCCATGTAAGTGAAATCACCTGTATATATATTACCAAGCATTTTCAAACTGATATCATGCAGTGCACCAGTTGAAGATCAATATTTAAATACTTCCTCATCATTAAAAGAAGTAATAAAAATCACTTGAACTAGGTCTGAGCATACATAATCAGAACAGATGGATGTGGAAATATACAGATTTGTATACCGTGCATTCATCCTTAGGTTGGACTTATTTCCTTTACAGTTTATTTTGAATACAAGTCTTGCCCTCTGTTGTGTGTGTGTGTACGGTGTGTGTGTGTACGGTGTGTGTGTGTGTACGGTGTGTGTGTGTTTTACCAAATATTGCCAAACTTTGCACTTTAACAAGGGCATGTTTCGAATGTTCGTCATTGAGTGGAGTCTAATTGATAAAAACTAAAGCACACAGAATGTTAAACTGCATTAAAAAGACTGGGATTATATAGCATCCTTAGAAGTTTCAAACACTGACATTAAAATTATTTTTATTTCCAGTAAATGATTAACATTTAAGGCAGAATATTTCATAATGAGCAGGTGATATGTGATTGAGAAACTTGTAAAAGGATAATTTCTTTTGATATTGTTTGATACTGGAAAGTCTAATATGGTGTTTACACTGACTACTGCATACTGGTATGTGTATAACTGTTCTCATCCCTACTGGAGTAGCAGAAGTAGCAACAACAACAAATTCAACTTTGGAGTGACAGATGTTCATCCCACCCCTTGGACTAAAGCAAAGAGTAAAACATACCTTGAAATATTAGAACTTTGTACTCAAACACAGATTTATGGAACTATTGGAACATGTTCCCTCTGTCAAAGTTTGTCTCTATTGAAAAAATAAAATAAAGGCATTGTGTTCCTTTTTCACACAGTTTCTATGAGTATGCCATGGTCAAGGTCATTTTTAACTTCCAACAATAAGCTCTAGTAGTTGTAGTATCAGCAGCAGCACCACCACCATCAGCAGTATGACAGTAGCAGCAACTGGAACCTCAGTTGCAAAAGCATTGTGAACAACATGACGAGTAGCTTCAAAAACATCAGCTGTGTGGGGTAGTTGTAGAGTTGTGTAACTTCTCACCATGTGGGTTTAAGTTCCGGTTAGGGTGAAGGACAATGTGGGAAGGTCTTCCAGCTGGCCTGCTGTGCACCTGTAGTTCTACCCAGACATTTGTCTGGGGTGTTCCTCTACTGAAATAGCTAGATGTTGCTTTCATGACCATAATTATATCGATGTGATGTATTTATAAAACAAAACAGAAACATCAGCTGTAGCAGTATTTGTAGATTGTAAGTCTTTGTACAGAGCACGACAATGTGTAAAATAGGTCTTATTTACACTATCAGATTTTTTGTTCCATTTTGCTTTTTTAGTAATTTAACATGTTCTACGAGTCTCTCCCTACAAAAATAATTAAGACATTTTCTCAAATCATTTGATTACCCGAGGGAAATTTCTTTCATTTTCCACTAAATTTGCAATGAAATTGTCCATAATAAGAGCTAATATCAAATGTCAAAGCTTTTCCAAAATTTCTGCAAAACATGGTTGTAATATTAGCAGCACCATTACAGTAACAATCACAAACAGTAGGACAGTAGCAGCAACAAGAACATTTAAAGCAACAGACATAAGCAGCAACAGAACCATATCAAGACCAGTAGCAGCAACAGAACAGCAGAAGCAGCAGCAACAACTGCAGCTTGGAGGTGAATTTGTAGGATCATTAGTTACCAATAGAAACAATGGCTCCCACATTTAGCACTTAGAAAATTACCTTTGTCTTGACGGATGTTCATGCCATCCTCTGTTTTGGAATTTCTTCAATTAATAAACTTGTGGTGATTAATTTTGTCTTAGAAAAAGGGCTGATAGCAATATCATCAGTTAAAAAAGCAGCAGTAGCAGCAGCAGCAGCAGCAGCAGCAAGAGTAGCATCACCAACAGCAGCAGTTGCATTGTTACTGTAGAATCAATAGCTGTCAGTAGAGTCAATGGTTCCCAAAACGAGCTTTTAGTTAATCATCTTGGCTTGACGGATGTTTATGTGATCCTCTGGCTTTTTTATCTCGCACCATTTCATCCTTGGGTGGGGCAAGACACATTCATTGATACATTTTTTTTTTACTGTGTGTCTTCATTAACCAATTAATATGTAGCGTTGTTTCTTTGGCAGCATGCTGCACTTAAATCATTGTACTTTATTGTTTTCATCAAACGTTAAGTCCAATTATGATACTATGATTTCATGTATATTACACAGTTAACTGGTTCAATGCCACAACATATTGGATATGGGAAATGACAATGCTACCTTCCTCAAACTGAGCTTATAAGGGTCTATCCACGACTGGTGTGCCTGTTATACCCTTATATTTATAATTGGTTTTGTAAATGATTATGGGGTGAAATCACAGCTTTGAGAAGTGTTATTATTTTTTAAATGGTTATATTTATGCTATTCCAGCAGTAAAACGACCATGTTGTTATATATGTATTATGGTGTTTGCTTTCTTTTGTTTCGAAAAGTAACTACCTAAGCTAAAAACAATAAACATAAGAACTGTGACAAAAAATCACAATTAAAACCTTACTTATGTCTATTGTTGATTCTTATTTTTAAATTACATGACTACACAATTGTTTGAAAGGGCAGACTGTACTGATTTTCACAGATTTATACAGAAACATTTTAATATATGTGTGAAATTTCTTCATCATTCAAGTTTTGTTAGAATTTAAACTGTTTAGTTGTACTTTTATGGTTACTATGTATATAGGGCCTGCGCACTTAATCAAGAAATGGTCTGGCTATTCGCGATTGTTATACAAGCTAATTTCCACGCATATTGCACTGTGGTTGAGCTTTTTCAATCCGTTTTAAATTTTGAGACACTCATGTGACCTCGGTGACATCTGTCAAATGCACACAGAACTGCGTCAAACGGCCCTAATATAAAAGGGCCAAATATGAATTTACAGATAAATCCCAAGTTCATTTTGTTTCCGACTAAAATTGATGTGCTATGAATAACAGAAAGATACATTTTATATGGTTTAACATATGTCAACATATAATGACCAGTAATAATGACGCCCTAAAGCCCTAATATCGGTACAAATTAACATTGTAATGACCAAAAATGACCAACAAAGACAGGCATAGACCAAGAATTTGAGAAAATTTCTTAAGTATTAAAGTGTAAATTATCGTTTATTAACATATATGGATGGTTGATTTGGTTGATGATTTATTTATAAAAAAACACAGGAACTGTATATATACTAAGTGAGTGGTTCTGTTAAGTAATAAAGTAAGTGTTGGTCCGAGGTATAAGATTGTCAATTAAGGCTCATATATGCAACTGTGTTGTGAAAACATTTTCTTTTGTTGACTGGTCTGTTTACAACATTCTATTTTACATTATTTTCTGGCGACTTTGATGCTCTGCATCAATTTTTTCTTGTCAGGTTAACGTGACTGGTTATGGTACCATGCCATGTATTCATGACATGCTTGATATAACACAGAAGGCTGCTCTATATCTGCTTCAAGTAAATACAGTCTCTGAGAAAGAAGATCGGTGGTGGGATGTCAAATACAACAAATAATGCTAGGGACAGATCCATCACAGATGTTTCCATCATTACTATTCTTTTCCAAAAATTGATAGAATGTTTGAGATAGTGAAATGGTTGTTGAATGAAAACATAACAGTTGTGACCTTTGCCTACTCTATTGTCATTTTTCTTCCTTTCTCTGTTTGCACATGTATCTTTTCTCACATGATAATGTTGATTAATCAATGTTTGCAGGAAACTCATTTCTATGGTATTATCCATGCAGGAAACTCATACATTTCTATGGTATTATCCATGCAGGAAACTCATACATTTCTATGTTTGTATTATCAAGGGAGCCTATGTCAATAATATCGGAAGCATATTGATCTTAAACGATTCTTGTGTATACAAACATTTACCTCCGTCTCACTTCTTTTGTTTCTGAAGTTGTGTACACTATGCTTTGTAGGAAAAAAAATGCCATGAAACTTGAAATAAGCTCAAATTAGCAGGGAAACAAATGTGGTAAAACTTCCTGATACTCATCAACTGTTACTGTTTGAGGAATAGGTAAATAAGAAAAGGTCCTATCAAAATTTCCACAGACATTTAAATTTTATCTACCAGTAGACAAAGGCAAACAAGGCAAATGCGACAAAAACAGCGACTCTAAGCATATTGCCCACTCTTTTCACATCATCATCATCATCATCATCATCATCCTGTTAAGATTATCCAGGCCTTTGATTAATCCTTATCCAATGGTGAGGCCTGACTGTCCAGTCAAGAACAAAGTCTCCCTCTCCATGTTCAGCGATCCAGTGGATTAGTGTCACCCATTCTTTGGGATGTTTGGTCCCGTTCCACTAGGTCATCCCAGGTCAGTTTAGGTTTACCGGAGGCCCAGTGACAAGCGACATTTAGAGCACAGATCTTTGATATCCATCCTGCACAGCGTTCTACATGGCCAAACCATCTCAACCTGCTTGTCTAGAAACTGACTGAGATATCTTTGATGTGTAGCTGAGAAGGAAGAGATTATATGGGTACATTGTCTTCCAGTTTGACAATGCAGATCCATCTTATCATGGCTCTATCTATGTGTGGAAGCCTCTTAAGAGTAGAAGCACTCTATCCACCATGTCAAAAAAGCCCACTCTGCCCACTCTTTCCATACTCACCCCCTATTACCCACTCCTCGTACACTAGCATTTCCCTCCTTACCAACTCTAACTACACTACCTACGTCCCCCGCTACCCACTCCTCTGTAGACCTACTCCCCCCTTTACCCACTCTGCCTACATTACCTTCGAACCGCCTCTACCCACTCTGTCTTCACTACCCACTCTACCTAGAGTATATACTTCCCCCTCTAGCCACTCTGCCTACACTACCCAATCTGTGTCCACTACCCACTCCCCTCTACCCAGTCTGCCTACACTACACACTTCCCCCTTTCCTCACTCTGCCTCAACTACCCAACCCCTCTGCCCACTTTGCCCACTATATTCATTATGCCCACTCTATCCATAATGCCCACTTTGCCCACTCTATCTACACTCCCTTCTCTATCCTCTGACCACTGTTCCCACACTGTCCAAACTGCACACTCTACCCACAGCACACTGTAGCCACTCTTTCCCCTCTACCCACTCTTCCTGCATTACCCATTTCACATACACTATGCAATCCCCCCTCTACCCACTTTGACTACACTACCCACTCTGCCCACACTATCCACTACCCCCTTCTACTCACTCTCCCTCTACCCACTCTGCCTACACTACCCACTATGCCTACATTACCCAACTTTTCCTCAACCCATTTCCTATTTACCCACTCAGCCTACAAAACCCACTCCCAAAAACCGCCCCTCTACAAACTCTGCCTACACTACCCATTCTGCCTACACTACCCACCCCCTTTACCCACTCTGCCTTTACTACCAAATCTGCTAACACTACCCACTTTGCCTACACTACCCACTCCTCCCCTTTACAGACTCTGCCTACACTACCCACTCTTCCTTCATCACTCACTCCCCCCTCTACCCACTCTGCCTTCACTACATATTCCACTTACACTATCAACTCTCCCCCTCTACCAATTCTGCCAACACTACCCACTTCCCCCCTCTATCCACTCTGCCTACACTACCCACTCTGTCTCCATTACCCACTCCCCACTCTACCCACTCTGCCAGCACTACCTACTTCCCCCTCTACTCACTCTGCCTCACCTACCCACTCCCACCCTCTACCCAATCTGCCTTAATTACCCACTTCCCCCTTTACTTACTTTGCCTGCACTACCTACTCCCCCCTTTACCCACTCTGCCTGCACTACCTACTTCCCCCTTTACTTACTCTGCCTGCACTACCTACTCCCCTCTACCCCCTCTGCCTACACTACCCACTCCCCCCTCTACCCACTCTGCCTTCACTACCTACTACCCCCTCTACCCACTCTGCCTACACTACCCACTCCCCCCTCTACCTACTCTGCCTTCACTACCCACTCCCCCCTCTACCTACTCTGCCTACACTACCCACTCCCCCTCTACCCACTCTGCCTACACTACCCACTTCCCTCTTTACTCACTCTGCCTGCACTACCTACTCCCCTCTACCCACTCTGCCTAAACTACCCCCTCCCCCCTCTACCCACTCTGCCTTCACTACCCACTTCCCTCTTTACTCACTCTGCCTGCACTACCTACTCCCCTCTACCCACTCTGCCTAAACTACCCCCTCCCCCCTCTACCCACTCTGCCTTCACTACCCACTTCCCCCTTTACTCACTCTGCCTACACTACCCCCCCCCCCCCCCCTCTACCCACTCTGCCTACACTACCCACTCCCTATCTACACACTCTGCCTACACTACCCACTTCCTATCTACACACTCTGCCTACACTACCCACTCCCTATCTACACACTCTGCCTACACTACCCACTTCCTATCTACACACTCTGCCTACACTACCCACTCCCTATCTACACACTCTGCCTACACTACCCACTTCCTATCTACACACTCTGCCTACACTACCCACTTCCTATCTACACACTCTGCCTACACTACCCCCCCCCCCCCCCCCCTCTACCCACTCTGCCTACACTACCCACTCCCTATCTACACACTCTGCCTACACTACCCACTCCCTATCTACACACTCTGCCTACACTACCCACTCCCCCTCTACCCACTCTGCCTACACTACCCACTCTATCCTCTACCCACTCTGCCTACACTACCCACTTCCTATCTACACACTCTGCCTACACTACCCACTCCCCCCTCTACCCACTCTGCCTACACTACCCACTCCCCCCTCTACCCACTCTGCCTACACTACCCACTCCCTATCTACACACTCTGCCTACACTACCCACTTCCTATCTACACACTCTGCCTACACTACCCACTACCTCCTCTACCTACTCTGCATACACTACCCACTACCCCCTCTACCCCCTCTGCCTACACTACCCACTCCCTATCTACACACTTTGCCTACACTACCCACTCCCCCCCTCTACCCACTCTGCCTACACTACCCACTCCCCCTCTACCTACTCTGCCTACACTACCCACTCTACCCTCTACCCACTTTGCCTACACTACCCACTATCCACCTGTTTACTGGTTTAACCCAAGATATGAGCATTTTCTGTTTGACTATCAGAATCTGCTTTAACCAAATTCACCAAACTGAATAGTTTTTAGCATCAAAATGTTTTATATTATAAGGATAAGACACTACTATTGCAAAAAAGATGGAATGCATTTTGTATGAATGCCAAGAACTGATGTATTGCGATATAAAGTAACATACAACTGTTTAGAATAGGTTCTTTTATTATAACTTACTATTCTTATGGCTATAAATGTCTGTTTTGTTATTTATGTTCAATATAGACTTACTGATAGATGGTGAAATAAAACAATAAAAAACAACATAACTTTGTGGTACATAGTTGAACACCCTTGTCTAAACCGGCCGCAATAGCACAGGTGGTAGAGCGTTGGCTTGCGGATCGGGAGGTTGTGGGTTCGAACCCCGACAGGGTCAAACCAAAGACTTTAAAGTTAGTAGTAGTGGCTTCCCTCCTAACGCTCGGGGCTAAGGGGACAGCATTACGCCTGACTCGTCGGTGTCTTTATAATGGACCGGCCAGGTTCAGTCCTTGGGCACCTCATAAGTGCCCCTATGCTATAATAAAAAAATGTTGCTGCACAGTATCGGCAAAAATGCCGGCTAATCCCAATCCCCAATCCCATTGTCTTAATGGGTCTGCAGACATTTTGAATTTACCAGAGGAGTATGTTATCCAATACTGTAAGTCTTTAAGTGTTGTCCTCTGCTTATTTTTAAAGTGAGGTTATCATGTGGTAGATCTTCCAGCTGAATTGTGGTGCACCAGTGGTTCTACCTTGACATTTGTATTTACATTCAAGCCACAAACAATAACTTGGCCATTCTGCCAAATATGAAGTAAACTGTGATAACATCAGTCTTATCTGCCAGTCACACTGTTGTGTATTAATTGCATTACCATGCCAGCAGAAATGCCTTTTGAAATAATTATTCTTGATATGTCAGACTCCTCAGCTGTTAAAGATGGGTATCGTAGCAAATTTTATATAGTGATATGCTAGGAGCATTTTGTATGTTAATTGCAATTTTGTACGCAAATTCTTAAAGTTAAATTGTGTCAGAAACAGGCAGGTGAAAGTGGATTAAGTTATGGTGGCTTAAAGAGTTGAAACCTCTTTTGTTTCAGTTGTAATACAAACAAAGCCAGGAGAAGGCCATAGAAAATATTATCCAAAGAAAAATTAGCTATTAAATTGTAGTGAACTTCTAATTGTTACCAATACCCTGGATATATAATCTTAACCTCTGACAGTCAAAGCTATCACACAACCATAGGTGACTTTGTGTTTTCAAATGTATACATATGATATAATAAAAGCTAAAAAAACTAAAAAAAAATCCAGATATTCTCTTATAAAAATAACTTTTTTTTTTCAATAAGTATCTAAACTCCTATTTTAAATAAAAAAAATAACAAGAAGAATTTTGTCAAGGTGTTATCAGGTGCCTATGCTTAAAATAGATCATTTGGCAATTTCTGTTGGAGTCAATTTCAAATTTGGTGAAGTTAAATCTATATGTTTTAATTTAATAAATGTGTGTATGTAAAATGTAAAATAAATATGCAGAAACAATAAATAATGTAGTTAAATGAATAAGTAATATATGCTCTGATACATGTTGGATGTATATTGGACTTGGCCAGAATCACAATAATTGCCTTAATATCATACATCCCTAACAGCTACTGTATCATAAGTACCCAGTAACTTCTTTCTCTGATATGCAATAAAAGAAGGAGGAAGTTTCATATGTACATGCAAATCAGGTAAAGCAGTTAAACTGCTAATT
The DNA here is from genome assembly GCA_007844125.1 of Sinonovacula constricta. Taxonomy (NCBI): domain Eukaryota; kingdom Metazoa; phylum Mollusca; class Bivalvia; order Cardiida; family Solecurtidae; genus Sinonovacula; species Sinonovacula constricta. The sequence goes on along the minus strand of CM017558.1, from coordinate 67,747,813 downwards.
AAATTAGATTACATCAATTTGTATAAACATAGATAGATTGGTCAGGCTTAAAGCCGTTTAATAGCCATTGCAGAATAAGTTATTTTTATCCTTAGTGAAAGATTGCTCTTAAAATGCCTCATCGAAAATAATATACTAAAGACCCTCCACAATATTTATCATTTAGTTATGTCCCGCTTTAAAGGTGATAACCAACAGTTTGGACCAAAATGTTTTTCCTCAAATAACCAAATAAGTCATTGTAACCTGTAAAGATCATGCAAAATGCTGTACATTGATGCTCTAGATTAGTGTCAACAGTGAATTATAAATCCCCATTCCTCATTGCAAACAGGGATTTCCTATCTGAGCCATGCTGCAGAGATAGCTATTTTTAACTAAGAAAACCATGTGACAACTCACTTTTAAGATTATGTTATATCGTCATCCAGGTTATCTGCTGACTTTGGTATCTATTTTTAGCATAGGTCACTATGGTGCATATTTATAGATTTGGAATGATTGAATTTGTAGAGTGTTTTTATCGCGTTTTGTACTGTCTTACAATGTAAGCAGTGTTCTAACCCGTCTTTACTTATACTTAAGTATGAGTTTATGCATAAATTATGACATATTTTCCCAAAGCAGTGGTAAGGTATTGTTACATGAATTTGATATAGGCAAACTGTCAGATACCACCTCTAATACCTTGTTTCATAAAACTTACCTACCTAGTCATTATTTGAACTGTGATGGAAGTAAAGAGCTCTGACAACCTAGACACCATGGCATTGGGAGTCAATATCCTTAAATGATACACACAGTTGTATTCATGTCCGTATGTAGACCTGATAGTCTAGAAAGAGGTGAAGGTAAATTTGCCTTATGCATACCATTAAGCAAAACAAATATACAATGGTATGTTTACTTGTTGGAAACATCATGAGGATGGGGTATGTTTTATGTTATCCCATCACTTACTACCACTTCCTACCAACCTTTCAAAGTTGGGACCGGGTATGTTTTATGTTAACCCTTCACTTGCTACATTGTAGAAACACCGTTAGATAGGTTTTTTTTTATGTAAATGGTATTTATGGTGTTTCCAGCAAGAAAAGGGTTAAAGTATTGGACACTACAGCTGTATCTTGTTATACATTGTTCAGAAATTGCTTTGAATAAATTTCCATTTTAATTTAACTGAAACAAAACTGTAAACTTGTAAAGGTTGAAGATAATGCCGTAGCACTAGTAGCATGAGGCAAATAAAATATTGTCTTAAGAATTGTTTATTATAAAATTCAGTTTCTAGCAAATAAACTTAATTGGATTTAGAAGAGTTTGTTAAGTAAGATTATTATAGAATAAGCATATTTTTGGAAAGCTATTCCAAATGCATTTATGCTTTTGTACTTCTTCTAAATTGATGTCACATTTTCCCCACTAGATGGCATCACAACAGTGGAGCAACCGTCAAAATGTGGTGCCCCATATGTGTTGTTCAAGAGGTTCAGTGTTCAATAGGATCTGTGTAAGGTTGTTATTGATGCGGTCCATCTATTTAATCTTTGGGTAGTCTTTGCCACTTGTAAAGGCACTACCTTCTTTGAACCCTGTGTACCTAAACAGAAATCTGCAAAATATTGGTGCACTCTGTCCACAATCAACTGGCTTTTTTGTTCAGAGCTGGAGCACCCTGCTGTAGATGGTCTCTTTCACAATTCTTTCAAACCATAAGAGTTTCCCGGTTGAAGATTTTCACCATTTCTAACAGTTAATATAAAGATTTCATTGGCCATTTGTCTATTTCTAAGACAAAAAGATGACACAATCAATTTCTAAGGACTCCAGTCATTAATGATAATTGATTTCTTAGTTTACTTGTCTATGTGACATCTATTGATTATTTACATAGAAATCCAACCTAAGATGTTAAACACCCATTGTGATTGATTGGCATTGTCCAAATATGGCTTGCTGGTTTTTCCTTTCCTGTCTGTGACTATGGACCAGGCAGGCACATTCATAGTGATTACATTGTGGTTTCATTCATACATTGAATGCATCATGTATATGCATATCTGGGCATGTGTGTGTTTTTTTTTTAAAGTGAATGATTTTTCGTCTCCACATGGATGGGATGCTGCAGCCGTTTACTCTTCTCTGGTCATTTTTATTCTTGATTCGAAAAGTTAATTACATTTACTATCAACGTTTTCTGTAGGTTTTTTAATCGAAATAGTGCCTATCTCTCTTCTAAACACTATTGGGGCATTATTTTTCAATGACGTCACTGCTTTCGCCATAACTTGTCAAACAAAATTTCAGCGCTTGGACACTTATTCAAATGGATCAGTTTTCTTATCATTGCTTGCATTCGCGAAACCCCTCAGGAAGTGCGAGGTTAGAGCTCTGTAAAACCGGTTTAAGCACCCCAGTCAGTCCATATTGCCGACTGACCGTTCCAAGGCAGTAACTGTCAGGTTTGCTCTTATTGTTAAATGACTCATCACAGATTTGTTTTCACATTTACATTTGGCGTGCATGTGGATACCTCGGTCCTGTGTCTTTTCAATTTTTGTACATGTTGCATTGCTCATAGGACTTTGTCTTATATATTCTTATTATTGCTAATAATGGGAAATCCCGAAGTTATTCATAATTTTGTGTTGCAGGTAAGATTGATAAATAGCTCAACATGTCTCATTTCTATCATCTATTAGACTTTACAGTTTTCAAAGATTGTTAGAACCTAAGTCAATCAAAGTCAATGCATCATTTATTTTTGTATGAATTTAAAACACATGTATATCAGTCTTCGCCTTAATTTTTTCAAACCACTTGCTGCTTTGGGCATGCCACTGGGAAAAATCACTTGCCCAAAATTGGTTTCACTAGGCTAAAAACATCATTGCGAAACATCAAGCCGCGGCCTTCGTCGTATCTCAATCAATGCTGGCTTTTCTGCTATTGGGTTTTAAACAGATGCTGGCGTTTGCCTTCATACACTATTTATTATTAGTTTGTTTTTCGTTTGTTTGTTGGTCTCAGGTTTTGCTGAGCTTCGTCAAAATGCTTTAAATTCAACATATTACGATGTTTCGCAGACAAATCCTATCACAGTAAAATTAACAGTTTCCGGTATGATATCAGTACATAATGGAATTTCACTGGCTGGTTACGATGAAGACTGGAACTGGTATATACTGGTAGATACGCATACATTTTTAGCTCACCTGAGCTCATTAAGCTTTCCTGGTACCCTTTCGTCTTTTGTCCGGTGTCTGTCGTCGTCATGCAGCATCAACAATTTTCTTGTGAACATACTAGAGGCTACAGTTTTTATCCAGATTGTTTGTCTGCATGAAGTCTTGGTGGAATGCGTAATTGGATCACATGGGATCAAAAACTAGGACATTAGGTCAAATTTTCGAAAAACCATTTGAACGCGCTGGAGATCACATTTAAGGCCTACTTTTCATGTTTGTCTGCATGAAAACTTGGATGATTTAGTCATTGAGTAATGTAGTGTCAAAAGGTAGGTCACTACGTCTAATTTAATAAAAAACATATGAACTCGCTAGAGGCCACATAAATGGTCAGATCTTCACCAAACTTGGTTGGAATGTTTGCTTACATGAAATCTTAGATGTGTTCCTAACTAAGTCACTGGGTAAAAAAGTAGGTCACAAGGTCAAATTTTAGGAAAAAAATTGAAGGCACAAGAAACCTTATTTATATTTCAATCTTCACCAAACTTGGCTAGAATGTTTGCCTGAAGGAAATCTTGAATGAGTTCGTAACTGGATTACTTGGGTCAAAAAGTAGGTCACTAGGTCAAATCTTACCAAAACCTTGTGAACACACTAGAGACCACATTTATGGTCAAATCTTCACCAAATTTAGCCAGAATGTTTGCCTGCATGAAATTTTTGATGAAATTACTGGGCCACGTGGGGTCAAAATATAGGGCACTAGATCAAATCTTGGAAAACACTTGCGAACACAAAAGAGGTTACATTTGTGGCCCAATCTTCACCAAACTTGGCCAGAATGTTTGTCTGCATAAAATCTTGGTTACTTGGTCATGTGGTGTCAAAAAGTAGGTGACAAGGTCAAATATTAGAAAACCCTTGTGAACACACTATTTATGGCTCAATCTTCACTAAACATGGTCACAATGTTTGCCTGCAAGCAATCTTAGGTGAGTTTGTAACTGGGTCATGTGGGGTCCGAAACTAGGTTACTAGGTGAAATTTAAAAAAATGTTGAAAAGAGGCCTCATTTATGGCACAATTTTCACCAAACTTGGCCAGAATGTTTGTCTGTATGGAATCTTAGATATGTTTTGAACTGGCTTACATGGAATCAGTAGAAGTCTGCATAAAATTCTAGAAAATGTTATCCGCCCAGTGGCCACACTAATGGTCCAATCTTCTCAAAGATTTCTAAAGTTAATAACTCTTAATTACTTCATACCAAATATGAGCCTACTAAAAGCCTGTGTCCTCAGGTGAGCAATTAAGGGCCATAATGGCCCTCTTGTTTATTGGTTCATATTACAAATTGTAATGCTTATACACAGATCTTTTATATTTATAATTAAGAGAATAAAACACAACTAAAGAACACAAACATCCAGGCTTAATTTCTTGGAAAAGGACACAATAATTCCCAGGAATTCATTATAATTCTAACATGGTCATTTTTTTATCATCACTTTGATAAATCCTTCATAAATCATAATCCCCCAAAAGTTAGCCAAAAAAACAGCACACACACATACACAAAGGACTCAGAATGCAAAATGCCATAGCCATATGTACAGGAATTGAAACAAAAAAAACAACAATAACAACCAGAAAACAACAGCAACAAAATCCAGGATACTAGCTTGACAGACACTTCAGTCACTGTAATACTATATTAGCTGCATTGTTAACTGTTATTGTTATTACTGCTTGTAAGTGTCAAGGTTACGCATGTCCAAGTCTTGACCTTGATCTTTCCTATGTGATGGTACAAATTATGGACATTATCAGCTATTATGTTAAAGTGTCTCACAAAGTGCCATTATGTTTGTTATGTTTTATCAACCAAATAGCAATCTTTCAGTCATGCTGAGATTATTTACAACAGTCTTTATTTTTGAGATGTCACATTTTTTTTACTTTTAATCACAACATGTATGACCTTGTCTAGTGCCTTTCAAATCAAGTTGTTAGAACATAATCCATTTAGCCCTTCTTGATGCTATTAACTATAAATTAGTTACTTTTCACTTTTAAACCAATTGAGTATAATACATACATGTGCATACATACATGATGCATTATACATCTAGGACTAACAAAACCAATTCTAGATAAAAAATAATCAAAATAAAAGTTAAATGGTGACTTTGTGACATCAAAAGATATAAGAATGCCTTTTAAGTAAATGTCTTGCATATGTACTTTACCTGATAATCCTTTGCTTAAAGCCTTTGGAAATATATGAGTAGTTCCGTGACTGGTCCGTCTGGTCTCAGGAAAGTATGACTGGAAATTGTATCATGCCAGATGTTCATAGCGTGATATACACAGTAGCTTCTACTCTAACTGACAGAGTAAACTGTAAAGATGCTGATCAGGTGACTTCTACACTAACTGACAGAGCAGACTGTAAATATGCTGATCAGATGGCTCCTTCACAAACTGACAGAGCAAACTATAAAGATGCTGATCAGGTGGCTTCTACACTAACTGACAGAGTAAACTGTAAAGATGCTGATCAGGTGACTTCTACACTAACTGACAGAGCAAACTGTAAAGATGCTGATCAGGTGGCTTCTACACTAACTGACAGAGCAAACTATAAAGATGCTGATCAGGTGGCTTCTACACTAACTGACAGAGCAAACTGTGAAGATGCTAATCAGATAGCTTCTACACTAACTGACAGAGCAAGCTGTAAAGATGCTGATCAGGTGGCTTCTACACTTACTGACAGAGTAAACTGTAAAGATGCTGATCAGACAGTTTCTACACTAACTGACAGAGCAAACTGTGAAGATGCTAATCAGACAGTTTCTACACTAACTGACAGAGCAAACTGTGATGATGCTAATCAGACAGTTTCTACACTAACTGACAGTGCAAACTGTGAAGATGCTAATCAGACAGTTTCTACACTAACTGACAGAGCAAACTGTGAAGATGCTGATCAGACAGTTTCTACATTAACTGACAGAGCAAACTGTGAAGATGCTAATCAGACAGTTTCTACACTAACTGACAGTGCAAACTGTGAAGATGCTAATCAGACAGTTTCTACACTAACTGACAGAGCAAACTGTGAAGATGCTGATCAGACAGTTTCTACACTAACTGACAGAGCAAACTGTGAAGATGCTAATCAGACAGTTTCTACACTAACTGACAGAGCAAACTGTGAAGATGCTAATCAGACAGTTTCTACACTAACTGACAGAGCAAACTATAAAGATGCTGATCAGGTGGCTTCTACGCTTACTGACAGAGTAAACTGTAAAGATGCTGATCAGACAGTTTCTACACTAACTGACAGAGCAAACTGTGAAGATGCTAATCAGACAGTTTCTACACTAACTGACAGAGCAAACTGTGAAGATGCTAATCAGACAGTTTCTACACTAACTGACAGTGCAAACTGTGAAGATGCTAATCAGACAGTTTCTACACTAACTGACAGAGCAAACTGTGAAGATGCTGATCAGACAGTTTCTACACTAACTGACAGAGCAAACTGTGAAGATGCTAATCAGACAGTTTCTACACTAAATGACAGAGCGGACTGTAAAGATGCTGATCAGGTGGCTTCTACACTAACTGACAGAGCAAACTATAAAGATGCTGATCAGGTGGCTTCTACACTAACTGACAGAGCAAATTATAAAGATGCTGATCAGGTGGCTTCTATACTAACTGACAGAGCAGACTATAAAGATGCTGATCAGGTGGCTTCTACACTAACTGACAGAGCAAACTATAAAGATGCTGATCAGGTGGCTTCTACACTAACTGACAGAGCAGACTGTGAAGATGCTGATCAGATGGCTTCGACACTAACTGACAGAGCAGACTGTAAATATGCTGATAAGACAGCTTCTACACTAACTGACAGAGCAAACTATAAAGATGCTGATCAGATAGCTTCAACACTAACTGACAGAGCAAATTATAAAGATGCTGATCAGGTGGCTTCTACACTAACTGACAGAGCAAATTGTAAAGATGCTGATCAGACAGCTTCTACTCCATGGTCTAGGTATATACAAAACTGTACAATAACCCACACTGTTTTACCTGCCTCATAACAATTTTAAATGGTACATTGTATGTGGTTTAAAGTGATAGGTTGGGGCTGCAAATATGCCTTACATTGAAAAAGGAAGAAAAAGACAAACCCATGTTTTTTATTATTCACATTCGTGAATTCTTATACCGCAGTATCATGTCCTACCGATGGTGCTACTTGCCATTGCAAACATTATTGTTTTATGTAGTTTTATCAAACAGTGTGAGTGGGATGGTGATTATTGCTGTATGTAGTTTTATCATACAGTGTGAGAGTGACAGTGATTATTGCTGTATGTAGTTTTATACAGAGTGAGTGGGACAATGGTTATTGCTTGATGTAGTTTTATCATACAGAGTGAGTGGGACAGTGATTATTGCTTTATGTAGTTTTATCATACAGAGTGAGTGGGACAGTGATTATTGCTTTATGTAGTTTTATCATACAGAGTGAGTGGGACAATGATTATTGCTGTATGTAGTTTTATCATACAGTATGAGTGGGACAATAATTATTGCTTTATGTAGTTTTATCATACAGTATGAGTGGGACAATGATTATTGCTGTATGTAGTTTATCATACAGAGTGAGTGGGACAATGATTATTGCTGTATGTAGTTTATCATACAGAGTGAGTGGGACAATGATTATTGCTGTATGTAGTTTATCATACAGAGTGAGTGGGACAGTGATTATTGCTTTATGTAGTTTTATCATACAGAGTGAGTGGGACAATGATTATTGCTGTATGTAGTTTATCATACAGAGTGAGTGGGACAATGATTATTGCTGTATGTAGTTTTATCATACAGTATGAGTGGGACAATAATTATTGCTTTATGTAGTTTTATCATACAGTATGAGTGGGACAATGATTATTGCTGTATGTAGTTTTATCATACCGTGTGAGTGGGACAATGATTATTCCTGTATGTAGTTTTATCATACAGTATGAGTGGGACAATAATTATTGCTTTATGTAGTTTTATCATACAGTATGAGTGGGACAATGATTATTGCTGTATGTAGTTTTATCATACCGTGTGAGTGGGACAATGATTATCGCTGTATGTAGTTTTATCATACAGTGTGAGTGGGACAATGGTTATTACTGTATGTAGTTTTATCATACAGTATGAGTGGGACAATGATTATTGCTGTATGTTGTTTTATCATACCGTGTGAGTGGGACAATGGTTATTGCTTGATGTAGTTTTATCATACAGTGTGAGTGGGACAATGATTATTGCTGTATGTTGTTTTATCATACCGTGTGAGTGGGACAATGGTTATTGCTGTATGTAGTTTTATCATACAGTATGAGTGGGACAATGATTATTGCTGTATGTAGTTTTATCATACAGTATGAGTGGGACAATGATTATTGCTGTATGTTGTTTTATCATACCGTGTGAGTGGGACAATGGTTATTGCTTGATGTAGTTTTATCATACAGTGTGAGTGGGACAATGATTATTGCTGTATGTTGTTTTATCATACCGTGTGAGTGGGACAATGGTTATTGCTTGATGTAGTTTTATCATACAGTGTGAGTGGAACAATGATTATTGCTGTATGTTGTTTTATCATACCGTGTGAGTGGGACAATGATTATTCCTGTATGTAGTTTATCATACAGAGTGAGTAGGACAATGATTATTGCTGTATGTTGTTTTATCATACCGTGTGAGTGGGACAATGGTTATTGCTTGATGTAGTTTTATCATACAGTGTGAGTGGGACAATGATTATTGCTGTATGTTGTTTTATCATACCGTGTGAGTGGGACAATGGTTATTGCTTGATGTAGTTTTATCATACAGTGTGAGTGGAACAATGATTATTGCTTTATGTAGTTTTATCATACCGTGTGAGTGGGACTAAATTTAAATTGAAAGTAATTACACTAAATTAAATATAGTAAAATGTCACTGCTGCAATATTTAAAAAAAAAAAAATTGCCTTGACCAAGTATGATGAGTATAGCAACAAACAGCTATTTGATGCAGGAAGACCCCCTGACAGATGTCTGGGTAGAACCACCGATGCATCACAAGTCAACTGAAAGACCTTCCCACATTGACTCCTTCACCCAAAGCAGAACTTGAATCCATTCACTGAAAGGCTCAGCAGTTAGAGAAGTTACAAGTCAGAAACACTACCAATAAGCCATCAGCATCTACTTACTGTAATAGTTTGGCTGAAGAACAAATACATCACTTATATGAGATGTAGGACCCAAACATCAGATCTTCAGTTCTGAGTCCATAGTCTTTATCACTTGATGACTGATGCTAGGAGATTACTTAAATACACATAAAAGTAGTTCTTTGCTGCTATAAACAACCATTTACCTATTTAAAAAATGACCCTCTAAGCATTTTATCTAAGCATCTATTTTGTTTCAGAACTACTATGAAATAGCTACAAATAGCAGCAGGGGTGTAATTTAATACAGGTAATATATGGCAACTGAATATATCCCTATATTTCTCATTAGAACCAATGTTATAACGAGATTCAGATGTTTACCAACAATATATGTCTACGGCATGGAGAAGAATTATCGGTGTTCAGATACTATCACTTCCACTATAAATGACTGTTTTAGGAATCTTCAGCCTACTTTGTTATTAAATGACTTTTTGACTTAGATTGAGCCACTAATTGATGTGAAGCTAGTTGGTAATTGGTTTGCAACATTAGTCAGCTGATCCATGATTTTCTCTAGAGATTAATTTACTTTAAGCCTGCTTAGTACAAACTGATCAGAGTCAGGTCCCTTGGTGTAGATTCCTCCTCACACAGAAGGCTGCCCACCTAACAATTTCTTCCTATTCATGCCTCTAGCGCAACAAAAAGTAGTTTTTCATATTTAGATGATAGAATGTAAAAGGAAAGGCAGAATAACAGTTTTAACTCCGTGGCAGAACAAAGGGATTAGATTTTTATGTTAGTACAATCCATTCTCATTATCCTAGTGAATGAAGAAAATACATTCAATATGTCCAAACAATAGATAAAAACAATTCAAAACAAGAAGTATATGATGCAGAAATCTTATTGTCTTAACATTATAACATAAGTAGACAGCTGAAAGATTGATTGTCAGATAATTCCAATCATTTTCTTTTTTGCTGGCTAGAATTTGGTATCCATATTATAAAACTGTCCCATATATGGGTATATTCAGTATCTGTACCATAGTCACATGGTATGCCACAAGAAATCAGTCCTGAAAAGGCCATCAAATGTGTACATACCAGAATCTTTGGTATCAACTGTGAATATTTTTATGCACCCCAGACAGTGGTATATAGCAGGTCCGTCAATTGGTGCATTGATCATTTTGTCTGCCCATCCATCCTATTTCTATGTGTTACCCAGAACTTTCATATCTTTTTCAGTACTTCACTCAAATTTCATAATGTTAGAGACATACATAAGGATGTCTAACACACAACATTTACAAGAGCAGCCATTAAGGTCAAGGCCACAGTAAGGTCATATTTAAGGTCATTCTTTATAAAAGACTATCGAGATATATATTAGGTTTTCTGCCATTATTTTGGCATTTTTTATATTTACTGCGTTTGCAGTGAAAACAATCTTACCGTTCAGAGAAAAACAGCTGACCTAACAGAGTTACGACAAGAAATAGTGCCACATATTTCAAAATTAGGGTGTGAATTGAAAAAATTTAAAATATAAAGTCCAGTAGATGTTTAAAAAAAATCAATCCTTTACAGTAGTCAGTCCAGCCAGTTAAACTAGATAAAAAATGTGATGAAAATGCAACACAAAAAAACTACTTGCGCATAATCAACTATCTAGAGTACTTAGAAATACAGCATCTTGTGAAACATGTTACATGTTATGTAACCAGAACAGGGCTGCTTTTCTGAAGCTGTCAATATCTCTGTGCTTGCAGTACTTTCGTTACAGGTATTTAATCAGACATCAATGTCTTACTAATACATGAAGGTGTGTCCTGCTTACTTTTTGTGAGTGCAACACTCAAGGTAAATGTCATCTTTGGGGACATATGTCAGTTTAAGTCAATTTTTTTTTTTAAATTCTTTTTTTTATTATTATTCTTTTTTTTTTCTTGGTAATTCTTTTTCTTTTTTTAATAACAAGTGAATAATGAACATATTACTTTCTAATGACTTTTGTCTGATAATTTTCTACATGTTTGATGGTGTTAGCAACTTAACATGCTACATCATTTACTGCTTTTATTGTTGCTTTTTACCACACTTTTGTTGCTGATATTTCATTATCATGAACCATAGTTTATTTAATATCGTTTATGTCTGTTTATTTTGCTAGTTCTTTTTGTTCTTTTATCTCACCTGAGCTCAGGGTTAGCTTATGTAATGCCTTTTGACCATTGTCTGGTGTTCCTCAGATACTTCAGCAAGCCTGGGTGTGGCCATTTTTCTTATATGGCTTTGAAGTAAAAATATTTTACTTATTGTCCAAATGGTGTTTGTGTATTACAATCATTCTGGTCTGTTTTAACATTGGTGATATTCTATACTCACTTTTGTTGAATGTCTATGGCACTCAGGTGAGCAGTATGAGGTCATCATAGCCCTCTTATTTGCTTATATGACTTGCTGTACATTGAAAAGCTATACATAGCTGATGTTGAAATATTATCCAGACATTGAATGAATTTTGTGTTTGACTTTTGCTGTATGCTATATTTTTTTTCTCTCTAATACTAATGTTTTCTCTATTATTCATGTTTTCTCTATTATTCATGTTTTCTCTTTTACTAATGTTTTCTTTATTGAATAATAGAGAAAACATGAATAATAGAGAAAACATTAATAATAAAGAAAACATGTATAATATTTCTTTATTATTAATGTTTTCTCTATTATTCATGTTTTCTCTATTATTTATGTTTTCTTTATTATTTATGTTTTCTCTATTATTTATGTTTTCTTTATTATTCATGTTTTCTTTATTATTAATGTTTTCTCTGTTATTCATGTTTTCTCTATTATTCATGTTTTCTCTTTTACTAATGTTTTCTTTATTATACATGTTTTCTTTATTATTAATGTTTTCTCTATTATTCATGTTTTCTCTATTATTCATGTTTTCTCTATTATTTATGTTTTCTTTATTATTAATGTTTTCTCTATTATTCATGTTTTCTCTATTATTAATGTTTTCTTTATTATACATGTTTTCTTTATTATTCATGTTTTCTTTATTATTCATGTTTTCTCTATTATTCATGTTTTCTCTTTTACTAATGTTTTCTTTATTATTCATGTTTTCTTTATTATTAATGTTTTCTCTATTATTCATGTTTTCTCTATTATTCATGTTTTCTCTATTATTTATGTTTTCTTTATTATTAATGTTTTCTCTATTATTCATGTTTTCTCTATTATTTGTTTTCTCTATTATTCATGTTTTCTTTATTATTCATGTTTTCTCTATTATTCATGTTTTCTCTTTTACTAATGTTTTCTTTATTATACATGTTTTCTTTATTATTAATGTTTTCTCTATTATTCATGTTTTCTCTATTATTCATGTTTTCTCTATTATTTATGTTTTCTTTATTATTAATGTTTTCTCTATTATTCATGTTTTCTCTATTATTAATGTTTTCTTTATTATACATGTTTTCTTTATTATTCATGTTTTCTTTATTATTCATGTTTTCTCTATTATTCATGTTTTCTCTTTTACTAATGTTTTCTTTATTATTCATGTTTTCTTTATTATTAATGTTTTCTCTATTATTCATGTTTTCTCTATTATTCATGTTTTCTCTATTATTTATGTTTTCTTTATTATTAATGTTTTCTCTATTATTCATGTTTTCTCTATTATTTGTTTTCTCTATTATTCATGTTTTCTCTATTATTCATGTTTTCTCTATTATTCATGTTTTCATTATTCATGTTTTCTCTATTATTTATGTTTTCTCTATTATTCATGTTTTCTCTATTATTTATGTTTTCTTTATTATTCATGTTTTCTCTATTATTCATATCTTTTTTAAAAATGGAAACATCAGATATATAGTTATGTTTCAGTGACTTTCAACAGTAAAAGTTTGACATTGCCACATTGACAGTTGTTGTATTGTACAGTAAAGCAAAATAAGAAAGTAATAAAATGTACATGTATTTGAAAGACAGCCATGATATGTTCCTTTCATCTCTTTGATCTCAGAATAATGTAACTGGTGTCTGGTAAAGTCCGTCTCCACTTCAAACATCACATGTCTACCAGAACACAATGTGGCACCATGCAGAAGTCAGGACTTAGGCTTTGTTGAGAATTATTTGATGAAGATTATGATGTTTGTCAATAATTATTTTGTATTTCTCTTACCTTATCACTTTTCTTTTAAGAATAAATAGTAGGATATGCTAAAATATTTTGAAAATATATTGTTTTTATTATATTTGTTTATTTTTTAAACATTTGAAACATTACTGCATATTGACTGATTCCAATGTAAACAGGAATGACATCTGAATTGTCTGTTTTTATATCTTTGAAATGATAGCATGGGAAATAACCAGTCTGATTTATGTTTACCACTGTTTGGTGAAGTTTCAAATATCAAGCTGCTATCATACTGGACCTGGTAGTGCAATCAGTAAAATGTCGGCTCCATGTTTGGAGGCCCCGGGTTCGATCATACCAAAGTTGTTAAAAATGGTAGTGGTATAGCTCCCTTGCTTATGCTCAAGCATATAGAAGGCTTGTTGCATGATTGATTGGCCAGGTGTCAGGATAATGTGACCAGTTAAGATATCATGCTAAACACTTTTGTGGGAGCACTATGTCTGCTTTAAGTGGACACTGTCTCCAAGTAACTGAAATTCTATTGGTGAGATGGTAAATTCAGTAACCATGCAAACAAACAAAGGTACTATCCAGGTGAAGAATGCTTATCATGGCACATATGAAACAAAAGTATTTCATGGCATGCTTTTACTGTAAACACAAAATTGTTTCAATGTGTAATGAGACCTGTCTCCAAAGAGTTTAATGATCACTGAGAAGATAACTCCTCTCATCTATTAACTGTGCAGACAGCAGCAAAATACTTCTCCCTTATCTCTAATGCATGTGCAGACAGTTATAGAATAAACATATTCTGTTGCCCAAATAGATCTGAACGAGATGTTGAGAGTCCACAGGAGGACAATCCATCCAGACTCAACATGCTTCTCATGTTTCAGAAGTTGACAATTAAACCTTAGCTTGCTAAGGCAGATAATGTAGATTTAGATAAGCCAGTTTTTTGCTAGGAGCCATCTGATCAGGATCTTCACTTTTTGCTGCAGAGTCTCTAGCAATAGGTCTAAGCACCTTGCATAATAGGGCTTATTAACAGATGTAGTGAGCTACATGTAAGAGTTAAAACTGTTGAGAAAGGTCACTCTCCTAATTGGAATTGAGGTGGAACAACCTGCACTGCGCTGGTGGTTCTACCGAGACTTCAGTCTGGGGTCTTCCTTCACCAATAATTAGCTGGACATCACCAATATGACTATTGTGCAATGTAACAAAAAACCAAACACCTGTCAAGAATTGGGGAATAAAAATAATGAAAATATAGTGTAGCTTTGTAGGTCATCTTAGACGTGTAGTTGAGACTTAGTCCCACAACTCACTGGGGTAGTTGAGACTGAGTTCCACAACTCACTGGGGAAATTGAGACTTAGTTCCACAACTTATAGGGGTAGTTGAGACTGAGTTCCACAACTCACTGGGGTAGTTGAGACTAAGTTCTACAACTCACAGGGGTAGTTGAGACTTAGTTCCATAACTCACTGGGGTAGTTGAGACTGAGTTCCACAACTCACTGGGGAAATTGAGACTTAGTTCCACAACTCATAGGGATAGTTGAGACTAAGTTCCACAACTCACTGGGGTAGTAGAGACTTAGTTCCACAACTTGCAGTGGTAGTTGAGACTAAGTTCCACAACTCACTGGGGTAGTTGAGACTTAGTTCCACAACTCACTGGGGTAGTTGAGACTAAGTTCCACAACTCACAGGGGTAGTTGAGACTAAGTTCCATTACTCACTAGGGTAGTTGAGACTAAGTTCCACAACTCACTGGGGGAGTTGAGACTTAGTTCTACAACTCACTGGGGTAGTTGAGATTAAGTTCCAGAACTTACAGGGGTAGTTGAGACTAAGTTCCACAACTCGCTGGCTTAGAGTCAGGTTGATGTAATTTGGTGTGGTGTATTAAATCGGTTGTTTATGACATGCTTTCAATGGGAGGACAGCAAAATTTAGGCTAAAAAGTGAGCACTGAAAGATAGTTGAAACAATGTTAACCAAGCAAAAGTGATTCAGTGTACCCAGCGTTTGTTACCAGTTAACTTGTCTTCCCATGGTAATGTCACTTTGATTATGCTAAGCTTTGCAAGGTCATTTCATAACAGTGATTGCTGGGTCCGAAGTCAGTTTTGCATGTGAGCAGAGTTCAAACGTAGTAATAAAAATATTTTTGGTCATATTTCACTGACACAATTATGGTCATATTGTTGACGTCCAGCTAATTATTGGTAGAGGTATACCCCTCACATGTGTCTGTGTAGAACCACTGGCACATTCTTTCCCTGACTGGGACTCGAAGCCATACAGTGAGGGGCTGAAGAGATACAAGTTGGCAACCCTAACCTCATAGCCATTTGTGACCCTCTTCTCAAGCAGCACAATCCTCGTCATTTGACTACGAGATCATATATTTATGGCATGTTTTCAAGGTGAAGCAACACTAAACCAGCCTAAAGTTAACATAGTCTCCTTTAAACTTAAAAAGATATTTAACTGAAAGCCAGATCAAATCTTTCATATACAAACTCTGTCAGCAGCAGCAGCAGCAGCAGCAAAATGTTCCTCTGTCATTTCTTATGTACAGACAGATGGTAATAGAATAAACATTTTGTTGTTAGATTTGTCCTTATTGATGTTTGTCTGTGGGTGGTCAGTCTGCGTTCTCAGGCTCTTGTCTGGTTGTACATGAACTGGTAATTAAAACCACTGGCCCCCAATTAATGTGCAATTCTGAGGTCTCATTGTTATCTCCTAATGAATGGGGAGGGGATATTGTTTAAGTGTTGTCCATCCATCCATCCTTCCATCCTACTGACTGGATTTCAATGAAACATTGTTGGAACTTTCAATACCAAAAAAAGTTGTGCATATTCTCTGCATGTTCCGGGTGGACACATCAACTCACAGAGTTATAATACTTGACTAGTTGTGCAGCATGTATTCAGAGTAACATTGGTTTCTGTGCTATTTCTTGGCAACATCTTACTGGATTTCAATGAAACTTTATAGAACCATCAAACCATCAATACTAAAAGGAGATGGGAATATCCTTGGCATGTTCTGTTCCGAATGTTTAACACAGTGTTATGGCCCCTGAATGATATTTTGGTTTCCTAGCAAGCCTATAACAATATAAAACAGACAGAATTGGTAAAAAATTAATTATGACTCCAGCATCTTAAATTTAGCAAAATTAGTTAATCAGAAAGATTCTCCAGTTGGGATCCTGGAGTGGATATTTTAGTACCTTTTTTTTAACTGATTTTTAAAATTCTTTATTAGTACAGTACACTGATGATGCTTAAATTACAAGAGTTACATTTTCTAACTACCATGAATATATGTGAGAGGTGGGATGGTTGTGTTGTAGATATACACAGTGCCTGGTGTGACAAGTGCCTGGTATTTAGAAATAGCCAAACTATGCTGTCATTGTGGTTTTGCAAGCAGTTGTGGATGTATGAGCAATATTTTCTGCGCACCAATTCAGGGCTCCAGATTATGAGTAAATCTGATTTTCTGTTGCCATATATCCCATAATTCTTCAGTCAAATCTTGTATGGCTGGAACTCATTGAAATCATCATACTGCTACAATTCTAACGAGTATCAGGTACATAGGGTTTGGAGGAGAAATAAAAGAGTAAGTTTGTCCAATATCCCATAATTCTCAACCAAACCTTATAGTGTAGGTACTCATTAGAATTGGCATGTATAAATGATTTGGAGGAGAAATAAAGGAGTGTACACCCCATATCTGAGGCCCTGCCTCATGAATATAGTGAGATAGTGTAACTTTGGTTAAATGCTTTTCTTGATTCTTCCTGGGGTTTAATTGTGTTCACTGTTTGATGTTGGTCCTCAGTCCTTGCTAATTATAAAATTTGAGGGCTAGAAAAAATCATTAGTTTATTGATTCTTGTGGCCTAACAAGAAAATTTAGAAAGGTTTATCCTATGTTCTTCTGTAAAATCCAACTTCAAAGTCTTTCCTGTGGTCCTTTTCTGACAGTAGAATGACAGTAGAATGTGTCAAAAATGAAAGTAGAATATTCTTAAGTGACATTTTTAAGCAAGGGAAAATCACCTCACAACAATCTGTGAAAAATGTGGTTTCTGGTTCCCAGCTGTGTATAGTGTATGAATATGACAAAATGGACTCAGTAGTGGCTTTTACTTCCTGTGAAAAAAACTTAAAGGCATATTGTTTTCAATGCCATTGCTGGATTCCTGTCCTCAGATCTATAAACTTACATCTCTTGTTGACGTATACATCCTCAAATTGTGTAACATATTGAATGTGAATGTAAGTGAAATGTTTTGTTTGTGCTCCCTGATTGTAATCTGTATACTATGTTATACAAAGATGATGTCCCCCCTGCAAACACTGTTATTGGTCATGCTGTCAATCATGATGCCAACTGCAAGTTACATGTCTGCATTAATTAAAAAAGGTCCTTTCACAGTACCTTTTTAGCTCACCTGAGCACAACGTGCTCAAGGGGAGCTTTTGTGATACCGCTTCGTCCGTCGTCCGGCGTCCGTCGTTCGTCGTTCGTCGTCCGTCGTCAACATTTACCTTGTGAACACACTAGAGGCCACAATTTTTATCCAATCTTCATCAAACTTGGTCAGAATGTTTGTCTGCATGAAATCTTGGATGAGTTCATTATTGGGTCACCTGGGGTCAAAAAGTAGGTCACGAGGTCAAATTTTAGGAAAAACTTGTGAACACACTAGAGACCACATTTATAGCCAAATCATCACCAAACTTGGTCAGAATGTTTGTCTACATCAAATCTTGGATGAGTTCGTAACTGGGTCACGTGGGGTCAAAAAGTAGGTCACTAGGTCAAAACTTAGAAAAAGCTTGTGAACACACTAGAGGCCACATTTATAGCCCAATCTTCACCAAACTTGGTCAGAATGTTTGTCTACATGAAATCTTGGATGAGTTCGTAACTGGGTCACGTGGGGTCAAAAAGTAGGTCACTAGGTCAAAACTTAGAAAAAGCTTGTGAACACACTAGAGGCCACATTTATAGCCCAATCTTCACCAAACTTGGTTAGAATGTTTGTTTGCATGAAATCTCGGATGAGTTCGTAACTGGGTCACGTGGGGTCAAAAAGTAGGTCACAAGGTCAAATCTTAGAAAAAGCTTGTAAACACACTAGAGGCCCTATTTATCGGCCAATCTGCATCAAATTTGGTCAGAATGTTTGTCTACATGAAATCTTGGATGAGTTCGTTATTGGGTCTCGTGGGGTCATAAAGTAGGTCACTAGGTCAGATTTTAGAAAAAGCTTGTGAAAACACTTAAGAGGCTACATTGATGGCCCAATCTTCACCAGAAAATAACTCTTAATTACTTAATGTCAGATTTGAGCCTACGTAAAGCCTGTGTCATCAGGTGAGCGATTAAGGGCCATCATGGCCCTCTTGTTTATGAATCAATGAATAATTTAAACAATTGATACCCACATAAATCCTAAAACTTTATTGTCACCAGAAAACTTAGTACATTTTTCTGGGCTGTGAAATGTTTCTCTGGGCTAGAAATATTTCTTATGTTGATGGTCCTTTAAAGCAGGAAAAAAAAGACTATAGCATAGTCTGATAAACTTGGCTTTCAAAATGTTTTGCAAGCAGATTGGAAGGTGGGCTTTTAAAACGGTGTCTGGCAAGGTGTAAAGACAAGTGGAATTAGGTGTAAGATGACTTGCCAGATTACTGCAGTGATGTGTTCGCTATGTTGACACTTTCCTTTTCAGCGTAGAGAGGATGCCCCTCTTGCTGCCAATTAGTATTATTAAAATCCATTTTCTCCAAAGAATTGTCTTAACCAGCATTGCTTATTAGAACGTTGTTTGTGATGATGGTTAATCTTCTACGGTTAGTAACTTTAATCATCTAAATGGGATTACAGCTGCCACCTTGTAACTCCTTAGACCCTCACTGCATGGGTTCAAGTCTTAGTCTGGACAAATGGAAAGGTCTTCCAACCGATCATCAGTGCACCTTTAGCTAAACCTAGATCTTTGTTTGTGGGTCATCCAGGATCAGCACCAACTGTAGCTGGATAATGCCAATATGACCATATCTGTGCAGGGGTGATGGTATTTTAAAAGATGTTTCAAAATGAAAATATGTTTTATATCCTCTGTTTTGGAGATTTATCCTTCTAATCCCTGTCTGTTAATTTTGTTTTCTGTTTTACCTTTCCAGCTGGTGGGTGGAGAGTTTGATATTGAGGCCAACTTTGTGATCCAAGATGCCCAGAATATCCTACACATGCTCAAGGTACTGGAGCAATGTCCAGACACACTCAAGGTGAGTAACTCTTGCTTAGGTTTGACTTACTATTCATACACACTCAATGTGAGTAACTTAATATAAATTAACCTTACTTAAGTTTGACTCAGTGTTACTTTACTTTGACCCAAGGGCAGTAAGTGTTACTTTAAATGTACTCAATCACAGTATCTTCTGCTTAATACTACTACTAAATACCTATTAGGTCTGTTGTTGATTCTACTTTTTGCATATCAACAATAACTTTACAATTTAGGGATGAATATGGCAGATAATAAATTGTTCTAACCTTGCCTTCAAATGTCTATTTGCACACAATTAGAATGAAACTGCCTTATTATTAACTACCCCATTTTTCTCATCAAAAGTGTCATACCAGGCTTGTCTCCTGTTGTTGAATGGTTTTTGACTGATTGATTTCTATCATGAAAGAAAACAAGGAATGATAGGAGACCCTGAGCGAAGAAAAGGAATGATAGGAGACCATGAGAGAAAACAAAGAATGATAGAAGATTTTGAGAGAAAAGAAGGAATGATAGGATATTTAAGAGAAAACATGGAATGATAGATTATGAGAGAAAACAAGGAATGGGAATGATGGGAGACTATGAGAGAAAACAAGGAATGAAAGGAGACCATGAGAGAAAACAAGGATTGATAGACGACTATAAGAGAAAACACGGAATGATAGGAGACTATGAGAGAAAACAAGGAATGAAAGAAGACTATGAGAGAAAACAAGGAATGAAAGGAGACTATGAGAGAAAACAAGGAATGAAAGGAGGCTATGAGAGAAAACAAGGAATGAAACAAGACTATGCGAGAAAAACAAGGAATGAAAGGAGACTATGAGAGAAAACAAGGAATGAAAGAAGACTATGAGAGAAAACAAGGAATGAAAGGAGACTATGAGAGAAAACAAGGCATGATAGGAGACAATGAGAGAAAACAAGGAATGATAGAAGACCATGAGAGAAAACAAGGCATGACAGGAGACAATGAGAGAAAACAAGGAATGATAGAAGACCATGAGAGAAAACAAGGATTGATAGACGACTATGAGAGAAAACATGGAATGATAGCAGACTATGAGAGAAAACAAGGAATGATAGGAGACCATGAGAGAAAGCAAGGAATGAAAGGAGACCATGAGGGAAAACAAATAATGATAGGAGACCATGAGGGAAAACAAGGAATGATAGGACACCCTGAGAGAAAACAAGGAATGATAGGAGACAATGAGAGAAAACAAGGAATGATAGAAGACCATGAGAGAAAACAAAGAATACTAGAAGACTATGAGAGAAAACAAGGAATGATAGGAGACTATGAGAGAAAACAAAGAATGATAGGCCACTATGAGAGAAAAGGAGGAATGATAGAAGACTTTGAGAGAAACCAAGGAATGATAGGAGACTATGAGAGAAAACAAAGAATGATAGGAGACTATGAGAGAAAAGGAGGAATGATAGAAGATTTGAGAGAAACCAAGCAATGATAGGAGACTATGAGAGAAAACAAGGAATGATAGGAGACTATGAGAGAAAACAAAGAATGATAGGAGACTATGAGAGAAAACAAAGAATGATAGGAGACTATGAGAGAAAACAAAGAATGATAGGAGACTATGAGAGAAAACAAAGAATGATAGGAGACTATGAGAGAAAACAAGGAATGATAGGAGACTATGAGAGAAAACAAAGAATGATAGAAGACTATGAGAGAAAACAAAGAATGATAGGAGACCATGAGAGAAAACAAGGAATGATAGGAGACCATGAGAGAAAACAAGGAATGATAGGAGACCATGAGAGAAAACAAGGAATGATAGGAGACCATGAGAGAAAACAAAGAATGAAAGGAGAACATGAGAGAAAACAAAGAATGATAGGAGACTATGAGAGAAAACAAGGAATGGTAGGAGACTATGAGAGAAAACAAGGAATGATAGGAGACTATGAGAGAAAACAAAGAATGATAGGAGACCATGAGAGAAAACAAGGAATGATAGGAGACCATGAGAGAAAACAAGGAATGATAGGAGACCATGAGAGAAAACAAGGAATGATAGGAGACCATGAGAGAAAAACAAGGAATGATAGGAGACCATGAGAGAAAACAAGGAATGATAGGAGACCATGAGAGAAAACAAGGAATGAAAGGAGACCATGAGAGAAAACAAAGAATGATAGGAGACTATGAGAGAAAACAAGGAATGATAGGAGACTATGAGAGAAAACAAAGAATGATAGGCGACTATGAGAGAAAAGGAGGAATGATAGAAGACTTTGAGAGAAAACAAAGAATGATACTGAAGACTATGAGAGAAAACAAAGAATGATAGAAGATTATGAGAGAAAACAAGGAATGATAGGAGACTATGAGAGAAAACAAGGAATGAAAGGAGACTATGAGAAAAAACAAGGAATGATAGGAGACCATGAGAGAAAACAAGGAATGATAGGAGACCATGAGAGAAAACAAGGAATGAAAGGAGACTATGAGAGAAAACAAAGAATGATAGGAGACTATGAGAGAAAACAAGGAATGATAGGAGACTATGAGAGAAAACAAAGAATGATAGGTGACTATGAGAGAAAAGGAGAAATGATAGAAGACTTTGAGAGAAACCAAGGAATGATAGGAGACCATGAGAGATAACAAGGAATGATAAAAGACTATGAGAGAAAACAAGAAATGAAAGACGGCTATGAGAGAAAACAAGGAATAATAGGAGGCTATGATAGAAAACAAGGAATGAAAGGAGACCATAGTAAATCAGAAATGTTGTCTTATAACAAAGATGCCAATTAAGTTTTGACAAGATGTCTAAATCATATTTAAAACTTAGAACTGATATTCAATCAAAAGAAAAAAAAAAAAAAAAAAAACACAACCAAAAACAAAGAAACAACATTATTTTTAATTTTAGAAAATAAAACTAATGCACAGCATCTCTCTGTAACTCTTAGTTAATGTTCTGTTAAATAAAAAAATTAAATACTGACCATCATCAATGATTAAAGTGTAAATCTTATTTCTCTTAACTCTGTTAACAATTTTTTAATTCTCTCACCAGATGCATGCAAACATGAAAATTTTCTCGTTAAAAAATTAATGCCAAAATAATCCCTGATTCTGTCAGATCATTTTTATGTTGATCTGATTGATTATCTGTCATATTAATTTCAGTCTAATAGAGACAGGAACAATCTAACTGACAGATACAGTCATTATCTGATCAACACGCACATGAGCTGCCTTTTACTTGTTCTTATATAACCTATTCTTATAACCTGTTCACATCATCGCAACCTTTTCCAAACACAGTGGGGGAAAAGAACCTGGAACACCTGCAGTTTTGTTACATACATTGATCTTTCTACATCGTAAAGTAGCTTCAACTCATTTGTAGATAAGTTTTATTTATTATTATCAATACCATAGTAAGGTAATTAGCATGATTTTTTTTGATAATTGTATTGAATGGGCACTGTATAATCAGGTGTTGAACATGTGTTTTCATTGCAAATCCAGGCTTCTTTGGCATTTTATTGGGCATATCTGTAACATCTGTGCAGTTCTAAAAAGGATATTTAGCAAAAACTAGACGGACATAACAATTAATTGTTGAGTCATAGTTTTTGGTTGGTGTACACTTGTATTGATTTCTGGAAAGGAAATGTATTGGCTTAATATATCTTGTCTATTCTTTCTCTCCCTACATATCATTCTTCATCTTTCCCTTGTCCTGGTATATTGTTTTGTTTCAAGTTTGTTTATTGTTATATCGGTGCCTTGTAACGGTTTGTTGAGTCAAAGGACTGTATTAAGGTCATTGGACTCCGCTGCAAAATTGCCGGGGTTACTTCTGCCCTTTGGTGTTCTAAGTGCTTGGTATCGAGTTCAATATTGACACTCTTTTAACCAGGCTCTCATTTACAGCTGCAGGTAATTTGGAAACTCCTTTTGTTACCTTTTTTATTATTTTTCTGACTAAAAAAAGTTTTAAAGTGTGCATCACAAATTGATAGGTAAACAACAAATAAAAGCCCAAAATCAATTATACGTCAGTATAGTATGACTTAATGACTGCCCTTATTTAAATACAATGATTATTGACCTAGAACCACTCCTGTTAGGGTCCTCTTACATCACATGCATTCTCACTTAGCAACCTTAACTTAAGATGGGGTTAAGGAACTGAGCTCCATGACTTTTATTTAACATCATGAACTATAACATGCACCAGGTATTTAGTAGCTGTCACTTTATGGTGTTTGCAAAGGTCACTCAGACATTCTGAAGGTCAGTAACTATCTAATGCTAAGTTTGGTAATTTTTACTTGTTACTCAAAGGTCAGTATCTCTCAGTTATGTTTTACTCTGAAATAACACACTTACTTAGGGGTTTTTTTTACCAAAAGGCAGTACTTTGTACACAAGGGAAATAATTTTACATAAATTTTACTCAAGGTCTGTAACTCTTACTTAAGTTTGGCTCAAGGTGAATAACTCTCAGTTTTACTCAAAAGTCAGTAACTCTTTTTTAGGTCATGTGCAAAATCAGTAACTCTTAGTGTTTTTTTTCATGATTGATAACTTTTAGTTAAGTTTTGAAAGACATTAAATTGAACTAAGAACATGCTCAAGTTTGTTTTGCTGTTTTAACTGGAAAACTGATATGCAGTAAATCTTTTCTCAGAGTGGGGTTTGGGGAGACACAAATTTAAGGCAATTAGTGTTACACCAGAAACACCAGACAGACTTTAATTAAGTAACTTTTACACTAGAATCAGGATCAATAACTCTTTAATATATTTAAGGTGAGACACTTATACCAAGTTAGGGCGAGTTAACACTTCCTTAAAATACAGTTTAGGCAATACACCTCCTACTGAGAGAGATGGCAGAACAGAATGATTTAGACTGGATGCAAATCAACTGATGATAATGATGATGAAGATGATAATGATGATGTTAAAATATTCTCAAGACAAGCAATCAGTACTACTATATGGTGCATACCTGCTGGGAGCAGTCTTACATGTATAAGGATCTGCACTTTATACTTGTCAAACTGTACTCAGCAGGCTAGGAACAATGCAGCACACATTCAAGGTTTTGTCTTTTAAGCTGAATCCTTTCACAGAGTAGAAAACAAGTACATTAAGCTTACTTCAGTTTCCTTCTGGCACTCTGTTTCCTTCCCAATCAGTTATAAAATGTTTCTTGGCTGAGAGAAAATGACAGGGACTGCCTTTGGTCTTTGCCTTTTTAAGTCCACTGTAAGCCTAGAGAGTAATGTTAAAAACTGTTTTAAGCATGAATAATCGTCTAGCAACTGTCCAGTTTTCTCAGTGAGTAAGTGACTACTGGCTGTGTTTAGAAGCAATTCATTATTAATTCTAACCATCTGCTATATTTCTGCCATATTTTATAATGAAGGTATAGCAAACTTATTCTTGCAGAAAAGGGAAACATGAGAGGTCAATTGATGTAGCACAAAAGCACTTTGTAAGCATTTTGTAACTGTATTCCTGTTAAATCTTTACCAGCTTAAAATGAATTGATCAGGCCATGGCAAACAGTTTAAATCCAGGCCAGCCAGTTCCACGTCTTGAGAGCTGTCTGATCAAGATCTGCTCTATTGGCAGGAAAGTCTCTCGCTCATAATGTTAAATTCCATTTATATGCAAGTATTTGATGGCAGACAGCTAACATTTTTATAGATTTAACAGACAAAACAGTTTAAGGACCTACTATCATTGTCTTGTATGGTGCTGCAAGACAACACAAACTGCTATCATTGGCTGCAAACAAGCATATTTATCACCATAGTTACTTAGCTATTTGTATTTTGTTTTCAGATTTTTGTATTTTAAACTGAAACACAAAGAAGAAGTAATTTCCCTTGCATCTTTATATTTATTGAACTTTTAAAATTTGTAATTTATAAAGAATAATGCACATATCTATTTTCAGCCTCAACATATTGTCTGTATCATGAGGATTTTTTACTGCAGATTCAGGAAGGAAGGAATCTTGTATAATATGTTTTTTTAACCATATTTAGACTTGCATCTCTTTGAGCACCTGGAATTTGATAAACTATTTAGCAAAATCTTGCCTTTCATATTTATATAGAAATATTTTCTGACAAATCTCTTTTCATGCTATGTCAGAACAATAAGAAAGCAACAACATTAATAAAACACTTAGACAGGATGGATGTACAGTTGTGAACTTTTTATAATTTTGTATTGCTGTAGGATTTTTGTCTGTGTGACTCTCTGTCGTTTTACACACTATAATAGAACTACACGGACCTATTTCTTGTTACACTAGGAATAGTTGAACTCTGATAGGTTGGCTTTTGGTCCCTGAATGGAAACATTATATTAACTCCTAATGCAGCAAAAACACAAAGTACAAGACAATCTTTAACATTATGGCTAACTGAACAAAATAGTGCCTTTAAACTTATATCTATTTCCAGGAACGATTAACTATCCTATGTACTTTTAAACTTTAAAGTCTTTTGTTCTTGTCTTTATTATTTTTTTGCTCTCTTGCAGTATTTAAAATGATGTAACAGGTCTTTATGTAATACTACTTATGAGCGATGTCAGAAAGACAAATCCTATTATGTTACATATTTTAATGCTCTTCTTTTAATCTGACTGTACTTTGAAGTTGATAAGCAGAAGAAAAAATTGATTGAAATTTACAGAAAATGAAAACTTCTTGTTACAAGTCTTATCCTGTATTATTTCCAATCTATGCCTGAGAGCATGTGACTTTTAAGATTACAGTAACCTTGACAACATAAAAGAAAAAGAAGAAAATAGGGTTGATGAATCAGTTATGAACTAGATTTTAATATTGCATGTTTTTTTGTGTTTTGTTTTTAAATGTTGCCATAATTCTTTTTTAAGCAATGAAGCCTGTGAATGTTTAGATTTAAATGAAAGTTGTTTTGATTAAATTCAGTTTAAATAGTAGGGAACAATTTTGTACATTGACACTGTTATAGGTGTACACAGCCTTATTTACACAATGGTCACATGACTTTCCAGATCCCAGTAGTTACAATAGTATAATGAAAAATAAATAATATTCAAATGAGTGATACCTTTCATTGTAACACTTATCTTGCGAGATTTGTTAATTACGCACGTACGCACGCACGCACACACACACACTTATATTGAAAAATATATGTAACAACAGTTAATAGTTGTTTGATAGCAATTATGGGGCCACTTTCTTCAGATCTGCACTTGGCAGATCAATACCAAAGTTAAAGCCACTGAAATATTGCTGGATTTTTATTTTCACAAAGTTTATTTTTATATAAATTTTGTTTTTTGGGGAAAGTTTATTTTAGACATTCCAGTTTTACATAAAATAAGTCAAATAGACCTTAAAATTGAAGTACATAAAATAAGTCAGTAAGACCCTAAAATTGAAGTACATAAAATAAGTCAATAAGAAATTGAAGTACATAAAATAAGTCAATAAGACCTTAAAATTGAAGTACATAAAATAAGTCAATAAGACCTTAAAATTGAAGTACATAAAATAAGTCAGTAAGACCTTAAAATTGAAGTACATAAAATAAGTCAGTAAGACCTTAAAATTGAAGCACATAAAATAAGTCAATAAGACCTTAAAATTGAAGTACATAAAATAAGTCAGTAAGACCTTAAAATTGAAGCACATAAAATAAGTCAGTAAGACCTTAAAATTGAAGTACATAAAATAAGTCAGTAAGACCTTAAAATTGAAGTACATAAAATAAGTCAGTAAGACCTTAAAATTGAAGCACATAAAATAAGTCAGTAAGACCTTAAAATTGAAGCACATAAAATAAGTCAGTAAGACCTTAAAATTGAAGTACGAGGGTTGTTCGAGAAGTTCTGAGAATTTTGTCATATCTCCTATATTTTTTGTTTCTAATACGTAATATTTGGCACATACTAAGATTAGCATATCACGGAACTATTCCTAAAAATTGAATAGAATCAGACAACAATAGCCGGAAATAGCAGTAACCATAGCAACACTATAACGCCGCACCGGAGCAGTCCGACTCTAAAGAAAAGTATAATGCGCTACACTAATCATATTTCGTAATTTTGATAACGTAAAAAATGCGCGAAAACGCTGGTCAGCAGCGGAACGTCATGATGTCATTTCCTGAAAATATCATAACGTTATTTAAATTCTCAACGGATCAACATTGTTTTAAAGGTGTTGCCCAGAGCCACTGAGTAAACAACATGACGTCGACAGGTGACGTTGAATTGCGAAGCATCATGAAATTTTGTGTTGCGCTGGAAAAGTCTCCCACAGAAACAATGAAAACGATCAATTCTACAGGAAAATACAAGAAATGCTGTCCAGCTACAGTGTATAGATGGCATGCTTGTTTTAAAGAAGGAAGAAACTCGATCGAGGACGATCCTAGATGCGGTCGGCAGTCTGTTGTTGCATGTTCAATTAAGGACTCGGTAAAAGAAATGATAAATTGCGACAGAAGAACGACAGTTACAGCTATTGCAGATGAACTTTGCGTATCAGTTTCTACTGTACACGGAATACTTACAAAAGAGCTCGGTATGTCTAAAGTGAGTGCATGTTGGGTACCACGGTTGCTAAAGGACAATGAAAAGGATTGTCGGGTGCGATGCTCTCAGGCATTTCTATCACGCTATGACGCCGAAGGTGATGAGTTCTTAGACAGAATAATAACAACTGACGAAACTTGGCTCCACCACTTTGATCCAGAGACTAAGTATATGTCATCGGTATGGAAAACCCCGCGTACACCTCCCCCAAAGAAAGCCCGGGTGCAGAAAAGTGCGGGAAAACACATGTTTATTTTCTTCATGGACCGGCACGGGATGATTCTGCAACACAGAGTTCCGGATGGTCAAACTGTCACGGCGGCTTACTATTCAAAGGTAACTAAAAGTATACATTTCTAATTATAATATATTTTAAAACATATTTATTGATAAACATGTAATATTATAAACATAATATTTATAAAATTTAACATTTAAAATATAAAAGTTTTGAGTAAGATAAGTGCAAATCAAATTTTTAACCGCATGCGTTTTTTACAGGTTCTGAGGCGGGATCTCGTTAATGCGATACGGAAGAAGCGCCCCCACATGGACCATGACCGCATCATACTTCATCAAGACAATGCACCGGCCCACAGAGCGGAATCTACCCAGTTAGAGATCAGCCTCTTGGGGTTTAAGATCTTAGAGCACCCTCCATACAGCCCGGACCTCGCTCCGATGGACTTCCGTGTGTTCCCAGAGCTCAAATCACAGCTACGTGGAAAACGCTTTGACTCAGCTGACGATCTTGTTAAGCATACGCAAGCTACAGTCTCGTCCTTTACCGATAGCTGGTACGTGGAAACATACAATAAGTGGATCAGCCGACACAGGAAATGCATCGAAATTGCAGGTGACTACGTTGAAAAGGTGCGACGATCGATGGACTTTAACGTCGCATAACGTTGCAAATGACGTCGGCGTGCTCCGGGTGTTTGTTATATGGTTATTTACTATTTTTATTATGTTTTAGTTTCTGTGTGTATGATGATGATATTTTTAGATACTGTACAGTATATATTGAAATAAATGCGTATATATTTATATTTACGCTAACCCGACTACAACGTGTCCTATAAAACAATTCTCAGAACTTCCCGAACAACCCTCGTACATAAAATAAGTCAGTAAGACCTTAAAATTGAAGCACATAAAATAAGTCAATAAGACCTTAAAATTAAAGTACATAAAATAAGTCAGTAGGACCTTAAAATTGAAGCACATAAAATAAGTCAATAAGACCTTAAAATTGAAGTACATAAAATAAGTCAGTAAGACCTTAAAATTGAAGTACATAAAATAAGTCAGTAAGACCTTAAAATTGAAGTACATAAAATAAGTCAGTAAGACCTTAAAATTGAAGCACATAAAATAAGTCAGTGAGACCCTAAAATTGAAGCACATAAAATAAGTCAGTGAGACCTTAAAATTGAAGCACATAAAATAAGTCAGTGAGACCCTAAAATTGAAGCACATAAAATAAGTCAGTAAGACCTTAAAATTGAAGCACAAAGTTACTCACTGTGTTAAAAAGAAAATAAATGATATGTTATTTAATACATTATTTTTTATCTGTGTCTTTGCCATTTTGTAGGCAAATCCCAAATATTCCTGTGCTATATACTTAAAAATATTTTTTGTAAAGCATAGAGCTTTATTTACTTTTTTTAAATCTGCAGAATGATTCTTAATTTGCAGATCATTCCTAAAATTACCTTTTCACTTTAAGCCGTTAAAAAACATTCTATAAGCCGCAAATTACATAATTATATACTAAATCTAAATGGTGCAGTAAAATGATACCTAATTGTTAAAAATGAGATCCTTGGATATTTTAGTCATAAGGTTACAAATATAGCTATTCCCTGAGGATTTTTTATAAAATTGGAAGATGATAATTAATTTCCTTAAATATCACAGCAGCAGGAAAATTGTATCTTGGACTGATTAATCAGACTTGAGACTTGGGGGAGAACTTTTATCTCTTAGCTTTATAAGCATATGTTTATATGGTGTTGGCAAAGAGTGTAGATCCAGATCAGCTAGCTGCCTGCAGGGTACTCTCTTATCAGGATCTGCACTATTGGCTCATGCGTCTCTAGAAATATGTCTAGGTACCGCTGCTTGTCAATGATGGAAGTTATCTCAGAATAATTGTGGGTTATTTAACAAATGAAGCAACCTAAGGATGGACAAATGAGACAATTGTAAGAAAATACTTCAGCCTTAAAGGGTTAAGGTTAGGAAGTAGGCTGCGACACAAGATAGTGGGCATGTTTGTCTTAATATGTTTTGTGCTGTATATTTTTAATTTTTGAATTAATCATATTAATGGTATGCACGTATCTCAATAATGTGTCGCAATTACATTCACATAATGTTACTAACAAAAAGATGTAATTAAAGGTAATAAAACTATCTGACATTGACATTTTATGTTATACTAAAGATGATATTTGTTGACATTTTCAGTGCAAGAGTTTTATTTAGCACCCAGGATCAGCATGCGTGTGACTCCATTAACCATTAACTGTTAAAAGAACTTTTTACAGATTGGTATAGTTGACAACTCATTAACCTCCGGTAGCCCATTACATCAGGGCCTTAAAGAAAATATCTTAATGTGATAATGTCTTCCACTTGACCTACAGATTGTGCTCATGCAAATCAAAGAAATCAAAGAAATTAATTTAAAAAATGGCATTATAGTTATAAAAACAATGTGTTCATATTGAAAAGAGGTGTTAGTCAACAATTAAACAAATTAAACAAATCATATAATAAAAATGTGTCAGTCTATGTTACATAATTGACTACTGGCCATGGTAGCACATTATTAAAGCAGCTATCAGTGGCACATGGTTCAAACCCAGACTGTGACAAATGTTATAAAATTGGTAGTGGTGTAGCTTGATGTGCTCATGCTCAAGTAATTACATGGGTTATTCTACATATAAGGGTACTGTGATCAGGTGTGGTATCCTGTCAGCCATGTTATTTTGCAGTGAACATGAACTATTAGTGACCATTCTCTGCAGATAGCTGAAAGATTGGTTGTGGGACAATAAACTCCACAATTTAATAAAATATAATGAAACAAAAACCCTTTGTATATTGCAGGCAGAGATCTGGAGTGTGTTTATGGCCATGCTCAAGAAGAGTCGCAGAAACCTACAGGCATGCACCGAGGTGGGGCTCATCTCACTGGTCATGGATCTGCTCCTGGATTCCGCAGATATGGTCGCAGGTATGAACCTTTACTGCTGTTCACATAAACAGTGATATAAGTTTTTGATTAGATTATCCTAAAACCTGTCATTGATTAAGTATTTTGAAGAGTTGACCTATAATCTGCAGGTATGGTCGCATACCTTCACCATGCACTTTGAAGGTTAAGTCCCAGGTGCCAACCACATAATACCCTCATTATGCACTCTCCAGGTATGGTCCCATGTGTGAACCTTATAATACCCTCATTATGCACCCTCCAGGTACGGTCCCAGGTGTGAACCTTTAAATACCCTTACCACATATACTTCTGATGTCTGATCCTTTTCATTCACTCATTGTTTCCATTTAAACTGCTCATTGAGACCAGAGAGTCCACAGCCATCAGAAATGACAATATACATTCAGATTACCCTTGTATGGCTTTCAAAGGTTGTCTTGCTTTGAAATTTATTTCCAAGGTTGTTTTTTTTTGCGTTACTAACAGAGGTGAGAGGCACACATACTTAAATTTGTTCTTTTCATATGAGGGTTGTTCAGAAATTATTAAGACATTAGGTATGATAAGGGAACTATAAATAAATACTAACTAAATTTTACACAGCATAACACTCCAAGTACCCTAAAACTTGCAGACAATCAACTCGATGATGTCAACTTAGTTGTCTATGCTGCCATTTGAAATATTTTGCTTCACCTTTTCTGGAGCATACTTTAGTCAGGTATTATGGACAGGACTTGTAAGTGGTCTAGTTAGCTCAGTCAGTAGAGCATTTGTCCTGTTCGAGTACCGGACTGGTTGCACATTTTTCTCGTGTTAAAAGCCAGTGCCATGTCATGTTAATATGACACTGTTTAGTTTGACATTTTCCCCTTATGACATTAATTTTATTTAGTTATATTTCAGTAGCATGCATTTGGCATACCTTCCATTTCATGCTTTAACCTTGATTACACAATCAATAGACCATAATTGCATTACATTGCATCCATTTACATGGCTTGTCTGACTTTACTAAATGTTTGTAGAAAATTTGTATTCAGAGCATTCTTTTATCCTCAAAAAATAGACATTGTTGGTGTCTCACAAATATCCAAACAAGCCTCACATATTGTATTATAACAAAGCTCAGCATTGCTTTTAAAGTAGATTAAGGCCTCCCAAGACATTAGACATTAGACATTGTTAGGAAGGCATCTGGTTGGGAAAACAGGTTTGAAAGTTGTGTCAGCTCTATTATTTTAGTCAGCATTCAGATTAAAGTATCATGTTTTAATTTCAACTGTACATGTTAATAGTGCTAGCATAGCTTAGTGTAGCATATCTGAAAACATTGTTTTGGCCTTTGGAGTCTATGAGCTAAGTGGATCCAAAACTTACTTTTTTGAGACATGTTGAACTTTGATCATAAAGTGAGTAAACACTTGCAGAATGTTGATCATAAAGTGGGTAAACACTTGCAGAATGTTGATCATAAATTGGGTAAACACTTGCAGAATGTTGATCATAAAGTGGGTAAACACTTGCAGAATGTTGATCTTAAAGTGGGTAAACACTTGCAGAATGTTGATCTTAAAGTGGGTAAACACTTGTAGAATGTTGATCTTAAAGTGGGTAAACACTTGCAGAATGTTGATCTTAAAGTGGGTAAACACTTGCAGAATGTTGATCTTAAAGTAGGTAAACACTTCCAGAATGTTGATCTTAAAGTGGGTAAACACTTGCAGAATGTTGATCTTAAAGTGGGTAAACACTTCCAGAATGTTGATCTTAAAAGTGGGTAAACACTTGCAGAATGTTGATCTTAAAGTGGGTAAACATTTGTAGAATGTTGATCTTAAAGTGGGTAAATACTTGCAGAATGTTGATCATAAAGTTGCTAAATATTTGCAGAATGTTGATCATAAAGTAGGTAAACACTTGCAGAATGTTGATCTTAAAGTGGGCAAACACTTGCAGAATGTTGATCTTAAAGATACCTTTTTGTTATTAGGCATGGCTTTGTAGATAAGAAAATGTTGCAAATTACCTTAAATTCACTGCTTAGCAAACATTTAAGTAATTATCACTTGGGCATTAAATTCAGGTGATGCTTAGTAATGATAAAAATTTAAATTTTAAGGGAAAAAAGCGCATCATAATATGCAAATGCACTTCCTGATGAGGAAGATTTCTGAAGTTATGTAATAATTGCTTGGAAATTGGACTTTCTCAATTTCAATTAAAAACATCTAAGCTAAAGCCATGGCAATTATGTATTCAACTTGGAAAAATCAATGTGCTTAATCACGTTCAGTTGCATATTGATAATGATATGGTTTTAGGTGGATTTGTTGACTAGATGATGGGTAACTCATTTCATAACATTGAAATAAAGAATAATTAAAACTCACTGAAATAAATCAGTTAATAATCTTATTACTAGATTGTATTTGTAAGTTTAGGATGAATTTGTGTTTTTGAAAAAAAATAAATATCAAAATTGTTCAATTGTTATTAAAAGAAGATGGCATCAGAATGTAAACAGCTTGGCAGATATTACCATTATATTGTCTGGTCTGCTTATTTTGATGATATTCAGAAAAAATCTTACTCTTCTTGTATAGGTGGGAACTTCTTTTAGTCGCAGGTGGGCTATGGAAGTTGAACGTATTGTATCTTTCTTATCTTTTCCTAGTTTAAGCAGGATTTAATAAAAGAGTTCTCAAATCTTAAATTCAAGAGTTGTGAAATAAAGTTTCTCTCAGGCCAAACTTCATCTTTCTTTCTACTTTTGGCAGCTTGCAGTACAACTGTACAGAATAACATGTGATAGCTGACAAATTCAGATCCTTGTTAATCTCTTAGCTTGCTAATCACAAACTGATCAGTCTTATACAAATAATGTAGGACCAGATAAGCTAACTCCCATGTGGAGCTTTCTTATCAGGAATAACATTTTCCTGTTTCCTGTTGTCAACAGATAAGTAAGGATGTAGTATGTTTATTACTAAAATAAATATCACCTGATCAAAGCAAATGAAGACAGAAGGACATGCATTATTGCTGAAGGGTCGCCCATGGTCAGGTGTTAGAGTTGTTGACTTGTAACTGACCACTCAGCCTGTCACCGTGTGGGTGCACATCCCAGTCATAGCAAGGAATTGTATATAGGAAGGTCTTCCAGCTGACCTCTTTAGGTGCGCTGATGGCACTTTCTAGACATTTCGTGTCTTCCTCTACCAAAACACTGTGACAGGACGTTATTATAATGATCACTATTCTGTTGCTGTAAAGAAAAAAAAATTATGATGAAACCTGTTCAATTGGGTCTGATAACTAACATTGAAGCTGATAGTTGACTTTTGATTTATTGTCATGGTGATTTATTGTATAATTAGACAATTGATTGAAGCTCTTTTGATGTCCCCTGTATGATTAATTGTTATAGATCAGTGTTTCACCAGGACCAAATTATTGCACTTTCTGTTTATTTGCTCCTGATGCAGTTAGTGTAGATAGATTGTACAACATAACAAAAGTAAAGTTTGATGTGTGCATGTAAAATGTTTGTTGTCTTAATGTGGATGTTATGACTATTGTTGTGTTTGTCGATCCTGATAAGGATTGTAAAGAGAAGGTTCAGCATATATATGTATAAAGTTATAATGTTTGAATTAATAGACATCGTACCATCATACTTAGAGTAGTAATGGAAAAAATTCTTCTATTATAGGTTAATTTTTGTATATATACAATAGTAGTATTGGATGAGAATTATCAAGGCAAATATCTATAGCATCTTGTAACTTTTCAGCCCTTTAACACGTGGGTCTGAGACTGGGTTGTTACAAAAACTTCCATTTGGGATGATTTTCCAGCTAACCTGCGGTGTGCCGATGGTTCTACCTACATTATATAAGGTGGCTCCCTCAACCAATACTTAGTTTGATGCCATAAATATGACTGTTGTTGTTTTGGTACTGTGTCAAAAAACAAAAATAGAAGACAAAGAAAACAACAACAGCACTCTATAGACTGTTATCTATGTATTTTCTATTCATGAATGTTTATGACTTTCTTTTTTTTTGTTTTGTCACAGTGACAAATAAATTATTTTTTTATCTACACTACATATTCTCAGGAGATTTTTTTTTAATTCCCGTAAATATTCTCAACCCATTGAACAGATTAAAACAAAACAAAGTCTGATATCCACCTACAAATAAACTTATTATTGTTTATGTTTAGAGTGTTTGTTGTTTATGTTTTATGTGTTCAGTGCCATGGGTATGAAAATGTCTGTGAAGTACAGCATAATGTTAGATATGCGGTTTTATCATCTGTACAAGTTATTTTTTGTTAACCACAGATAAAACTTTAGAACCTGTCAGTTATAAGTAGTCTCAACTCTTACCCTGCTGTTCTCATATTTCTAAGACTTAGGTAAATAGTGTAGATCAGCAGCTGTCTGATCAAGATCTACACTATTTGCTGCTTAGTTTCTGTTTACATCAAGCCTGACGGTTAACATATATAATATAAAAGCAAAAAACTCTGAGAATTTAGCGTGGGTTTTTAACACACTGTAGCAAGCTTTGGGTTAAGCCAGTTTTTTGCACAGGATTTAGGATACTGACTATTACCTTCTGCATTCTAATTATTGCTTGCTTCTTTTTTCTTTTCGAAGATGGAACTTTTGTCTTAACACTTTCAATTAATATTATTAATCAATCAATTGCTACAAAATACATTTCTTGAAAATGCTTTGATAATTTTCCTCAAATGATAATGTTCTCTGTGTGGTATGTTATAAACATTTATCCCAGAACATACTTTTCGTATATGGTCCTTTCATACAACTTAAGCCATAGTCATAAATTTCCATTTATGTTGAAGTGCCTTCAGAACTGCTACAATTATGGAGAAAGAACCAGTTAAGGAAGCAGTGCTAATACTCTCCAATTAAGCATTAAGCTGGTTATAGAAGAAGGCCCTGCATGGACCATGCTTTATTTGTGCCATCTAATGAGGGCAATGATTGTAAAGCTATTAATCACATGCTATACAATTCATGTTTTTAGAATCATTACAGTTGTTAAATGTAAAAACATGATACTGTATTCTTATCAAGCCTTCAGACTAAGACACTTTCCTCAAACATTCTGCACAGTACACTCTTTGAAGACAAAGTTTTTATGTTATACTTATAAACTGATACATTGACAACTTTTCTTTAATCCTTAATCCTTTAATTATAGATGATAACATCAGGTGCACTATTTGCAAATTATTTTTGAGCAATTTTCCTAGAACATATTATTTAAGTGCTTGCTTGCAAAATCCTAAGCCATTTTTATTAAAAACAAAACATATACCATTATATTGAAGAGTACCTTTGCTAAGTTTGTATAGCTTTTTATCATATTTCAATATGCCAACATATTATGGGTAATAATAGTAAGGACATAAATCCCCAGTCATGGAATCTATGTAGTTAGAATCTTTTCAGTTGTTAAATGTGAAAATATGATAGTGTCTTCTTGTCAAGGTTTTAGACTAGACCACTTTCTGTCTACTACTCTCA
The DNA here is from genome assembly GCA_007844125.1 of Sinonovacula constricta. Classification (NCBI taxonomy): domain Eukaryota; kingdom Metazoa; phylum Mollusca; class Bivalvia; order Cardiida; family Solecurtidae; genus Sinonovacula; species Sinonovacula constricta. The sequence continues at coordinate 67,710,434 of CM017558.1, read as the reverse complement.
GGGCATAACAAACTCTTTATGCAGTTTTATAAACTTGCAATTTCTTTAGCCCTAGTTAATAACATCAGGTATCCCCTATGCAAATTATTTTTGAGTGATTTTCTTAGAACATCTTATAATGGCGCTTGCTCGCAAAATCTTAATCCAGTTTTACCAAAACTTTTATAATAACGGGAACTGTTTATAAATTTGTTTAGCCTTTATTCTAGAACATGATATAAGGTACAAGAAAATAACTGCCACAATCAATCTCCCAAATTGTTCCATGGTTGGTGGTTTTATTTTCATTTGAATGCTTTAGCTTTGACAATTTCACTAATTATAAAGAAAATGAAGCTGTGCTAATTCTGCCCCCTAACTTGTAGCTGTGTATATAGTTAGAATCTTTCCAGTTGTTAAATGTGAAAACATGATTGTGTTTTCATCCTTCTTGTTGAGTTCAGACTGAACCCCTTTCCTCAAACATTCGTACTAGTGCTTTCTGGGCATACCAAACTCTTCATGCTATCTTTATAAACTAACAAATTTATAACTTGCTAATTCTTTAATCCTTTATGTTCTAGATGATTATATCAGGTTCAATCTATAGAAAGATGTATAAGGACACTGTTGTTGAATTTGTTGAGCCATCTTTTTTCAAGAACATAGTATAAGGTACGAGACAATAACAGCCGTAGTCATTCACACACATTGATCCATTGTTGCAAATTTTATTGTCTTTTTGATCCTTTAACAACATCACTAATTATGAAGAAAAGGAAGCAGTGCTAATTCTGCCCCATAAAACTTGTTACAGAGAAAGTTCCTGTATAGCTCATGTTTAATTATGCCAGCTAATGATGGGTAATGATGGTGAGAACATAAATCATCTGTCATCAGATCTGTGTACTTAGAATTGTTAAGTCTTATGTTGGTTATATGATAGCATTACTGCTTAATTCCCCAAGTCTCCATTCTGGGCTGTATTTACTAGAATTTTATAGAAAGTGTTTGTTAGTTATTTTTGCTCCAATCAGTCAATGACTATTTGGTAAATAGCTCTTGAAGAACTCAAAGGCTTCAAATCATATTTGGTGTTAAGGTGTATGATATTAATATTCAGGTCAGGTTTGATTGGGTTTCTATCAGCTTCATATCACAGGAGTTATTGCCCTTTCTTGATGTTTTTAAGGGTAAATTTGTAATTTTTTAGCTCAATTACATACAAACAACTTAATAGAATTAATTTTATACTCCCACAAACGAAGATTGAGGAGGTATAAAGGAGTGAGCTTGTAGGTCAGTTGGTCTGTTAGTCGGTCAGTCGGTTTTCATGGTTTCCTGACGATAACTCATGAAAGGCTTGACAGCTATAATCATTGTTTTGGTACACATATGTAACCTCATAAGATAAGTTTGACTTTGTGGCTGGTGAGGTTAATGTCAAGGTCACTATAACATATAAATAAAAATAGTAAAATGGTTTCTGGACGATAACTTATGAAAGGCTTCACAGATTTAAACAATTTTGGGTACATTTGTGTAACATTACAAGATACAGGTTCAGGTTCGACATCGGGGCTGGTGGGGTCAATGTCAAGGACACTGTTACTCAATATAGAAAAGCTTTTCTACTTAATAACTTTAGTAAGGAATGATAAATTGTGATGATCTTTACTGCTTAGATAGGTTCTGTGAAGATAACTCAGGGGATTGGAAGTGGGGCAGGTAGGATCAAGGTCAAGGTCACTGTTACTTGTTTCTTTGTTTCTTATGTTACCTAATGCCATTGATTCTAAGCTTACCAGTCCAATATCAACCCATGTGGGGATATTAATCACCTTTAGTGATAGTTCTATTTTATGTTTGCTGTCATGTCTTTACTATTGAAATACAGATTAAGTGTGAAATTGGTTACTTTCTGCACAGTATTAGTTATTACTCTTTGGTGAGGTATTTTAAATTAAAGGGGATCCTTGTTCTTTGGCCCATTTCATGTTCTTTGTCCCATTTAATTTTTCTAAAACATTATGGCTACTTTTATATTACTGACATCAGATGCAAATTCCTTTTAATTTTTTTGTTAAAAACAGTTACTGAATATGTCTTTGTGCAAACTCTCTTGGCTATTTTGCCAGATTATTATTTTTTTGTGCCTCCTTGTTATTTTTCTTATTTACCTAGAACCAAGTATGAGGTTCTCCTGTTTTAGTATTCACCAAGAAAATAATATGGAAGGATGCTTGTAAGTTCTTTGGACTTTTTGTCTCCTAAATGACCTTGTGCATCCAAACTTAAGTTAATAGGTCTAAAACTGTGTATGACAAACTGCTTTCGAAACAAATTTATAAAGTGCTATATTTTTTTAACTTGTTTGGAATTTCTCCTATGATGTAATACATGTTTAGGGTGCACATGGTTGAGAAGTCGAGTTGCAGACTTGTGACTCCTCAGACTTGTCAGCCTTGTCACATGGGTTGAGTCCCTATCAGGTAAACAATTTAATGCAGTACTGTCTTCTTTGGTGTTGGTTCCATACAGACATTTGACAGGGGTGTTCCTCCACCAGAAAAGCTGGACATTCCTATTCTGACTATCATTTTGTCTCTGCTATGTTTTTTTCTAAAAACAGAACCAAAATAACATATATATATATATATACATCTGTAAGGTGCTCTTACTGCACATTTTACTGACCATTTTCTTGGAATCCTTTTAAAAGTGCTTCTCATGCTGATCTGTTGCCATTTTTCTAGAAAGCTCATTTAGGGAATTGTCTTAAAACTTGCAAATTCTTTAAGGCACGTTCCAAGAAAGTTGCATATTGTCTCCATTGCTAAATTCTGCAACTACAGTAAACATTATTGACAATTCTTTATTTCATGCCAGGGTCCATACTTTCTAATTATACATCTGAGAGTCTAGTAATTGAGTGGCAGCTTTATCATCAGTTTGACTTGCTAATTATTTTAAATGACTATGTCCCTAATGATTTTTGACAACAAGATAATAGACAATCATTATCAGAACTAGTGGTAAGTTTTCTTGCTAGGTAAAAGAAAGTAGTAGTGAAGCTCTCTTTAAGCTTTGCTTTATACAGAATTGAAACAGTTGTTAGAAAACATGTTCTGTTTTATGCGCAGTGTATTAAAGAACTAAATTGCTAAAAAGTTTGCTTGCGCTAACATTTATGATAAGGTGTAACTATCATATACATAATTTATCTGACAACAAGTGCCCCTGTACATGGTCAGTCAACAACAGTGTGTCAAGTCGGCCCCTTCATTATCTCAAGATTTATTTGATCTAAGTGGCAATACCTCTTGTATAGCCATTTTGATCAAGCTGTCAGGTAGTCAGTGGCTTCTACAAACATCACTAGATGCTTCTAATAGCACTGTTTAATGTTGAGTTATTGTTTCATAAGTTAAAATCAATATCTTCCATTGTACTTTTTATGGAAAATCAGCCAGAACATACTAAACTGATTAACGGCATTTTGTTTTGTTTGCCAACTTTAATGTCCTTAAAACAATTATTATAAAGTTAGGTTTGAAGTTCAAGTTCAAGCTGTTGTTAATGTGAATTATTATCCAGAGTCACAAGACGGGTGCGGAAAAACAGCAGAATAGCTTGCCACGTGTTTAAACACTTTTATTCTGAATACCTCACCAATTTAAATAACACAGTGAAGTTCCAACAACTTATTACAATGGATATTCCATTACAAATATATATATGATGTGTCTTCTAGAATCAAGGAATTCCTTCTACATCCTACAGAGTCACAACACCCTAATATATAGCAAGTCTGTCATAAGAAACCAAATGCTTAAGCAATAAATAATGCAAATTATTAATTATCAACATTATTTGGGCTTCCTTTGATATGGCCGTACATGCTTCTTTATGATATCATGACAGATATATCACCAGGCAGGTTTCAACTGGTGACCAAATCAAGCTTAATGCACAGCACACTGAACACAGGTGAATGTCTCTTAGATTTTGCATAATTAACCCCAGACTCAGCCAATGGTCATCATAAAATGATTGTGAAACATCTGGACAGTTAGTGCTTTACCCAAGATTAATTGATTTAAGAAATATCATTATTTGAACATCCAAAATATTACAAATAATTGAACATTATTTGAACTACATAGTATTGCAATATAAGTAGAATATTTCAAATCTTCATTAAATGACTATCATTTTGATATCAACACTAATTTCCGTGTACCAGATTATTGAAATACAATGTTATAATGCAAAACAAAGAAAGATACAACAATATGATGCATTACATGTTTAAAAGATAGCATCATAATACAATTATTTATTAACTTGTTATGATATAAATATTTATTGTTCAATTTAAAAATAATTATCTTCTTATGTTTTTATGTACATTTAACAGAGTATTTTCAAGTGGATAAGATAAAAAATAATCTAATAAATGTCTTAAACATGATTAATAGTACCAATTAGTGTTGTGTGAGTGTTTTAATGATGTAATCCCATCTTTAACAGAAAGATGATATGCCAAAAATGGAATTATCTTAGGAGCGCAGAATTGAACATATTCATGGTTAAAACATCATCAAACTTATCCAAACCGTGCTAGACTATACAATGTATACAAAGTAAAGAAGTGTCAGAATAATCAACATAAAATCCATTAACAAAAATTAATTAACAAACACATGTCATTTATCATTTACTGGGAACTGTATTGATCTGTTTTCATTCCACTTACTGTTTTATCAAACTGTAAATATTAATGACAATGATCATGTTCTATGATTGGAATAAACTTATGAAATAAATAAATGTTGTTTTTTTTTAATGTTCCTTTTGTTAAAAAATAGAAGTATTATTGGATAAAGACTATTAAAACAATTGCTTTAGAAGTAGAACACCAATTCTCACCTCATTTGTCAACTGGTACAAAGGATTAAAAAAAATAAATGAAATGGCTAAAATGACTATAATAGGGTAACTTGACTTTCTTGCCAGAGAAAAGAAAGTTGTTGATATAATTTTGGTTATACCGTAGTAGTTCCAAGAGTACACAAATATTGTAAACCAATCTTCAAAATAAAAATATTTCCCAGGGGCAAGCAGTAGGGTTTTATTTGGGTTTGGTTATTTTTTTGTTGTTATTGTTTTATTCTGTTTTTTGTGTTTTTTTTACCTTGCTACATCACATCAACACAATTGTGGTCATATTGACAATTGTCCAGCTAAATATTGGGGGAGGAAGTTCCTGGACATATGTTATAGAACCACCAGAAGCTGGATTGTATGACTATGTGTATTTAATTGTTTACTGCAATGAAAAATTCAACTGTTGTGCTATGTTTGTTTATAGCTTCAACTTAAATCCAAGTTTAATACTTGCAAGCACAGGTAACTTATTATATAGCATTAGACTGAGCTGCAAATAGTGCAGATTCTGATCAGACCCCTACCAGCAGAGGCCTGGCCAATCTGGATCTAGGCTGTTTGCCTCAGTCTGATCAGTGTGTGCCTAATGGGCCTTGGATTTACTGCATTGTTCCCTGCAGTTTCACTCAAATGGACTGTGATCAATGTGGACTATAGTACTAACCTAGATCAACCAACAATAATATTCAATTATTGGAACATTACCCTAGTTTGGCTGAAAGAAAACATTATATAAAACACAATGTTCTGCTATATCCACAATCTTTATTGTTTTTATAGCATTCAGTATGAAACTCATAGTTTTAATGAACATGTTGTAGACTTGTTTTTCTCCATTTTTTTATGTAAATTGCATAATTTGTATAAAAGGTGGAATAATTAATTGCACTAACGATAGAAATTGTCACGAGATGAAGAGAAAATGTAAGAAAAAAATGGACGATTTTGAAAGTTTTTATCACCCATTAGGTCGCCTCGACTCATGCTATGTTGATGCTGTAATTGTGCTGAAATAACTGTCATCATCTTCCACTATCCAGTGGCGTTTTAAATGCTTTGGAAAAAAGCTTTTGCTCTTAATTATACATGTTGAAAACATCATGTGTTATTTACATGATAATATATCATCGAGTTTCATATTTCTTTGCCTTAATTTTGTGCACATTATTTACTTAATGTTCTGTTTGTTGCCCTATGCTTAGATTCAGAAAGTTCATGTGATGACCCAGACTGTTTATGTTTATCAAAGAATGAATTATGAATTATTTGATTCTTGGAACTCAATCGGCTAATAATATAACTAGATTGGTTGGCAAAGTAAGAACACCGGAAGAATGACATAAGGAAAATTTGGCCGTCACATTGTATATCATCGGCTGATCGTTTAGCGTACTTTTTCTTATTATTCAGATCTGAATTCAATTTAACATGCACTTAATGTCACTTCAGTTGTCCGTCATTTGGATGACATAATTTACAAGTCCAACAATGTCCTACAAATGTTGTAAAGTTAGTGTCCTGTACATGGTTTAAACAAGAATGTTGGTTTGGGAACAAATAGTATATAGTATCTTTATTAGATTATACAGATATCTTGCAGCTTTCTTATCTCTCCCATTTCACTAATTTAGTGTAGTCTCAAAAAAGCAACGACAGAACATCTTGCAAATGTAGGCTGAACTATTACCAGTTTATAGACAAGAAATTGGTTAAATTATCCCTCTTGATACATGTTTGATCTCCTTCCAAAGCAATTTGTCTGGTGTTGTTCTGAGCTGTACATGCTAGATGATATCTAGATTTCGTCGGCACACTATGGTTCCCTGTTAAAGTCTCTCAGTTTTCCACTTTCCTTAATTTCTTATTTATTAAATTTGATACCATTGTCTACTGTATGCATTATTTTTTTTAATGTTTCAAGAAATTGTAGAACTAGGGTATACTTTTAGTGTAGAACCTGGGTATACTTTTAGTGAAGAACCAGGGTAAACCTTTAGTGTAAAACCAGGGTAAACTTTTAGTGTAGAACCAGTGTAAACTTTTAGCATAAACTTTTTAGTGTAGAACCAAGGAAAAATTTTGGTCCAAAATGATAGTTAAGGGTCTAACTGCTGCCATGTCATAAGTAAAAGATTTCAGAGGTGAGTTGAACCTGCCAATACTTTTTGTTTAAATCTCATTAGTTGCACACTTGTTCATGCTGTCAAGATGAGGCTGATGATGAGACAGAAAAAAAATGATTGTTAAATTAATTGGGCAAGAGAGTCTTTGACAAGACCAATTCAAAACCACAATTGATTTATCCTAGAAACACTGAAGCTTGCAGTAAATTTCAACGACAGAGAATTTAAGTTAAAATTACAATATTAAGGATATTGGAATGTAAGTCAACTGTAAATTCCATCCATTACTTGTTTCTGTTGTTTCATAGCCATGTGGCCACATACATGGAATATATCATTTATCTTACTTGAGGGCCATTCTTAATTGCCACTCAACCACATATAGATAACATATATTCTTTTATTTCAGACCATGTGTTACATGTTACTTCCCATGAAACTGGTTGGAAAACTAGTATATTTTTTTTAGTTTGTGAAAAAACAAACATTCCAAACGAAAAAAAATCCATTCTTACTGTTAGATCAAAGACCTGTACATATACAGATAGGAAACAGAGTTACCGATAAACAAATCTTGCTGATTTCTCGCGGCAGATACCTGTCTTGTTTGGAGCTCCTTTTAAGAGCATCTGGGGATAGTCAGTCATCAGAACATGTCCCATATACCTGAATATTTAAGAAACCTCCACCACTTGGTGGCAAACTGTCCCCAGACACAGCATCCCACACCCATCTTATGTTATAGCAGGAGTGGGTGTCTGCCATGTGATTTGGCATGTTTAGACCCAGGGTCCAATCTTTGTGTGTAAAGGTCTTTGGTTGCTTTTTCCCAAACTTCTGTCTCTTTTTCTCTGAAGCATTTCTTCCTTATTTGTTGGGGCATGTTATGTTGTTAACCACCACCCAAACAAAACATAAAATGCAAGAAAACAAATTGAAACTTTACATGAAAACAACAACAACAAAGTACAAAAAAGTAAACATAAAGGCCTGTGGTTTGCCATGATTCTACCCAGATACATGACTGGTATATTCTCTCACCAATAATTAGCAGGTTAATTCCAGTATGACCATAATTGTGTCAGTGCTATGTAACAAAAAACATCAACAATAAACATATAAACAAAACACACATCACAAATGACTAAATTAATGTTTAGAAATGTGCAGATGTTCCTATGACTACACTCTGTGTTGTGGCCAGATGTTCCTGTGACTACCCTCTGTGTTGATATTGAATGTATAATTGGTTCTCTGTTTATTGCAGACCTGCTCGTGGACATGCTGGGCATGCTTGCAGCCTATAGTATCACAGTACGAGAACTCAAACTGCTCTTCCGATATCTTAAGGCCGTCAATGGGCAATGGGTATGTAGATTGTTTATTATTTAGCTGATAAACAGAATACTAGGTTGGTGCTGAGAATTTCATTTTTATCTTGTTGGCTACAAATCAGCTGATGAAGGCAATGTAAAAAGTCAAATAACCAAATGCTCCAAGTACAAAAAGTCCATCTGTTTTACTATCCAGAGCAGCGAGACCTGTTTGACCTAGGGTCTAGTCATTGCTTGTTTTGGGTAGTTGAATGTAGCTATGATGACCATTATTTTGTTGCTGCTGTGCAATGTAAAGAAAAAATATGTCAGGATACCTTGATTATTTTTGATCCTTTTTGGCACTCATGTCATGTTATTTACACTGAAGGCATACCAATGTCATTAAACTTGCAAATCCTGGTATCTCATCAGTTTAATTCAAAGACAGGTCAGCCTGTTGTAATCTGTGATCAGTTGGGGTATTATAGTTGACTTGTACCGAATGCTATTTCAGTGCAGGCTACCCTGTGTTTCATAAAGAAACATGGTCTCTGAATAGTTTAAAGATTGTAGGTTGAAGAATAAAATCAACAAACTTCTATAATTCGTATAAGTTTTTATTCTATATATATATATATATGCTTCTGTCAGGGGGGTTATTGTATTTTTGTTAAGAGTAACATTAGCCAGAGCCAGGATTCCAACTATCAACAGTTCTTATGCTTTCAGCGAAATTTTTTCACATTAAATGTATGGTGAACCATACAGACTGATCTTAAAGTAGTGATGCAAATAATGTCCCAACTGTATACTTAATATAATTATAAGCTTTTGGAAATATGTAATAATATACATATAATAGCTATTTATTCTTCACAGAAATTAATGGTTGGTTCAATATAATTAAGTGCATGTATTTACTATTATCATAGTTAAGTACATAATGTATTGTAAAATAATATATTGTGATTTATTATATATTTATATAAGTGTTTTCTCTCCCAACAGCCCCGTCATTCAGTAAAACTGATCTCCGTTCTGAAACACATGCCCCAGAGACAGGGACCTGATGAATTCTTCAGCTTCCCGGGCAAGAAAGGATCTGTAAGTGGAGCAACTTCACTGGTATTTCATTGACAGGACCTTGCAGTTGGTATACCAGCTTGATAGTAGTGGGAAGGTCTTTAGTTCTTATTATTCTGGTAGCACACTTTTTTGCCTCCCATTACATTTGGTGTAACGACCTACAGCAGTAGCCTGTTTGTGTTGTGATATGCAATGGTGCTGTTGAGAAGAACCAAGGATGAGATTGAATCTCATTGTGTAAAAAGGGAGAAGAATAGCAATTTCACTGGTAGTTTGTTTACATATCCTAGTTCAGTTAGTAGACCAACCATCTTGTATTGGAGTGGTTCTCCAGTTACAAACATGTTAGTGCTTCGCTATCATCATGTCATAAATTATTACAGTGCAGCTGATGCAGCCATTCTTTCTCATAAACATTAGAGTTGTCATCAACTTGTCTTATATAAAATGACTGGTTATGCAAAGATATATAATAAAAAAACAAGTATATTTTTGGATAAAATTATATATTTGTTTCTTAATGCAAGTACCTTGAATCTGTTAAGTCAAATAAAAACAACTGATTACGTCCAAGACATAGGGCTATCAGATAAGCGTTAAGCTTGACCATTATTACATTGTAATTATAATTACAGCTTCTATTTCTTTGGCAGAATTTATTGCCAATTTACCATTCTTAAATCTAGAGATTCTCATTAAACATACCATTAAAATGCTTATCTTTTGTAATTATCCTTATACATGTAGTTTTGTAATTTAATATTTGTGAGTGCGCTAATAAACAGTATAATCAGTGTCTTTATTTCAGATTGTCAAAATCAGTCTTAATGTTTTACATTCACATATATGTATATATTCATTGGCACGGCATTTTAGAAAACAGCCTTTATCTTTCAACTTGTGTAGCTGCTCATCTGTATCCTTACAGTAATTTTGTCCTTTTTTGTCTTCGTTGGTTTGTTTGTCTTTTGTAGAAAAAAAGTGCAATGTCTTTTGTGTGTTAAACAATTGAGCATGCAATAACCAACAATCAGTACATAAAAAAAAAAAAAAAAGACTTTAAAAATTCATTTTGGTCGTCTTACGTCACCTGTTATTTTACACTGGCGCTATCTCTATCCACAGTGCTTACAGTTGCCGCCCATCAAGACATGGCCGTACGTGAATGGCTGGACCTTCTCCTGCTGGCTGAGACTAGACCCTGTCACTGGGGTAACCGTGGAGAGGGAGAGACCGTACCTCTACTGGTAAACATGCTCTTTCACAGTATTTTTTGTTACCTTACAAAAAATTTTCCAAGAAATAATTTTTCTGAAAGTGTAGCAAAACCCTGGCAGGAGACTAGGCTTTGTCTATATTTTGCATATTTATAATTTCAATTATTGTTACAACTTTGGCACCCAATGGTGAATTCACTTGGTACTACTTGAAATATGTAATGAAATGTACCTTTAGTAATGCATATCTATTGTTTTAATGATCTTCCTTGGTTGGTTTCACTTGCAATACTTTATCATTATGCAAGCAGTTTTTTTCAATCTTGGATTTTAGAGAATATGTAGTTTATTTCAATCTTGGAATATGGACTACTTATAGTTTATTTCAAACTTGGAATGTGGACAACATGTAGTTTATTTCAAACTTGGAATATAAACCCCTTAAACAATTATAATCAGATTCAACAAATGTGTTGTATTAACATTTATGAGAAATTAAAATGGTAGCTGTTGCAAAGAAAAACATATTTTTTAATTAAAATTATTAAAATTATATTTAAAAATGAAGTTATGAAACTTTCCAGCTTATTTCATAGTTTCGAGTCTGTATTCATACAAACTGATTAAAAAAACCCAAAAAACATGCCATCTTTTATAAACCTAAGTGTAAGGCATGTCCATAGAGACTTGTTCTATTTTGAAACTTTACATCTGTGGACTTATGTGGACAAAAATCTGTGTTGCATAGCTTAGGAACCTAGAAACATATTGGTATAAACTCCAACAGAACCTGGAAACCTGGCACAAATCAATGTAGTCTGATTAGTTTAAAATTGTGTTCCAATTGCATTTTGCTGCAACAACTGCAAGCTACTATGCATATCTCAGTCTTGTTAACATGGCAGTTGAACAAAATTAGATTGCATAAATAAACCTTTTTTGACCTTACTGTTAAATATAAAGTGTGCTTTACAGAATCTTGCAATGAAAACTGACACTGCTCAGTAATTAATTAATTCCAACAACTGGTTTAGTTTAAGAGAAAAATGTGAATTGGGTTAAAATAATAAAACTTTGTCATAGCTCTTCCTGTTGTTTTATTACAAAGTGTCTTGTTGTTCTGTTGCAAAGTGTCATAACAGGCTGCCTTAGTGGTCTCTATTGAAAGGTGCCTTGGTCACAATGAAAGAGTCTCAGGCATCTTTATTAGAGACTGTCTTTGTTAGTCTCTAATGCAAAGTGCCTACGTGGACTGTCAGAAAGTTTCTTGGTGGCCTCTCTTGCACACTGTCTTGTTAGTCTCTATTGCAAAGTGCCTACATGGACTGTCATTAAGTGTCTTGGTGACCTCTCTTGCACACTGTCTTGTTAGTCTCTATTGCAAAGTGCCTACGTGGACTGTCATAAAGTGTCTTGGTGGCCTCTTTTGCAGACCGCCTTTGTTAGTCTCTATTGCAAAGTGCCTAGGTGGGCTGTCGTAAAGTGTCTTTGTGGCCTCTTTTGCAGACTGTCTTTGTTAGTCTCTATTGCAAAGTGCCTAGGTGGACTGTTGTAAAGTGTCTTGGTGGCCTCTTTTGCAGTTTGTCTTGTTAGTCTCTTTGCAAAGTGCCTAGGTGGACTGTCATAAAGTGTCTTGGTGGCCTCTCTTGCAAACTGTCTTTGTTAGTCTCTATTGCAAAGTACATAGGTGGACTGTTGTAAAGTGTCTTGGTGGCCTCTTTTGCAGTTTGTCTTGTTAGTCTCTATTGCAAAGTACCTACGTGGACTGTCATAAAGTGTCTTGGTGGCCACTCTTGCAGACTGTCTTTGTTTGTCTCTATTGCTAAGTACCTAGGTGGACTGTCATGAAGTGTCTTGGTGACTTCTTTTGTGGACTGTCTATTTTAGTCTCTATTGCAAAGTGCCTAGGTGGACTGTCATAAAGTGTCTTGGTGACCACTCTTGCAGACTGTCTTTGTTAGTCTCTATTGCTAAGTACCTAGGTGGACTGTCATGAAGTGTCTTGGTGACTTCTTTTGTGGACTGTCTATTTTAGTCTCTTTTGCAAAGTACCTACGTGGACTGTCATAAAGTGTCTTGGTGGCCACTCTTGCAGACTGTCTTTGTTAGTCTCTATTGCAAAGTACCTAGGTGGACTGTCATAAAGTGTCTTAGGTCTCTTTTGCGGACTGTCTATTTCAGTCTCTATTGCAAAGTATCTGTGTGGGCTCTATTTCAAAGTGTTTTGGTGGGATCTATTGAAGAGTGTGTTTGTTTTCTCTATTGTAATGCACTTTGGTTGTCTCTACTGCAAAAATGTCTTTGCAGTTAAATCAGATCTGTCAAGAACATGTTTTTGCACCATTTGTGTAAAAAAATGTTTCATAGAATTTTCTGAATTATTATATAAATAAATAAAAATATAGCATAGACATGTCCTAAAAATTATAAAGGGAGGGATGTGATTTTTGATTGGTTGCAGTAGGTGACCTAATTATGTGTCTTAGGAACAAAATAGCTTTTTCCAACAATGTAGACAGACAAAGTTGATACTAGATTACAACTTTACCCTAAATGATAAATGAATATTGTCAAGTTTACATAGATAAGTCATACAAATCACTGGTCTCATTTGCACGTTTTAATATATCTGGAGCAAAGTATTAATAGCTAACTCCACAAATAGCATTATTAAATTGTTGTTCACACGAAATCGAATGAAATTTTTTAGTTGATAACAGGCGACTTTAGATTTTTGCACATATTTGTTTTATTGTTTTTTGTTGTTGTTTTTTTATGTTGTAAATCACACCAGTTTCATTAAATGACCCATTCCTGGCAAACAAAACGACATCTTTATCAAATACTGAAACAGGTCATAATGCTGATATAAGTACAGAATTGCCTCAAATTTTCATAGATAGTGAGCCCAGGCCCAGCATCTTCAAAATCTTGGCAGGTCACTGAGATATTTATCAAAAGCGTCTTAGTCTTAGTAATTTTGGTCTACTTATAAAGTGTCTTGGTGGTCTCTTTAAAAAAGGGTCTGTATTCAAAAGTAGCAAGTGGTCTCCATTAAGAAGTGTCTGTATGAAATCATTCAAAGAAAACAGTAATAAAAAGTAATATCTGGAGGTCATATTAGAAGGTAAAGAGAGATAGATTATGTGTAGTCAAAGACATGTTGCAGATTTAAACATTAAAAGATTAGCTATACTATTATCTGAAAACTTTTTATATGGTATAGGTACCTACCTAAGGTGTGTACTTAAAGGTTTTATAGAAAATAGTGTTTGTCCAGATCAGCCAACTCATACAGGAGGCATGTTGATTATAATTTGCAATACACAGAATTATATGTTAATGAGGCTTTTACAAAACATAAACATTATTTTTTATGTAGCTGTCAGCCAATAAATGTGCATGTAGTATTTTACAACAAGTGTAAATCCAGATCACCAAGGCACTGCTTTGTTTTTGCTGCTAAGTAACAAGTAGAACATCAAATTTAAATTGAAATTAGTTGTCAGTAAATCAGTTTGAAAAAATAAAGTTATTTACAATCAGAGTTGATTGAGATTTCCCCAAAAATCTGTGTGATTTTACTTGCAATTACTTGTCAGTGAAATGTGAAGTTTCTAATCTGCCAGATTATTTTTCTATAAATACTTAATGTCTTTCCTGCCAAGTTCTATACAATATGTGGAGTACAAATATTCTTTCAACCATTTTTTTATCAGACTATAATAACCTTAATTGTTTTGCTGTAATGTATTTCATAACACAGACTACTAGCCATGTCAGTCCTAATGTTGCATTCATTGTGACAATGTCTCTTGAAGTACATTAAGTAACATTAACATGTACTTGTCACCAAATTACCAGAAATTAATCAGAATTATTAACACAGTAGCAGGAAAAGGAATAATGGGGCTACAAAATTACAAATAGCTTGTCTTAATTAATTTACGTGACACTGCATACTGTTTTGGCTTCAACAATTTTCATCCAAAATGGCTTTCCTGGCAAGATATATTGTTGTCACTTTAAGTATATGCACGAAATAAATGATCAAATAGATTGACTTGATAACTGTCTGCTTAAAAGCTTCTCAAAAGAGAATATCTCAGCTAATGTGTCACACACTCTGTACTCTGCGTATAAACATCATGCAAAACCTAAAAGATTTCCTAATATTTACTTGGGCATGAGATGAGTTATGCAAGTAGGCATGTCAATCAGAAAGTTCATGAATGTTCAATAGAACTTAACTTTCTTGCCTGTTTGGATTATTGTTAACCTTTGGAATAGTTGCCCTTAAACCCTCATATATAAAACATTTATGTCAAATAATGAGATCTTATCCTACGGTAAAACTCTTCATTCCATAACTGCATGAATTCTATTCCCCGTCAGAAAGTTTAAGGGAGGTTTTGCAGCTGACTTGTCATGAAGCACATGTACATTCTACATGTACCTAAACCTTTGTCTGAAAACTTACATTACCAATAAAAGCTTGATACCACAAATATCACCATTATTGTGATGCTACAGTGTATTTCATAACCACAAGTATAAATTAATATAGTTTACATATGTCACCTTTTACAACATTTATGACACTGTATGATTATATTCCAGTTTCCATACCAACAAGGGTGTGGGATACTCAGCCAACTTCCTTGGCAACTCCTTGGTGATCACATCCATGAAGGTCAAGGGCAAAGGGTTCCAACATTGTGCCAAGTATGACTTCCAGCCTAGAAGAGTAAGGTTTTTTTTTTTTTTTTAATTTTCATTTCAATTCTGCTAACGTATTTGACTTATAATAGTGTAGTTATTTTTAGCTCCTTGCATACTGCAGGTTGTTATTAAGTTATGTCTGTCTAACTTAGAGGCACATTTCATAAACATAAAATAATCAGTTCTCATTCTGCAACCAGTATCATTTTCCCCTTTCATGTTTCTGAAGTGGGTCAATAGGAGCCCATCTGTGAATCTGTCAGTGTGTCTCTACTTCCCGCTATCCAATTTTAGGGTCACAGCCATAACTCTTATATCATGGTCTGATTATTATTATTCAACTTCACTGCCTTATAGAAATCAACTTGAAGATGTGTAACACATAAAATTTGCATTAAGTTCAAGGTCATATTTAAGGTCAGTGTGTAATTCCAATGACCTGTCTTGTTTCGATTGTAACTATGATGGTTTAACTGTGATCTATAGCAGTTACACCACTGAAAGTGGCTTTTAAATATTGTGCTCCTAAAAAATCCAAGCTGTTACTTTCTAATTTTTACCATATGCACACCAGAATATTATTTCTTTTTATGTATAATGCTACAGGTTACCTAATGCTTTTAATATCTAAGTTCAGAACACTTATATATATTAATTCTCCAAAAACTACAGACTTCATTTCTGAATAGGCCTTGTACATATGTGTTTCCATTTTTATTAGCTAAAACATGCATTTTCTCACATATTGAAGGAGGAAATTGTATCTCTGTATTATGTCTTGCCAAATATTGAATATCTTTCTATTGTTATCTTGTCATCCTCAGTGCAATAAATTGAAGTTAGTCAAGGACATTTCTATTCATATGTATGATTAGTCTACAGCAGTCTTCTATACTAAACATTGCATTTCAAACTTTTTTGTCAATATAACTTTTCATGGATTCATGAATAAAACTAGGTCTGGTAGCTCAGTCGTTAGATCATCAGTTCTAGATACGCGAAGCCCTTGGTCTGATTCTGGGCTGTGACATAGCAGTGTTGTTAAAAATAGTAGTGCTATATCCCCATGTTTACACTGAAGAAAATATTAATATGCAGAGTGTCGGCTTCAGGTTAAGGAGGTCCTGGGTTTGATCGCCGGCTGTG
This sequence comes from Sinonovacula constricta, assembly GCA_007844125.1. NCBI lineage: Eukaryota > Metazoa > Mollusca > Bivalvia > Cardiida > Solecurtidae > Sinonovacula > Sinonovacula constricta. Next base: position 67,693,895 of record CM017558.1, on the reverse strand, counting down.
CTATGCTAAAGTCTTTGAGAATATAGTGGCATAGCATGCTTGCTAACCCTCATTCAGATGTAAGGGATGTTCCATGACTGGTCGGCCTGGTTTTAAGATATAGGTATCATGCAAAGTTTTCATGGCATGCTATACATAGTAAAGGCAGTACTATATCTGCTTCAGCTAGACATTATCTCCAAAAACATTAAAATACTGTTGGTAGGTTGATAATCCCTACAAACATGAATAAACTTTCAGAAAAACATATATGCCAGGATTGACTGCCTAGCGTACATCTCTAGAGATTTTATCAGTTATCTGTATCTTATCCAGGACAAAATATATTTAGCTTTATTACTTTCCTGCTTAATATACATTGTTGATAGCCCGCAGGGGAGTGATGATGGTGGTACAATGTAAACACTTGTATTGGTCATGGGAGTACATTAAGTGAGGGATTCTCGTTACACTGGTCTATTATCATCCGTATTTTATTGTGTCACATCTTTGCTTATTTGCAGCCTAGTTTTGCATTATTTGTTGACAGTGATAAAACAAAACTATTATAAATGGAAGTTGTAAGGAGAGAATTTCCATCTTATGAATATAAACTGTGTATAACCACATCTGTTTTATTGTTAACAATTTGACATTATTAATGTCATATTGGGCAAAGTGGGTAGAGCCCCCTGCTTATAACGCCACTGATACAATGTTAGTTCCAGCCCTAGATCAGGTCCTGCTGTAGTTCAGAAGGATAATTACTATTTTAAAAAATGTTAATATATATTTTCCTGTATATTACATTTATTTGAACATTTATCTTCCTTTGGCCCTGTCTGTCACATATTCAATGTATTAGTTGAATAAACCTGTGGTGTGCAGGTGGCTTTACCCAGATAGAAGTCTTCTTATTGGTCTTCTTTCACCAATAATAAGCTGGATGTCGCAAGCATGACCATAATTGTGTCAGTGTGATCATTTTAACATTTCTTAATAAGTAGCACAATATATCAATTAATAATTAATTTGACAAGTGTCTGTATCTTCCCCTTATATTTCAGTGGTACATGGTGTCCATCGTCCACGTATACAACAGATGGAGCAAGTCAGAGATTCGTTGTTATGTTGACGGTCAGTTGGCCTCAGGAACCGATATGTCTTGGCTGGTCAGCACCCCTGATGTAAGTTTATTATGGTAACAGGGCATAATTATCTTGCTAACTAAGTCCATTTGTCATAGAAACTGGTTTGAGTTGCCAAAGGAAAATCTTGTTTTCAAAAAATGGCAAAATTTATTTTGTGTGTTTTAAAACATTCCATTAGTGATTAAAAGTTGTGTCAGACAATTTGGGCCAGTTTTCTTTTTCCCATCTTAAGAAATTATTATTACCTGAAAAAATCCCTGTGACATGCAGTTAATTGATGCCCTATATGAATTGGAAAAGTACAACATATCAATCTACTTGTCTTACATAATTGTATTTCCAATCTAAAGCAAGCTAGTTAGTTATTTTTAGCTAAGAAAACCACATGACCATTTACTTTTGAGATCTACTTAAATCATCGTCTGGGTAATCCCCTGACGTCGATACCTATTTTTAGGAAAAATCTTTTTGTGCTTAGTTATGTATTTGAAAGAACAAATATTTAGAATTATTTATTTTATGATTTATATTGTCTGACAATTATGTTAATGGTCAAAAGTGTCTTTACTTACACTAAAGTATTTGTTTATGCAGAAATTATGTCCAAATTCTCCAAAACATGGGTAAGATGTAATTACATGTATGTAAAATAGGCAAACCTTTAAGTCCATCAAGAATATCTTACTGAAGTACAATGCACACTTGAGACTGGAACAGAACAATACTTTAATGTGGATTACATGTCTTTGGTAACTTGATCTTTCCTTGCTGCGCATAATGCACCAATATTAATCTGCCCCTGACCTTGATGCAAGAGTGCATTGCCTGTACTAGAGATTTAATCTGCCCCTGACCTTGATGCTAGAGTGCATTGCCTGTACTAGATATTTAATCTGTCCCTGACCTTGATGCCAGAGTGCATTGCCTGTACTACATATTTAATCTGTCCCTGACCTTGATGCAAGAGTGCATTGCCTGTACTACATATTTAATCTGTCCCTGACCTTGATGCAAGAGTGCATTGCCTGTACTACATATTTAATCTGTCCCTGACCTTGATGCAAGAGTGCATTGCCTGTACTACATATTTAATCTGTCCCTGACCTTGATGCAAGAGTGCATTGCCTGTACTACATATTTAATCTGTCCCTGACCTTGATGCAAGAGTGCATTGCCTGTACTAGATATTTAATCTGCCCCTGACCTTGATGCAAGAGTGCATTGCCTGTACTACATATTTAATCTGTCCCTGACCTTGATGCAAGAGTGCATTGCCTGTACTACATATTTAATCTGCCCCTGACCTTGATGCAAGAGTGCATTGCCTGTACTACATATTTAATCTGTCCCTGACCTTGATGCAAGAGTGCATTGCCTGTACTACATATTTAATCTGCCCCTGACCTTGATGCAAGAGTGCATTGCCTGTACTACATATTTAATCTGTCCCTGACCTTGATACAAGAGTGCATTGCCTGTACTAGATATTTAATCTGCCCCTGACCTTGATGCTAAAGTGCATTGCCTGTACTAGATATATAATCTGCCCCCGACCTTGATGCTAGAGTGCATTGCCTGTACTAGATATTTAATCTGCCCCTGACCTTGATGCAAGATGCGCATTGCCTGTACTACATATTTAATCTGCCCCTGACCTTGATGCAAGAGTGCATTGCCTGTATTACATATTTAATCTGTCCCTGACCTTGATACAAGAGTGCATTGCCTGTACTAGATATTTAATCTGCCCCTGACCTTGATGCTAGAGTGCATTGCCTGTACTAGATATTTAATCTGCCCCTGACCTTGATGCTAGAGTGCATTGCCTGTACTACATATTTAATCTGTCCCTGACCTTGATACAAGAGTGCATTGCCTGTACTAGATATTTAATCTGCCCCTGACCTTGATGCTAGAGTGCATTGCCTGTACTAGATATATAATCTGCCCCTGACCTTGATGCTAGAGTGCATTGCCTGTACTAGATATTTAATCTGCCCCTGACCTTGATGCTAGAGTGCATTGCCTGTACTAGATATATAATCTGCCCCCGACCTTGATGCTAGAGTGCATTGCCTGTACTACATATTTAATCTGCCCCTGACCTTGATACAAGAGTGCATTGCCTGTACTAGATATTTAATCTGCCCCTGACCTTGATGCTAGAGTGCATTGCCTGTACTAGATATTTAATCTGCCCCTGACCTTGATGCAAGATGCGCATTGCCTGTACTAGATATTTAATCTGCCCCTGACCTTGATGCAAGATGCGCATTGCCTGTACTAGATATATAATCTGCCCCCGACCTTGATGCTAGAGTGCATTGCCTGTACTACATATTTAATCTGCCCCTGACCTTGATACAAGAGTGCATTGCCTGTACTAGATATTTAATCTGCCCCTGACCTTGATGCTAGAGTGCATTGCCTGTACTAGATATTTAATCTGCCCCTGACCTTGATGCAAGATGCGCATTGCCTGTACTAGATATTTAATCTGCCCCTGACCTTGATGCAAGATGCGCATTGCCTGTACTAGATATTTAATCTGCCCCTGACCTTGATGCAAGATGCGCATTGCCTGTACCAGATATTTAATCTGCCCCTGACCTTGATGCAAGATGCGCATTGCCTGTACTAGATATTTAATCTGCCCCTGACCTTGATGCAAGAGTGCATTGCCTGTACCAGATAAAAGATGGAATAAATGGAAAAAAAGAAATAAATGGATCTTTGTGAGTAGGACTTGCATGATTGTCTGTTGATATATTTAATGTCAAGATTAAATTAATGTGGGTGCTTATTTAGTATATAAAATATAGCTATAAACTATTATAGTTCTCCACCTTTTTGTATCTTTTAAAGTTATAGTTATTATTATTATAACATATTTATCTCTGCCTACATATGTAAGTGTACCTATAAAAGTTACCTCAACATGTGTACAATTTTGAAGTGAATATAGTTTTATTGTAATAAATGATTTACTCAGCCATATATATCTGTATAAGTTTTATTTATTATTATTAAATTATTTATTTTCACCTTTTTACACCTTTAAAATTCATTATTATTTATTATCATTTATCTCTGTGTATTTTCAGCCTTTTGATAAGTGCTATGTAGGAGGCAGCTCAGAGGGTGATGTTGACCACATGTTCTGTGGCCAGTTGTCTGCCCTTTACCTGTTCAGCGAGGCTCTTTCACCTCAACAGATCTCCTCCATTTATGAGTTGGGACCTAGCTATAAGGTACATGTCCATAAATATCAAATGTAGGAACATTTAAAAGATCAGTTGTGAAATTTTGGGTAAACCATTACATCTTCACAGCCGTAATATATCAACTTGGACCTCAGTATGAAGCATCAGGAAATGTAAACAATTGAGGTTTATTTGTTGTTTGTTTAAGCTCAACTAGGAACTTAAGGAACCTTTAGTTTAACAGATGTGCCTCAGTTTATGAGCTGGGACAGAAGCATAAAGTGACAGAAAATAACAAATAAAAGACAATTTAAGCTGATTTGTTAAATTTCGGTTTCCCTAGGCCCATTCTTTATAAGCTGGGACCAAAGTGTATAATGCAAGGAAAACTGTAAGAAAATTAAGACTTATTTGTTAAATTTTGTTTTAACTAGGTTGCTTAACTGTAAGTTTTGACTCAATAAATGAGATGGGACTGAAGTATATAGTACCAGGAAAAGTCAATTGTACAAGTATTATGGTTGATAAAGGTTGATTTGTCAATTGTTTATTCAACAAGGCCCTTTTACTTTAACAGTTTTGCCTTAATAAGAGATGGGACTGAAGTATGAAGTAATTATAAAGTAATTTTCATCCCCAAAGAGTGAGAGTAAAGTGTAGGTGTATACCTGTGTCATTAATAGTGTCTAATTTTGGTCAAACTTGTTAGAAGAAATTGAACTGGTAAATTACCTACAATTAAAGGGTGTAGAGATTTTTACGCATTCATACCAGCTTGTCTACATATTGGAAGATTGCCATATTATTTTACTTATCCTCTACATCATGCTGACTTGTACAGCAACCATTGCAGAAGACAGACGTGAGTGTGCCTGTAGCATAGTGGTAATGTCTCAAATTTGTAATTTGTAATTCCTTTGACTGCTTATCTACAAACCCTGTGGGATCAAGTCCTCATTGGGATAAATGACTAAATATGATCAATTGAAGAAACTCTTCTGAGATTTTTTGTCCCAACTGGAACCCAGATCCCAGCAGATTAGGGTTTGAGAATTAAAAACATTGACAAGCCCCATCATGCTGCATGCATTTTCTTTATTAAACCTGTACATGGTTTTTACCTATCTTGTTGTCTTTTAGCAATTGGATATTTAGATGCAACATATCCATGTGTCATTCTATCCATTTCAGAGCCAGTTTAGATTCCCCAACGAGTGTCAAGTGAAACTAACAGATACTGCACAAAGGGTACGTACTCCTCGATAAAATATTAATGAGACCCATAATAAGTGAATCACTATAGTTAACTCTTAGCCTGCCTATAGCACTATGTGATCACACTCAGAGCTGTCTGACCAGGACCTACAATATTTTCTGCTGGGTCTTTTGCAATACTTGTATACTTTAACATCTCCCCTCCACTCTTCATACTTAAGTTTTCCCCAGTTGAAGTTATAATGCATGGTTCTTTCTTCAAGGCATATACTTCTAAATCATTACTGCAATCCCTCACCATTCTTCCTCCACTAGCTTAAGCGCAATTTGTAATGGTCTCTTCTTTCTTCATGGCATATAGTAAACATGACTTAGGAATTGGTTGTCATAATTGGGAATCAATTATGACTACAATCACATTACCTACCCTATTACTGGTCTTCCCCCATCCATCAGTTTACTCTAATTTGTAATAAAAATGTTTCTCCTCCAGGACAAATGATTATCTCATTAATAACTTGCCCAGTTACGACTTTTCAATTACATTTAGTGGCGGTAATAATTCTCAGCTTCACTTTTTAAGTAAAAAATTGGAACTTTTGTCATGTCCCTCTCTTTTCAGCATCTGCAGTGGTGTTGGATGACTTTTAAGGTCCATGTCTTAAAACCGTTGAAGATATTCACTTCAATTTTAGAATACTTCTTAACTTTTTAAGATTATATTTTTTATGGACAGGTAACCTTAAAATTAAATTTGGGAGAGCTTTCATTCTTTTTCAAGTAAGAATTTTTATTATGCTATCCAGCACTGAGAAATGTGGAGTGTACTGTCAATGGACAGCTCTTGTTTTCTGTGATTTATGATGAACAGCTGGAGGTGATGTCACATGACTGTCATGTACATCTTTTCCATAAACCTGTAAATTGCTGAGATCTTTTGTTCTGATTTGCTTGTTAACTTGACCATCTCCATAGATAAGCAGCTTGTATACAATCTATATCTATGTTCCTATAGCTGGTGTATGATGGGAAGTTGACGTCAATCATGGTGTTCATGTACAATCCGATAGCGTGTGACAGTCAGCTATGTCTGGAGTCCTCACCTAAAGGCAACTCAACCACCCATTTCCTCCACTCACCTCACGCCATGATGCAAGGGGTAATGTATACGTATTGTTTTATACACCATATTCAATGAGGCTTTCTCACTTTAAAACAAGAGAGAAAATACATAACATTGCCTCTTAATTGGATTTTGTCAAGTATTATGTTTAGTAAGTTATTATTATTTGGGGGCTTAATTTTCAGGATTATGTTGGTGTAGAATCACAAATGGACCCAATGTCAGCAACTGATGCACCCTGGTTCTACTACTGAAACAGGCAAGTTTAGCTGAAGAATGCCAGATTGAAAATGCTTGTCAACATGTGAAAGCAACCCCACCACTCATTTTCTCAACTGTTTTCATGCTTTTATGCAAGGGGTACATAATGAATACATGGCCAGTTGGCTGAAAGAAGTCAAGTTACAATCAACGTGTTATAATTGTGATATCCTTTGCTTAAGATTTAATTATTGGGTTCTTCCTCTAGGCTACCATTGTTAACAACCATCTTGGTGTGGAACACATTTTTTGCTATAATGGTGTCTTCCACTTATAGCTCATGATAATACCAGAAAAAAGTCATAGAATCACAGTTACACTGCAGGTCAGCTGGATACCATGCGTGAAAGTTTTTGGTCTGACTTTAACTAATACAGTTAGGGACTTCAAGGTATTATGCACACTTCCCAAACAGCTCAACTATAGTCAGTCCTTGATAAATATCATTTGCTTCAATTTCATAATTAATATACATGATGACTTATCATTGCTATCGTTTGCATGTAGACAGTCAGATGGTTTGACTGACATGCATACTGCTTAGCTTTATTTGATTGGCTGGAACTGGTAGCGTACTCGGTAAGGTGTCAGCTCTCGGTTTGGGAGATCCTATGTTTCATATTGGGCCCTGCCATGCCAGTCATTAAAAATGGAAGTTCTATAGCTCCCTTGCTTACACTCAAGCAAATGTAAGGCTAGTTCCACAGTTGCTATGCCCGGAGTCTGGATAATTTAGCGAGTGTGGTATCATGCCAGTTGTTCATTCCTTACTGTTCACAGTGAAGGCACCACGATATCAGCTTAAGGTCGACACCATCACCATAATCCAACAAACTATACTAGGTTGTTGAGAATTAATTGCTAAAAATAGTAAAAAACTGTTGAAACAGTCAACAACTTGTAACACCCTTGGCTCCATGGCCCCTTTCTTTGAGTTCCAAGTCCTGGTCTGGATAATAACTTCCATGTTGCAAAGTCTTCAAGCTGACCTGAAGTTTGTCATTAAATCTTCTCAGACATTCATTTGTCCAATAATAGCTGGACATCTTTATATTGACCATAATTGTGTTAATACAATGTTTCTTAAAACCAGACCTGTGTATGAACTTGAAATGATTTCAAGGACATGTCGACAACAGGTTTTCTACAATAAACAAATTGTTTATTCATACAGAGATTAAGATATGCTCTATTTTAGGAAAAGCTCTTTCTAGATAAGGAACTCTTGTACTTTGCTGAATATTAAATTGAACATCTGCACATGCTATTTATGAGAGAACCATGTCAAATGTTTTTCCTTGAAATGTGATTCATTTATAAGGTCTTATAGGTAAAGTGGCTTATTTGCAAACTTTGAAAAAATGTTAACCATATAAACAACAGCCAGTAGAACACATTTGTGCATTTGATGTAAATTGTGATGCACTTGATTTAAACATTTTATATTGTTCAATGGTGTAATTTTCAGTAATACGATTCTAGCCTAATTTGTTAAAACTACATGTATATGTTTAAGTTTTGTAAAATCTTCACCTTTTATTTCCTAAGGAGATATATTTATATTATCAAACAACATCAATATTTAAAGTGACTGGACCTGGTGTCACAATTGGTAGGGTCATCAATCCCAGGGTGCAACATACCACCGTCATTAAAAATGGTAGTGGTATAGCTCCCTTGCTAATGCTCAAGCAAATATAAGAGTAGTTCCACTAAAGGTTGAACCGTTTTCAGGATAATTTGACTGGGCACGGCATTATGCCAGGTGTTCATGGCATGCTATACACAGTGAAGGCAGCACTATATCTGCTTCATGAGGACACCATCTCCAGATAACTTAAATACTTATGATGGGATGATAAACACAACAGACAAGAAACAACAATATTTAAAGCAGTGTCACATATTATGACAATTGTCTTCCATGATCTACAAGCAAGAGAAAATATGCATTAGTTAAAATAATATATTTTGTGTTGGTTATTTACTATTTACAATGTTCATGTTACTGGTGGCACCTCAGAGAAAATGTGTGCTGTTGTGTGACAGGATTATTACAGAAATGGTTTCAAAATGTGATGGCAGTTTGTGTTACGAAGATAATTGCCAACTTCAAACTGTAAACAAATTTCTGTATCTAGCCATGAGAGTATGGTAGTAAGTCAGTATGTGTTGTACCACAGAACAAGCTGCTATGTTGACAAAAGGTTGTTTTTTTTGTTTTACATTTTTATATAGAGTGATATTTCAGCGCTAGGAAAATGCAATTCTTGTAGCATAAAAACACATACACAATAAAATCAGCATTTTTTATGACCAACAGTGGCCAGTCCTGTCTCCCATATACTTTTTATTTTAGTTTATGTCATTTTTTATTGTATAAAAACTAAATGGAAAATATTGCCAGTTGTACAAATACACTTCCCAGATTCTCCAAACACTATTGGGTTTACTGTATCAGTGTTATTTATCAGTGCATGGTACTGCAATAACAATGCTTAACACACTGTTGAAAAATAAAGCACTCCATGAAACTTTTCTAGATGACATTGTGTTGTTAAGGCACATTTTCATATGTGCAGCATATGCATATATAATTATAATGTCATGGAATCTAGATTTTGCAACTTTAAATCCTGTCCTGGGTAGTAGTTTGACGGGGTAAGTGAAATGGGCAACAGTTGACTGTAGTGACCCATGTTTGGCTATATAGTTGTACCATTCCGTTGATAACAACAAAACCAGGCTGTAACCTCGGAAGTCCTGCTGGAAACATAATTTCTCCCGACACTGGTTTTGACCAAATATAGCTACCCATTCTACATTACACCTTTTCTCACCTGACTCGTGCAGTGTCCTCATGTATGCAGCAAGACCGTCTCTGACTGAAAGTGTTTTCTCTGTTTATAGGACGTGAAGGCAGTCATCACCCATTCCATTCACAGTAGCCTACATTCCTTGGGCGGGGTCCAGGTAAGTGCACCCATTTCATCTTGTCAAACAGACAGATGGACTGACAGGTGGATAGATGAACAGATAGACAGGGATTGATAGACAAAGGGACAGACATGCAATTCTATACATTTAAGTAATTTTTGCCATAACATTTATATCCTCTATAGTTTAAGTTATAGTTTACAATGATGACTTATTACATTTGTTAGATTTGGAAGGGTGAATAATAAAGAGCATGAGCATTTATTTATGTATAAAGATATATATATATATTGTTACTAAGTTTTAACAAAAAGTATACATTTTATTAATATCAATTTATTTCAGACAAAGCTCCACCTTTAAAAGAGTCTTTTTCTGTGGTACATTTACAACAAAAGGATTTTAAGTAATCATTATACATAATTGCTATTGTCATACAGCTTGAACATAAGTAAGTGTATATCCAAAGTTGTAAACTGATCTTTAGGCTACTTCCCATCTGAAGCCGTTAATGCTTTGTTCCAGATTCTGTTCCCCCTATTTGGACAGCTTGACTTGCCTGTGACCAAGGCCGGAGAAGCTAAACCATCCGTAGATAATGCAAACTGGTAGGTTTTCTGGACAATTGTTACCATTTTTTTTGTGTATCCACTTAAACTGGTGTATGGTGTAGTTTTGGTGCAGTGCAATGGGTTAAAAAACAAAACAAATACATTTCTTGATAGGTTAACTGGAATACAAGTCTTTTTCAGTTTTGGTACTTTATTTCTTTACTTAGTCAACCTCTGCCACTCTCAAATTTGCTATTTTGAACTTCCATGGTTTGGTAGTACCAAATAGGAAGAAATTTAAATTTTTACATGATAATATGCTAGAGAACATGGTAATCTTCAATGTGAATCAAATGCCCCACAATGCTTTAATAATGTTCAGGAATGCATCCAAAACAACTTAAAGCATCCATTAATACCACCTATATTGTGATTGGATTATTGCACAGATTTATCAGTTTTTATAAGCTTGTACATTGCTAAATTAGTTATTTTGTTGAACCAAAAAGTAAAACAATGCCATTTTCATTTAGAAACCATGCTGGTATATACTATTCCATTAGTCTCCAAGCAAATAGTTAACATAATGTCTGGCTTCATGAAGTCAGGGACTTCTCCTATCTGCAGCAAAAATTTTGTTTCTGAAATTCCTAGACAAGCAGACAACATCAACAACTTTATCTCTCCATGGCAGTTACTTTTTGGAGATTTGTTTAACATGCAACCATCTACATGTACCCCTAGGATAAATCTTAAAACTAAAATCTCCCAGAAAAACTTGTTCAAACAAAATTTCTTCCAGTCATTTTTTTGTCAATATACCTAACAAGAGAACATCCCACCCTAGGATAAATGTTTCCCATTTATTGATTTTGTTGGTGCTGTCATTTCAGTGAAGAAGAATCCATTGATTTGATTTAGTAAGTGGCCCTCAGCTAGCAACTTCCATACTTTTCAAGAACAAGCACTCCCACAGCTCTTGCACAATTTAGTTTCTCCTTCCTGCTATGCCTCCGTGCCAATTACCTGGATTAAATTAACCATATTGCCTGCCTAAGTTAAACATTATTTTTAAGGTAATAGTTACCATAGCAACTGCTTAGTTGTTGTATATTGTATTAGTTGTAAAATAGCAGCTGACCAATTGTAGTTTAGTTGGTTACTTGTGCAATAGCAACTGCCTAGCAGTCATTTATTAAGTTTGTTGATTGATAGCAACTGCCAATTTGTAATTTATTTGATTAATTGTTCCATAGCAACTGCCTTTTTGTAAATTATTTTATTTATTTTACCATTACAACTACCTATTTGTAATTTATTTCATTAATTGCTCCATAGCAATTGCCTTTTCATAATTTTTTATTTTATTTTACCATAGCAACTGCCAGTTTGTCATTTATAGGGATTTCTGTACCAAAGCAACAACCTTGTTGTCATAACTAGGTTAATTGTACCAAAGCAACTGCCAATTTATTATTTGTTAGATAAATGTATGTAAGCAACTGCCTATTTATTATTTTTGGAGGTAACATCTATTTTTATGGTTGATTATGTCATTTTTACCAGATCAACTGCCAGTGTGCCAAATTTCATAGCTTGGTTTAAACATAGTAATAGTCTGTGTAAAATTTTATTTTTAGGTAATTGTGACCATAGCATCTGCCTCTGTCCTATAAACCATGAAAATTGCATGTTGGACTTTGTGTTTTGAGTCAAAATGTTACAATACTGAAGTCAAAATCAAAAGTCAAAGTCAAATATTGTTGTATTCAAATACAAGTAACATTGTCTTAGTATATCTTTTGACTAATTGCCTATGCATCATTTTCATAGATTAATATAACCATAGTAACATTTGTGAATTTTTCTTTCAAAGCATATTGTTACCTTTGTATCTGTACTTTTGCTAGGTCAATTTAAATGAGATTCAATTCAAGTTTTATGTTGACTTTTGTCTACTGGAAGATAAAATTTAAATATCTGTGGAAATTTTGATAGGATCTTTTCTTATTTATCTATATATAATAAAAATAATGAGCATCAGCTTCAGGTGCGAAAGGCTGGGGTTCAGTCCTGGGACACAACATACCACAGTAGTTAAACATTGTTGTGGTGTTGTTCCCTTGCTGATGCTTGAGCACATGGGTACTTCCACAACTGGTTGACCTGGTGCAAAGATAATATGATGGTGTGGTATTATGCCAGGTGTTCACGGCATGCTATTCACAGTGAAAGCAGCACTATATCAGCTTTAAGTGGACACTGCCTCCATTCATTTGTCTTCCATGGTAATCAATAAGATGTGCCTGGCTCTTTAATTTTGACCATACATCTTGAGATGGCCCTGTTTGATTTTGTTTACAAGCCGTCTTATTCCTTTAAAAACTGATCCTGGCGGTTGATCGTGCACCAGTAACTTACAGTTGTAACTCATTGGTTCTGTTTCATCAAAAGTCTTGGTACCAAAGTTTATGGTTAGTCCCAGGACAGGTAGACACTGTTCCGAAATTTCTATATGGTTTTGATACCAACACCAATCAAGATGATTTTGTGGTGTTATGATCATAAACAAGTTGTAGGACTTTGATGAAATGGCACCTAAAGCCCCTCAACACATGCCTTTAAGTCCAATTCAAAGGGAGAACTTACATGTGTGGGTGGGGGGGGGGGGGGGGGGGGGGAGGTGTGTGTGTGTGTGGGGGGGCTACTTCCAGCTGACAGGGGTGCAATAGTTCTTCCCAGACAACTTCCTGGAGTCTTTATCCACCAATCATAACTTGGCATGGTCTATTTGACCATAATTGTGTCCATGGTATGGCAGTGGATTGGCATACATACTGACCTCGTGTCAGTGAAGTTGCATGATTATTACCTGGCAGAGGTAAACCGAAGATTTAAAATTGGTCCTGTTTCCTAGCTTATAGGAGCATGGTAGATCCAGGACTAGTAAGCTTGGTTTCTGGACTGTGTGACTAGATGTTATTTTATTTCAAGTGTGTATTGGTAATTATCAATAGACATTGCATTTTACCTTTATAAAACATTTTAACCAAAAAAATGCCTAAGACAGTAATCCTCCTCCTCCTCCTCCTCCTCCTCCTCATCATCATCATTGCATCATGATAATAGATGAAAATGTCATAAAAAAGCAATGCAATTTCTGGTTTTAAGTTGAGATTCCCACTAAGATTTTAACATGTTGCATTTAGAGACCAGCTGCCTTTAGAGAATACTTTAGGCCTGTTCCATGGGTGGTCTATAATACAGGTTTATATGAACAAATACATACATTAAGTAGGTGTTTGTAGTAAAGAAATGGAATTACTGTGAAATAGTTCATATGATGTATGTGGAAAAAAAAAGCTGTCATTACTTATTTATTAGTAGAAATTGTAGTTAACATATCATCATATGTTTTTATGTTTTTTATGTTTTTTGAGGCAGCTGTTATGTAGGACAGGCTGAATTTTGTAAAGACTTGTTATGCCTTTTAAAATAATGGATTGATTTTTAATCTCACTACCAGTGTACTCTGCATGCCTGGCAGTTTTAATCTGATTACTTCTAGCCAGTTTAAATTCATTTCATGCTGAAAGACTGATCCTATGTGATGTTGATTCTTTTTATGCAAAATTTGTATTCCTTATTTCTTTTCTTTTTTTCACTTTTTGAAGAAAGAAAAAGAAGCTAGTGCTACGACCCTGTCTGAGGCATCTGTGTTTGTAAATTTTCTGTTAAGATATTTACTTCAGACTTGGAATATTTGTTCATTATCAAAAGTGAAAACCTATTTCAAAGGAGCAGGTAACTCTAAGTTTAATTCTGGCAGAGTTATTCCCCCAATGCAGAATTATTTATTATACAATCCAGCTCTGAGAAAAGTGGATTGCACTGTCTACAGACAGCTCTTGTTCTATGTTTTATAAATATATTTATTTCTTGTTATAAATAAATTTATTTCTTCTGTTCTCTGACAGATTTTTATTTTTTATAGTCTTGATTTAGATTTTTCTTTTGCAAGTATTAATAGATGTTACTTTTAAGTACAGAATTACCATATACATGTAACTGTAACTGGTCTCAGATATTTCGTTATTTTCTTCCAACACATTTAAAAAAAAGTTTCTTAACAAGGAAAGTCTTGCAGTTTACAATTTTCCTTTTGCAAAAGCCTTACACTGTAAAGTATTTTATCCTTTAAACATAATTTTTATTTCCACATACAATAACCTCCTATTCATCATTGCAAATCTCCTGTATAATCGAAGGCCATCCCTCATTTTGTCATATCTTCTTGTCAGACCATGCAAATGAGTTTTTTGTTAACACAATTTTGATTGATTTTGTATCTATCTTTAATAAAATATTTTGCATATTATTAGCTGATAATTTAAAACTTTTTTGTTTTAATCTGAAATTAATTTTTGTGATGTCCTTTTATTTTAATAAAATAAGATCTAGATCAAAAGCCACATTTACTCACTGTTTTAAATGAAAAAAAAATAAATATGTTAGTTACCTCCTGTATGGGTAATTTCATATTAGGAATTTTCTTATTTTTGTATTTCTTATTTTAAGATAGCGTTTTGAGCACTTTTACCCATTTCTCAATCAATAAGATACAATTTTATATGCATGATGCAGTCTCAAGTGGTCTCAGAAGTTCAAAAAGAAGAAAAATCTTCATTTTTCTGCAGTAACTCTATACTAAATACCTATGCAAAGGAGAGGTAAGAAGGTAGTATTATGTATAGTAAAAGTTATGTCCCTTTATAATAAAAAACATCAGTATGTGCACACTTTCATTTTTCTCCTCTAAATTGCTGTAAAACTAATCTACAAGAGTCATATCTTAATGACTCATGCACAATAGAAGATTGGTTTCAACAAAAATCTTTCAATCCTTAGTACGTTTAACCATCTTAAGTGTGCTTCAGTTTTATTTGCACATCTCTCTAAGTTAATGGCTTTTGAATCCCAGGCAATTAGGAATTATATCTAAAGCAGACATTATTTTACATACATTTAGCAAATCCCTCTTGAGATGTTTCTTGAAAGATGGCCTTGCATAATAAACACATAATAAATATTTCCCAAGGGGTACTTTTTACATATACACAAGTATTTTTGCAGCATTTTACAAGAATTTTAGAATTTTACAAAATATTTATTTTTTTAAAAATAGAAAGTATTGTCTTGTTTGAGGGGAAATTAGTTAAGGGCAGGAAAAGAATAACAGTAATGAAAATAATAAGATATAATTTATTAAATTTCAAATGAAAAGCCATCATGGGAACTTATTCCTTACTACTGGTTGATGGGTCAAAGGAAGACTATTTTAACTAGGTTTTTCATATTTTACAGGAAAGGAAAATTTTTTTTTTTCATTTTTTGACCGAGTTTTATAATAAAACAAAGATTTTTTTCATTTATATTACAGAGTTATTTTTGCATTGTTACATATTTATTTGTAGATAGAACAGTTGTTATTATGATTTAAATTAGATTTGTCATCCATTGGCATATCATAGAATATAATGAGCTTGTATTCTTTCTTTATATAAGACTGAACAAATGTGAGAATGAATGAGGTTGTGAGAATGAAGTATATATAATGTATAGTTTATTGACAGATGCAGCTGGCAATAAATGTTAACCTGCTAGGCCCAAATTTAGCTGATGTAAAAAGTGTAGATCCTGACATGGGTGACTCCAATTGGGTGTCTCTGGCAAAACATTTAGTACCTTTGCATGCATGTCATAGCAAACTGCTAAGAACTAGGATCTGGTATTAACCGTTGACTGGATGGAAACACCATTCAGTATATAAACAATACACATACCGGTACCCCATCATAATGGTGTTTTCCACTAGTTCAGGGTTTACAAATAAAGCAGGTTAAGGCATAAGTTTTGACCAAGCACCTGTCTGTTTCTAATTGCAGTGCAAACCTGCTGGGGTTGCTGTACAACCTGATAGAGAGTTCCTCCACAGTACAACAACAGATGATACAGAACAAGGGATTTCTTGTCATAGGACACCTGCTAGAGAAGGTACCAGTTATTCATTGATGTTCTTGGCATCTTAATATCATCGTCATAGGGCAATGTGTAAATCCTCAGTCACTCATTACTTGGGTTCATGTCCCGGCAGTGAGTGGCAAGAACTTTCATGTGAGGAGGTTTTACAGCTAAACTGTAATGCACCTGTGATTCAACCCTAGTCCACCAATAAATAGCTGCCCACCACCAATGTGGCCATTATTGTGTCAGTGGGATGTAACAAACAAAATGCATCTGACTGGACCTGGTAGCGCAACCGGTAGAGCATCAGCTCCAGGTAAGGGAGGCCCTGGTTTTGATTCCAGGCCGCGACATACCAAAGTCATTAAAAATGGTAGTGGTATAGCTCCTTTGCTTACGCTCAAGCAGATATAAGGGTAGATCCACGACTGGTTGGCCCAATGTTAGGATAATGTGACTGGGTATGGTGTCATGTCAGGTTTTCACAGCATGCAATACACAGTTAAGGCAGAACTATATCTGCTTCAAGTGGACACCATCTCCAGATAACTGAAATACTATTGGTGGGATGATTAACCTAATAAACACAATGCATCTGAACCATTTCAGTCTTCCCGAGATCACATCACGCCAGCTGTGCTGGAAGTATTCCTCAAACTGACCAACTACCTGGTGAAGCTGCCCACAGGCGGCACATTGCTGAAACACCTGTTCGACCACATCCTATTCAGTCCCGCTCTGTGGATCCACTCTTGTATGGAGGTAGGAAAAAGCAATGGTATAATCAAATGATATGCTGTTGGTACTGTTGTTGTTGTTGTTGTTTTTCCACTGCAGAAAGCTGGCATAGCAATTCATCAAACATAGGATTCCTAACCCTCATATATTTGACATTTTAAGCAATATTTTGTCCATATAAAAGCATGTTTTTGAGATAGAATAAGCAAATTTTACATTGAGTTCAGGATAGTTTGTCTGTTGTTTAAATCCAAGTGGAGGCCCTCTTTTGCTTATTATCAAGAAGAAAGGATGGCAATGGTTAACATTTAATGTAGGTAGACTGGTTACAAATTGTGCAGCCATGCATAATAAGAAGGGAGAATATGTATGTATACAGGGGCTATTGGTGGAAGTTTTGGCAAAGAAAATGTGTCCTTTGTTTTTTGTGAAATTTAAATCACAATTTAAAAAAATACATTTATTAATGTGAGAAAGATTTCAATGACTTAACTCAATATAAATGATCATCAACAAAGCACATTTATATTATGATAAAACTTAAAAAATGAAGAACAATTCCACCCTATAGTCACAAAACTTTCTTATGAAAGATTTGCTAAAGCCCTGGCTTTTAGCATGGGTTATGTCTGTTTTTTTCAGTATAGAAATATAATATTGTCTCATAATAAAGCTGCCTACTATTTTTGTTACAGTGACATAAAAAAATCTGCAATAATCACTGACATATTAAGGACATATGTTAAATCATGATGTAGTCTCATGATAAACACAGAGATTACTCTTTACACTTTTACAGGTACAGACAAAGCTATACTGTTACCTGGCAACAGATTTTATCAACGACGCCCAGATCTACAACAATATCCGGCGTGTGAGTGCCGTGCTCCAAACCATGCATGCCCTCAAGTATTACTACTGGGTGGTCAATCCCAAGGACAGGAGTGGTATCACACCCAAGGCTGTTGGTAGGTGGCTTTTCAAGATTAGATCTAAAGGTCAAATAAACTAAAAAATTTACTTTTGTTGAAAGTCCCCCTTTTTTGTCATTAATGTTATAAGAATAACAGTGTGCTTACACTTGCTTTTGTAACCCAGTGATTTGCGATGATTTCAAATGTTAAATGAGAGCGAAGATACAGTCCTCATAAATCTGAACAAGTTATTTCCCTTGAGATGATGTAAATTTTGACCCTTCGATCCACGTTATCTCCTGTCCAATTGACCTGCTAGGGATACCTGTCAGTCTGCCACTGCACTAATGAGCTGCTTATGGATTTGAAAAGGAGTACTGTGCAGCTTGTAATCCGATTGACAAATGGAAGCCTTTTGTGCCAACCAAACAATGTAGGCTGTTTTCCGTTCATTTATAAGAAAACTGTTTTGTGTTAAAAAAACTATACTGAGTAAAATTGGATTTTAATAAAAATAAAAAAGAATCTTGATGACCAATGCAGTGTCAACACTTTTCAACTTTCCAAGTAAGACAAACCTCAGACATGAAAGTCAATAAACTGAGTGACCTGTCCAATAAGCACCAAATGTTTATTTTGTTTATTATTTTTTTATTTTTTTAATTCTACAAAAAAGTTATTTTTTATTATTTTTACCTAAATAGAACTATTTACTTTGTCCCTTGGTGAACAGACATCTGGGTATATTGCCTGTTTCTTTTCTCTAGACCGGTATAAATCACCAGTTATTATTTCATCAATCAATTAGGCCATTATTTATTGTATTGACATTCAAACTTGATTAAACATTAAAGAGTTGCAAGTTTAGTTTGCCTATGCATGTCTTTACGTAGAGACTTGCAGACTCAAAATTACATTTGTGAGTCATTGGTTTTATGCATATTATTCAGAATCTGCGTATAAATTTCCAGTATAATGCATTACAACTGGCTTTAATACTTTTTATGCAGAAACAAAAACAACAGGTCGTTACAGCCTGGCTTGAGAAATAAACTATCAGTCAAGTTTTTGTGGTCATTTATGTTTGCCTCCTGGTAAAAAATGTGTCGACGCTTTTATCCAGACAATTCCCAAATACTGGTAGATTTATATATTTGTTTTATTCAAGTCAGCTTTTGACATCAATATAAAAGACTAATGAAATTAACCATGTCACATAAGAATATATGTAGGTAGTGTCATGTGTCAAACAAATCGGTAAAAGACACAGCTAGATTTAATTAGCATTTATAGTACAAAGTCGTCTAATTAGATAATCCAATGGGGTATATGTAAATGGTAGGGTCAGAAATCTATAAATCTGCCAATTAAGTCAGATACGCCACCTCTGGGAGTAGTTTTTTGATGACGGATTTATCATGGGGTAACTCCCTAAAGCACTGTTATTTCTTATTCAATAAATGCCATTTTACAAATGTAGCATCATTTTTTAGACTGCCATTATGCTGCTAAATGATTTTGTATAATGCATAGTTATTTTTTTTAACCCTATGCCTTTCTCCAATCTGAAGCACATTATTTCCACAGGCTGTGTAAATCTTCTTTTAAAAAGTTTGATACATAAGTTTGCTTGTTTTAATATTTATTTATTTATTTATTTATTGAGGGGACATAATCCAGTTTAGAACATAAGATGTTATAATAGACAAGTAGCCCTTCTTGGACATTCAAGAAGGTCTCACCTAAGCTTATTTTTAGGAGAAAGTCCCATTAGAATCAGTTGCAGTAGTTCACTACATTGTTTTCATACTTTCTGTATAACACAGAGACAATAGAAAATGGTGAAGCTGAAACAACCACTGATAATTGGCCAGCTGAGCAAATGACACCCCTGAAAGCCTTAAAGCAATGGCCTAGCTTTGCTAAATGTTATTGCTTATTTGTATGTTTATTTGTTAATTAAGTTGCTAAAGACATCTTGTAAGAAATTTAACATCCTTTAACCCATGGCCATGTAGGGGAATGACTTCTGCTAAAACCATTGACTCGCCACCTGGGCCAATGAATAATAGAACAAACATTTTTGAAATAATATATCAGCCATGAAGCCATCATAACAATACATAATTTTTATGTTTCAGATGGTCCGAGACCTGAGTATGATGAAATTGTGAAGCTGCGATCCTTCATGTTGCTCTACCTGAAGCAGTTGTTACTCAAAGGACAAGGGGTGCAGGATGAGGAGTTACAGAGCATGCTCAACTACCTCTGTACACTGCATGAGGTAAAAAGTCGCTTTAAACTACCTCTGTACACTGCATGAGATAAATAGTCATTTTCAACTACCTCTGTACACTGCATGAGGTAAATAGTCACTCTAAACTACCTCTGTACACTGCATAAGGGTAAATAGTCATTTTAAACTACCTCTGAACGTTGCATGAGGGTAATAGTCATTTTAAACTACCTCTGTACACTGCATGAGGGTAATAGTCATTTTAAACTACCTCTGAACACTGCATGAGGGTAATAGTCTCTTTAAACTACCTCTGTACACTGCATGAGGGTAATAGTCGCTTTAAACTACCTCTGTACACTGCATGAGGGTAATAGTCGCTTTAAACTACCTCTGTACACTGCATGAGGGTAATAGTCATTTTAAACTACCTCTGAACACTGCATGAGGGTAAAAGTCGCTTTAAACTACCTCTGTACACTGCATGAGGGTAATAGTCACTTTAAACTACCTCTGTACACTGCATGAGGGTAATAGTCGCTTTAAACTACCTCTGTACACTGCATGAGGGTAATAGTCGCTTTAAACTACCTCTGTACACTGCATGAGGGTAAATAGTCACTCTAAACTACCTCTGTACACTGCATGAGGTAAATAGTCATTTTAAACTACCTCTGTACACTAAATGAGGTAAATATTCATTTTAAACTACCTCTGTACACTAAATGAGGTAAATAGTCATTTTAAACTACCTCTGTACACTTCATGAGGTAAATAGTCATTTTAAACTACCTCTGTACACTGCATGAGGTAAATAGTCATTTTAAACTACCTCTGTACACTGCATGAGGTAAATAGTCACTTTAAACTACCTCTGTACACTGCATGAGGTAAATAGTCACTTTAAACTACCTCTGTACACTAAATGAGGTAAATAGTCATTTTAAACTACCTCTGTACACTAAATGAGGTAAATAGTCATTTTGAACTATCTCTGTACACTGCTAAGGTAAATAGTCATTTTAAACTACCTCTGTACACTGCATGAGGTAAATAGTCATTTTAAACTACCTCTGTACACTGCATGAGGTAAATAGTCATTTTGAACTATCTCTGTACACTGCTAAGGTAAATAGTCACTTTAAACTACCTCTACACTAAATGAGGTAAATAGTCATTTTAAACTACCTCTGTACACTAAATGAGGTAAATAGTCATTTTAAACTATCTCTGTACACTAAATGAGGTAGAAAATTGTGATACTTAGATACAATGGCTGAGCCATTGGAATGGTTTATCTGCAAAAGAAAGTCGTATCACTTGCACAAAATAAAAAAAGGATATTCAATTTCCAAATTGATCGGACTGTTTACCATCTGAAGTTTTAGGCAAAGTTCACTTTATCCCAGGACTAGTACTACAGCTTTATCTATATGACCACACCATGTACATGACTTTTCCCCTACAAAATGTTCGTATGTTTCAGGATGACAATCTTGTGGATGTTCTGGAACTGCTGATCTCTCTGATGGCTGAACACCCACCATCTATGGTGCCCACCTTTGACTCAAAGCAGGGCATCAGGTATAACAGAGACGTCCCCCAAAAAATTATTCTTAATAATCCGTTAATGGAGACCACAACTACAGTCAGGGTGTTAGATGACTGTAGCAGGCAGTGATACAAAATACTAACATATATTTTCTTAAGAGACTCATTTCTAACTCTGGTGTCTTCAAAACACAAACACTGTGGTACATCATCAGGGCCTTAGATAGAACATGATGCCCATAGACATACTGGTAATCTGATTGGCTCAATGCTGGTTTTTGTTTCATGTTGTGTAAGACTCGTTCTGTTTAAAACCATTACATTAGGATACCACAAATTGGTTACAGCCTAAGTATATCTACCATTACCATAGGGACTCACCAGGCAGATTGCTGGTCGTAATAGTGGTGCACAACACTTGCTTCACAAACACACTTTCTTTACTAACAAAAATCTAAAAAACATAATCATTTATTGATAGTCTTTCTCTATGTTGATGTGTTTGTTTCTGATATGCACAGAGAATGTGCACAGTCTTTCAAATTACAGAAGTTAAAAACCATGAAAAAAATCAAAATCAAATGATAAATCCAATTCTTTTGTAAACATTGGTCAGAGATATATCTCTCTCAAAATTGATATTCACATTGTATTTCTTTTTTTTTGCTGTACCTACTTTAATAGGTTTTAAATATTTCTTTCTAAAAATAAAAGTACTTAATATTGCTATATGTAATAAACATTCACCTTCAGTTACATTTGCTCTGGAGGGAATTTTCTTCAGCTATTTGGATCACTTTTTTAGATAAGGAATGAAATTTCTTTAGAAAATAAATGAAAATTTTGCAAATATATAGAGTCTTGAAAAAATTACAACTATAAAAACAACAAATCTTGTAGCTTGCATTTTTGTTAACAGAGACTCTGGTATAATACTCTATCTGTGTTTATTGATATGCCATTAATAACTGACTTGTTGCTGGATCCTTATTGCAGGACTGTGTTCAAGCTGCTGGCGTCCCCATCAGAATACATTCGTGTGAAAACACTGAAACTGCTAGGTTTCTGGCTGATGAGAAGCACTCCAAAGTAAGTCAACATTTATTATTCCTTTACGGTATTGATGTACATTTATGAAAGGACATGCAGGACTGTATTTTTATTAATTGACTTTTGGGAAGTTTCAAATTAATGTGTCTTTAGTGACAGTTGACATTGAAGTAAAATGTTTAAGGTAATAACAATTCAGGTCTATCAGAATAATCTAACCAGAAATATCTTCTGGGTTAATTGTTTGTTTGTTTTTGCATGAAAATGCTTTAAAAAAATTAATATAAGTTACTAAGTAAATATACAGTCCCAATGAATTCAGAACAATTTGGCAAGAGTTTTTAATTTGTTTTTATTTGAATTGTTAGTTTGTAATATTTTCTCTTTTGAAGATTATACCCTGTCAATAATTTTTATGGATAGATCAAACTACCACCTTTGAATTATGTCAGTTTCTTTAATTTTGAAAATATTTATTTCTGAACTGCAGATGTAAACAGGAAACATTGTGATCCCACAAAATTATTGTTTATTTTTAAACTGCAGACGTAAACAAGAAGCATTGTCCTCCCACAACCTTTTCTCCCTCCTTGGAGAAAGGCTTTTGCTGAACGAGCAGTATATTTCCATGGCAACATACAATGTACTGTTTGAGGTATGGCTAACTATTTTGTAGAATGTTAAAATAAACTTAAGTGGACTTTTGTAAATACCTACAGCTTATTGTGATAATAATAATTATAATAATTATGATAACTACACAGCTAATAACAAATATGATGATGAAAGCCGTTATAATGATGATGTTGATATTTATAACGATACTGATTATAATGTTGATATTAATCAGGGTGGTGGTTTTTAAAAAAAGCAGAATTTTCATTGAACAAGAATCCATTGCTCTTTCTTGTCACGTCTTTCAATAAGACCAATATGTATATTGCAGCTGTTGACAGAGCGGATGTCTTTAGAGTTTCACAAGGTTAAGCATGAGGAACCAGAGGGACACTTTAGGATAGAGAACTCAGGTAGGTCAAGTATATATTAGGGTTGTTCGTCTCCTTTCATTCTGGTGCCAGCATAATCAGACTTGTAAAAAATACACAATTATCTCCCTTAACATCAAGTGTATGTGCACATAACTACCAGTTTATTTGAAGTTTTATGTAGCATATCATATATAGTAATATGGTAAACATACACAAATTAAAAAATACTTCTCAAAAACTGCCTCATAGAAAAACAACAAAATTAGGCAAATGAGTAAAATTGTTAAAGTTATATATTTGTTCTATGAATAAAAATATAAATACATAACATGCTTAGTGAATCTATGCAGTCCTGGGCCCTCATTGGAATTCTCATTAAAGTTTAGTGAGCATTTTGATTTTGCAAGCTCTGTTCACAGTCATAACATCCTATTAAGTTCAGGATCTTGTTATAGTCTTTGTAAAACTAATGATAAAATGTGATTTTACACAAAAATAAAAACAAAACAGTAAGAATTTGACGTGGCAGGTAATTGGTTAGAATAGCTCCAATCATTGCCTATACCAGCACTGTGTTATATGTGTATATGTGTTGCAGCCATTCTGAAGGTAGTGGCCACCATGATCCGACAATCCCAGATCCCTGAGCCAGAAGTGATGAAGATCAAGAAAGTGTTTCTGGCTGATCTCACAATCCTTTGTCAGAACAACAAGGAAAACAGAAGGTAAATATGCTATTGCTGCAGTGAGGTATTATTAACAGAGAACTAGGAGGTGTCTGATCCTGACAGTTCCTGGTTGATCACACAATTATGTGTCAAAATAACTACTATGGAAGTAGTGAGGTCTGATTTTGAAAGTTGTCTTGACCAATAATATGCCAGAACAAGGAAAACAGAAGGTAACAAAGGTAAGGTTACACATAAACACAGAGACACTTAAACTAGGAAGTATTTTCAGCTGACCTTTCTATCAACTGTAAGAAAATATCAGTAAAGTTTTTTTTATATAATGGATCAATGCACTATTGTCTCCAATGAGCTTAGGGCTGCCTGAGATATTTTAATGGGATCTTTTTTTCATCTTTGAAACTGGACTTTACCTTAATTAACATAATCATACCATTATTGTGTTAGTGTGATGTGCAAATAAAGAAACAGATGAATAAAAATTAAAATTACATGATTCTACTGTATTTCTATAGTACATTACTTTTTTGTTTGGCTTTTGTAACTTTTATTCTGCGATTATATTGGCAAAGTCTGTCAGGATGATGGGCACACTGATGGTTATTATGCTAGTAGTCATCAACATTAAACATTTAACTTTATAATTTCATTCTTACATTTTTATATTGTAGATCCACTTTAACCCTTTCACTCATACAGTTCTCCTAAATAACCATATGCCTAATGCATAACCAGATGGCTTATCAGGCCACCTGGCATGCATAGGTAAACTGGGGACAAAGGTACCTCAGGTTCATAGAGCATTATTGGTTTTGTGTGGGAAGCTGACAGTAGTTATGTTTAAGCTATTTTTTAAGCTAGAATGAGTTATTTAATCATATTTATGTAATTAAAAAGTTTATTCAGAAATAATTTTTCTTTCTGATGATATACTTTTCATGCATTTGAGGTTATATAAATTGTTAGAAGAAAGGTTTGAATAAAACAAAAGAAATATGTCATAGGCAATTTCTTTATTTTATGTTTGAAATATTCATTAATTGCTATTGTTTTTTATTTAAATAACAACATTTAAATCTGATTCCCCAAAACAGAAAATTCTGACTCAGTGTCACTACCAAACAAAATATCATAAGCACCAGGCATACTTCTGAAGCAAGATAAAGTGAGACTATCAAACAATTTGTGAACAAGATCTTTTTCAATAGGTGTTAACGATACAGCGATTAGAATGCTAATGAACGAGGCAATCAATTGAAGCTTAAATACCTTCCAAGTTGATCCACAGAGCAATAAAACATTTTGCCCCTTTCATTAGTCAGTGGGTTTTATGATCCAATGCTGCCCCGAAGCAACAGGGGGTTCCGGTAAGTCGGCAAAACTTTTCAACATCAAATACTTCACTTCCATTTATTGTGAAGGAAGCGGATGTTTATTACATCGGCATACTCGGTTTTTACTGTAAGGCTGACCATGTGAGAGTTGTTGCGGTTTAGAAATGGTAAGATTTGCCAGCGAGTGTAAACAATGGAAAATTCCATTTGGGTGCTCTACAAACTTAGCAAATTGTCACAATTTTTTCAGAACAACCCTCCTTTTTTATTCACTAAATGTATAAATAAAGGCTTAATCTTACTGAATAAAGATAAAAGAAAGACTTTACATGAAGTATTCACTTATGATTTTGCACTTAACTTTGAGGGCGTAAAATCGCGTATGCATGAGCCTGACGCACAACGCCAAAGATCGCCAAACTATTAGCCTGACGCACAACGCCAAAGATCGCCAATCGATTAGCCTGACGCACAACGCCAAAAATCGCCAAACCATGAGTGAAAGGGTTAATGTTGTTTCCACATTTAACCGTTGTTTAACTGTGCACACACACTTGTCCACCGTGTATTTCCAGGACCGTTCTGCAGATGTCTGTATGGCAGGATTGGTTATTCTCAATGGCGTATGTATACCCCCAGAACCAGGAACAGCACAAGATCACCGATATGGTCATGTCGTTGTTCCGGATGCTGCTGCACCACGCCATCAAGTTTGAGTATGGAGGTTGGCGGGTGTGGATTGACACACTTGCCATCCTGCACTCCAAGGTATAAATGAAGGATCTGACATGAATGTTCATTGTCCATCATTGCCATCTAGTTTAATATTTTCAATTTTCAAATAAAATAAATGTTTTATTCTATTCATTAAAGTCAATAAATCAACTGTTTTTGTAAAATACTTTTAATTGAAATATGAAATTTATATACATGAAGCGACGTCATAGTCAACAAGCATTTATGTCTTGGTAACTATCTTGAGGGTTATCAAAAATAACCATTGGGTGGTACTTAATGAATACACATCAAGTTATCAAGTTATGTGCTACATAATTGTTATAATAAGTGTATTTAACTCTATTTTGTTAAGAAAACTAGTAGAGATATTGCCAAGAGTCTCTTATTGGCCCTGGCATTGAATAACCTTATTGTCAAAATATTCACTTCCAACTTGGAATAATTGTTAACTATCAAAATAGGAAACGTTGTAAAATAGGGCAGGTAACCCTGAAATATGTTTAGGCAGAGTTATCCCTCTTCCTCACTTAGAATTTTCATTATGCTATCCAGCACTGAGAAAAGTTGAGTGTGTGGTCTATGGACAGCTTCGATATTATATCAGATAATGTGTTACTGAATGAAAAGTTATTACATGGAGAAAAGAATAAAATCACCAAATAAAATTTCAAGACAAACCTATGTCTTCATATTCTCCTTCCATCCAGAAAATATTTGGTGTCACAAAACAGTAACAGATAAACCAGTTTTAAAAAATCTAATATAAACTAGGAAGCTTTTAAGGTCAATGATATTTAAGAAATAAATATATTTTATTTTACAAATTGCATATCACGGCCCATAAATGTTTTACAGGTTGCATATGAAGACTTTAAAATTCACATGGCAAAGATGTACCGTCAGTATGACATGCAGCGAGTAGATGAGAATGCGGATGCTGAGGAGAGAAGCCAACAGCCAATCAGCACAATCTCAGGCGTCAGTGATGCCCAGCTTAACAAACCGGTGCCCAAATCCACTGTCAAAATCACTGAACTCAAAGACAACGACCCCATCCTTCAGAACTCAACCAATGGCACAGAAGATGCAAAATCTGAAAATGAGGCTGAGGCTGGTAAAGGAGCTGAGGCAGCAAGCCAATCAAATGACAGCAATGAGAATAAAGGTGGAGCCAATAGTGGGGAGGCTGATAGTGGTGAAAGTGAGACTGCTAGTACAGCCCCAGATCAGAAACAACCAGAACAGACCAATGGTGCATCAGGGCACAGTGAAAAACGTAAACTGCCCACGCGGACAGAATCTACCCGTAGTGGTCACAGGATGTTTAATTCAGGACCGCGGGCGCCTCCCTTCAGAATCCCTGAGTTCAGATGGTCCTACCTTCACCAGAAACTGCTCTCAGACCTGTTGTTCTCTGTGGAAACAGATGTGCAGGTCTGGAAAAGGTGAGTATTGGGGATGGTACCTAACAATGGCTATAAGATTTTGCGATATATAAGTCCATTACATTTCCCTTTTAAGGGTGTTATAGTTGCTGTCCATGGAAACATTGAAGTGAAATGTAAAGATACTATTTTCACCCTTTAAATGAAGAGTATATACTCTGTTTTACATGTACACAGTAAAATTATATGTTGTCAATGAAAGGAACGCTTATTTTTAATATTGATAGTACTCTCTACATTGTGATCAGTTATCAAATTAATATTTTGACATTTTACTTAACAATTACTTATTTTCAATAACAAATGAAAAACCTTTACTTTATGTAAGGGGCCTTTGCAATTCTTTTTTTTAATAACTTGGTCTTGCAGAAACAGTTTGTCCCTCTCTGCCCTTGCTTATTTTGTTTTTTCATTATGGACTTCTGGTGCAGTGGTGTTGGACATGAGATCAGGTTTTAAGGTTTTAACCCCACACCAATCTCTCAAGACGTTTATAGCATCACTATTAAGCTAATGAGCCTATTGTTTATGACTGACGTCAATAAACTATGTATATAACTGTGCGTGCACTTCATAGATATACAAGATTGTTGAGCTTCAAATGGAAAGAACAAAAGTTCAGGGCCTCAAGACTATTAAGAAATTAGTTAGTCTTTAAACGCATCACAACGTTTTTTATCCTCTCGACCTTAATACACCACAATCTTTTGAAGGAAAGCATATTCACGTATCATCTAGTGATGAAGGGATAATATTTCATTCAATGAATCACTGTGTTTCAGCAAAGATTTGCTGTTTTAAACAAAAACAAGTTCCAAATTTGACCACCTGTGACCAAGTCCCTTAAATCCCAGGGCAGTACTATAAACTACACATTGCGCCAGATAGTTACTGAGTACTGGTCCTAGCCAGGATGAGGACAGTCAAGAAGGATTGATATTCATTAAAGAAACTTGTTTTGCAATCAGCTATCAACAAATATGTTTAAACTATTATGTTCTCTGTTTTCAGCCACACCACAAGGACTGTGATAGACTTTGTGAATGCAGGAGAGAACAATATCTATGTTGTAAACGTGACACATATGATCTCACAGCTGGCCGACAACCTCATCACATCTTGCGGAGGTCTTCTGCCACTACTGGCTGCAGCAACATCATCAACTGTATGTACTGCTAACTTGAATTTTCCCATACAAAGTATAATTTCAGTTAACCTGCAGTTATTGGCGACGTGCTGGAGTGCACTGCCTGAGTGCTCACTGAAATTTGCACATGAGGAAAGTTTGTTTTGCGGACTTCCCTTTCCATGGTAAAATACGGGTCATAATTTGGTACATGGAGTTCTATTTTTTATTTTGTTTTATTTTATTATTATTTATTTATCTACATGTATTTGAATAAAGAAAACTGCAGGATGCCACCATTAATTATGTTTAAAAACAAATGTATGTCACAATTTCTTTTAAATTTGTTTTAATAATAGGGGTCGCTTTTGATGCTTTGCATCAATGGTTTTCTTGTAATAATATTCAACATGTATGTCCACAGAATGAAGTGGGGATACTAAAACCTGCACAAGGCCTCAGTAATGAGCAGGTTGTCTCTATTTTGCTTACTATCATAATACATAAAAATAAAGATTTTTTGTTATCATAAATTAAACTGTATAACATATCCAAAATATCCACATCTTCCTCAGGGTGAGGTAGAGATACTAGAGCCCACCCAGGGCCTTAGTATAGAGCAGGCTGTCTCCATCCTGCTGCGGATCATGAACCTGACAGACATCCTCGTATTCGCCTCGTCCACCAACTTTGCTGAGCTGGAACAGGAGAAAAATATGCCAGCTGGAGGGATACTCCGACAATGTCTGCGGCTAGGTAGGTTTCGATTCTTCAAACTTTTAGTGTACATGTTAGTAACATATGATTATGTTTTTAAATTAGAAAATAGATATACAGTTTCAGCATGAAGTCTTGTTACATATAAGTATTGTTTCATAAATTACAAATTAAAGATCTATTCTGAGACCAGGAGTCATATCCGTAGTTACTTAAAGAAAATGTTTGTATATGCCATACATATTTTTTATCATTTGCCCCCATGGATAATTTGCCCCCCGGATGTTCGCCCCCTGTAAGTGCAGACCGGACGTTTGCCACCCTCTATTAAATATAAAGGCCGAAGGTTTGCCGCCCTGCCAAAATAAAAAGGCAGATGTTTGCCCCTCTCCCTCTCCCATTAAAGTTATATGGTGGACTTAACGTCTTGCTGTCAGTAACTTGTAATATCCAAGAATTTTAAGAAAGTATTACTCACTACAGTCACATTTAATCGTTAAAATGATTGTCTCACATTTACATGAGCACATGCTGTTTTGCCAAAAACGAGCACATACGTAAAGTTGCATAAAACAAATAACTTTCTTAGAAAACAAGTGTGTATTTTTATGTGTTTGCATATATTGTAAAATGGACTTAAAACATCGAGTCGCTAATTAAATCACTGTGATTTTAATTTTTAATTTTTCCAAGGTTAAACAAATAAATGTGGTGTTACTTCTCTGAGGTCTTTCTGGCTAACCCTGTAACATCAAAGAAAAGGAAACAATCGCCCATCACTTTCATTTGAAATCCTTGAAAAGGAATATGTTTGTTTCAATTTGACGAACAAATTATTTCTCTATAGACTGTGTAGCATGATATTGATTGAAAATTGTCTTAAAGCTGCCATTTAGCAGAATTAGTGAGGGTGCAAATATTGGAAACTGTTGAGAGATTAAAAATGATGAGTACATGTGAACAGTGTGTGCTTTAAAAAAATATGCAACATTATTGACAATTTACCTTAGCGGCATAATTAGAAGTTCTAAAGAAGTGGGAGGGGGGCAAATATCCGACCTTAGCTTAGATTTTAAAAGGGGGTGGTGGGGTGTGGGAGGCAACCATCCGGTCTTTATTTTTGATAGGGGGCAAACATCAAGGTTGTACATATTGGGCGGCAAACGTCGTGGGTGGGGAGAGTTTGTGTCAGTTAGACCAAAAACTTTCATTTGCAAATCATATCACAGCCAACCTCACCTTGTATAAGTGGTTCCTGTACCCAGATATTTTGTGTGGAGCTGTACCAACATATCACAGCCAACCTCACCTTGTATTGAAAATTACGTGGAGCTGTACTCTCACACTGGCAGCTGTATGTCAACAATACAACATAAATTGTGTATTGCATCAAGACATATATTATTTTTTTTCACAGTGTGTACAGCTGCTGTACGTAACAGTCTGGAGGTGCGTCATCGACAAGTGCCCCCGACACCGCCAACCCCGACTAGCACCTCCCACCCTCTTAGTCGACAACACAGTCGGGGCCAGAATGGGGCCACTCCTGACCCCATACAAGCCCTCATTGATGGCTCCCATCCTTCTCAGAAGGTTTGTATATTATACAATAAACAGAGAGTTTGGCTGGGTATATATGATGATATATGCATGGAAACAAGCATTGTTTACCAAAATCTTAGTTTGTCTCCACATCATTCAATGCAAACCATTTACATACAGTTAGGAGGTTTTTCAATGGTAAAACCTGATTGAATTTTCCATATGTCTATTTATAGACAGGCCAATAGCAAAAACTGGTGAATATTGTATGATACTGACTTGAATTAACAGATGCCTCAGCCAAGCAGTGTGTATCTATTGGTTATATAATAAATATATGACCTCATCACATTTAAAGATGTTACTCACTGGAGTCTTGATAAATAAACATTGATACAAGACCATTGCACTGGATGATTCCCCACTTAAAATATCTGAACAGTACTCGAACATGGTGGCAGATTAGTTACAAGATGGTGAGTCTCAACTTAATGGCCATGGGCGTCCTGTAAGGATATTGACCATGGTTATGTACCTGTATTTGTCATCAAGTTGCCATGTTTATGTCATGAATACAACATACCCTCTTGCTTGCAGAACATTGTAGAGAACCTGAATGAGCAGACATCTCCAATCAAAGACCTAGACAAGCTTCTACAAGACATGGATATCAATCGACTGAGAGCCGTGGTCTACAGGGATGTGGTAGGTTACAATTACAACTTCTTTGTAAGCTAAGTTTAAACATATTTAAATCCTTCAACACAGTATACTAGTGACATGGTATCAATTTGTCACAATTTGTCAAAAATGCATTTTTTTTTTCATTTTATTATTTTAAAGCCAAACTTTATTGAACCACAATTAACTATGCATTACCTCTATATTATATGTGAACTTGCTGGTGTTCAACATTTGAACACTTCTTCACACTGTGCCTCAGGACGTTATTTTGCCAGCTGACTGAATATCATGCTCAGCCCAGCTTTATTATTATTATTATTATTATTATTATTATTATTATTAATTATTATTATTTTTAGTATTAGTAGTATTTATTATTACTATTATTATCATCATCATCATCATCATCATCATCATCATCTAAACAACCATTGTCATCATCATCATCATCATCATCATCAAAATGACTGTTGTTGTTACATGTAACAAGTGTTGTTTTCCCCACATGTTCCAGGAAGAGACCAAACAAGCCCAGTTCCTGGCCCTTGCTATTGTATACTTTACATCAGTGTTGATGGTCTCCAAGTACCGTGATATCCTGGAGCCCCCCAGTCCTGCCAACACACCCAGCCAGTCATCTAGGAAAGGATCCCTCCAGAGTCCAGCAGGTCAGTGGTATAAACACCTGTGGTGAGAATTTGTTCAATAAACCCTAGGGGCTTTAAATTTCTTTTTCTTTGCCTTGACTTTGGAATGCATTGGGTCTGATTCATATTTTAAAAAATTGCTTATAATGCATAACTTGTAATAAATTCATTGTTTGTGTCAGTTTTTAAATTGACAAATGTCACTCTAGTTAAAAACAATACAATGACATAGCTTAAAGAAACTGTGATTGATAGTGAAATGTTTAGACCCAGCCAGCTAACTTGTTAAGAAACCTGAACACTCTTGTCTCATGCTTTACATGCTGGAAACAGTATGACTCAGACCCAAGTTATGGTGATTCTGCACCTTTTTCTGACTGTCTTGTATGACCAAGTTGTTACAGCAAATAACTGGGAGATGTCTCTTATATCCTGAAGTAATTCGGTCTTAAGCAAGAACAAAATTAAATTCTTACACCTTAAATGGAATAAACTTCATTAACATACAAGGATTGTCCCATGCATTATATCTAGATATATGCCCAGTATAACCAATGACATACTCTGGCGTTTTTAGGTAAAACTATTAACAATGCTCTAATTTCATATCAAAGTTGCTCTAATTTTCATATTAAAGTTCTAATAAAATTTTCGACAAATTGCCTGATTAATGTATTAAGACACATCCTTTATAAGGAAATTCTTTCCTAAAAGTAAACAGAGTTAAATTATGAAGGTATTTCATATCAAATAATGATAACAAATGGCATCATGAATACAAGGGGAGTTAATTTAAGTGTAATTCAATAAACCAACTCAGTTGTATCCCTTTCCTTATGTGTGATACTTTGTTCAGATACTTTATCATAAATCTGTCCAGTAATTAGATTACTTGGTGATTAGGTTACTGCATAACTGAATGCAACACTGTTCATAATTGTGCAACATATAGCTCACAAAACCAAAATCTGTTTCCTCAATATACCACAAAGTATTAATAAAAATTATAAGTATAAGAATAAATACCTTATATCAGAACTGATCTGTTATTTCTGTCAAAACAACCTTGCAATTGGTGAGGATGGAATTTACCTTGCTTAAATTTCTTTAACTTAAGTCCTGATTTTCCATGGCAGAATTAAATTACATAGCGTATTTGGTCTGTTTTCAATGTGTTTTTTGTTTGTTTGTTTTTTTCTTAAAATAACTGCTTGCTCTACTGTATGTACTCAAGCTTGAAAGTAGTGTCATCACATTTTCTGGGCCATATATCAATTCTAGTGACATTTCTTGTCACTTGTGCCCACATAGTTTCATATCAATGACCGACACATTTTTAAGTCAGACAATAGAACCTGTTCTTTACTTATTTTAAGTTTGAAATCTCTAACAAAGTCTATTGAGATCATGGTAAGCACACTAGGAGAATAAAAGACTTCGCAAAAAACATCTGAACATGTGTGTGTCATCAATGAAACATGTGTCCTTCTTATTTATGAATGAAAGAAGTTGAGTTATTGTCATGACTTTGGTGCTGGTGTCACTGTTTATTTACCTTGTTGTAAGGGACCATTTCTCAAAAAATGGTTCAAGATATTTACTTCAGTCTGAGATAACTTGTTCTCTTTCAAAAGGGAAATCTATTTCAAACCTCCGGTAAACCTTAAATTTGTTTTGGCACAGTTATGCCCCTTTTTTACTTTCCAGCATTGAGTAAAGAGGAGCATATTAGAAAAATCTTGATCAGGCATAGACATATCTTGATCTGCTATAGACAAATCTTGATCAGCCATAGACAGATCTTGATCAGGCATAGACAAATCTTGATCAGCCATAGACAAATCTTGATCAGCAATAGACAAATCTTGATCAGCCATAGACAAATCATGATCAGCCACAGACAAATCTAGACAAATCTAGATCAGCCATAGACAAATCTTGACCAGGCAGACAAATCTAGAGCAGCTATAGACATACCTAGGTCAGCCATAGACAAATATTGATCAGCCATAGATAAATCTAGATCGGACATACACAACTCTTGATCAGCTATAGACAAATCTTGATCAGCTATAGACAAATATTGATCAGCCATAGATAAATCTAGATCGGACATACACAACTCTTGATCAGCTATAGACAAATCTTGATCAGCTATAGACAAATCTTGATCAGCCATAGACAAATCTTGATCAGCCATGGACATATCTTGATCAGGCAAGCACAAATATTGATCAGCTATAGACAAATCTTGATCAGGCAGACAAATCTTGATCAGCTATAGACAAATCTTGATCAGCTATAGACAAATCTAGGTCAGCAATAGACAAATCTTGATCAGGCAAACAAATCATGTAGATCTCGATCAATCTGTTAGCTGTATGATCAGGCTGTGCACCTTTGATACAGAGTTGCTAACAATAGATCCTTTTACCTAAACATATAGTTATAAGTATACAGAATTTTTATATTGATTAGTTAGACTGTAGCATCATTAGGATATATGATGTTTGAAAACTTCTCCCAATTCTTTTGCTGGCAAACTTAAATGTTTGGTGAGTGTGTGCTAACTTGGTTTATTTGATTGCCATGTCCGTGTCTGTGACAGCCAGACCTTTCTAACTACTTCTGCAATGACTTTGTCATAGTTTAGATGAGTGTGATAATGATTTTTTTGCATTTCTGTATTTTTATTTGATACAAAATGTGAAGATGTATATTTTATTTTTTTAACTGCTTTTTGACTTGACTTTTAATAAGTTGTTATTTTTGCTTGATCTTAAATAGTCAATCTCTTAAAGTTAGTACAAAAACATATTTCTTTACATTGTGGAAGTACAAAAACATATTTCTTTACATTGTGGAAAAAGATATTGTTATATTTCCTAAAAAACATCAAAGTAGCTTTACTGTTTTTCTTCCAGTTTCACTTAGGAGTACATCATAGAGCAACTATAGCTTTATTGTGGAACTTTGCAACCATACTAAATTAAGTTTGACATTGTGGTTATATGTGTAATATCATAAATACTAACCAGTGTTAAAATATATTCTGGGAATCAATTGTTTATTATCTTTTACTTTCTATTTATTCATTCTTGGACTATTACATAATTAAGTTATCCAGGATAAAGATAACATTTATTCGGGATATATTGATTTATCTTATTTAATCATTTATTCAGGCAGGGGTACTTGCTGCCAAGTAGTTAGAGTTACAAACTTGGGACTCGACAGCCTGTCGCTGTATTGGTTTGAGTTCCAATTGGGGCTGGAACTTTCACATATGGGGAGGTTTTCAGTATACTTGTAATGCACAACTGGTTCTACCCAGACATATCTGGTGTCTTCTTCCACTAATATTTAACCTGACATCGCCTACATGACCATAATTATGTCTGTGCTTAGTAACAAAAATAAAATTTAAAGTGTAAATAAATTTTATTCATTCATTCTTGGCGACAGCTGCCAAGTATTGGCACAATCTCCGACCGTCCATGTCCCTCCTGGTGGACGGGACGACCATTGAGAATATCAAGTTCAGCAACATTCACGACTCAAATGCCATCCTGAAAACCTCTCCCGACAATGGAAAAAAGAAACCAGAACATGCCAAGGCAGAGGAAGTGGATAAACCTGATATAGCAGTGTCAGATGGTTCTGGGGAAGGGAGCCTGTTGTCAAAGATGATTTCTGGTGGAGATGATGCAATAGTTGTAGAAAGACAAGACAAGGAAGAGGAAAATGAGGCACCTATAGATGTTGACACAAATGCAGACACTAAGGAAGAGCTTCAGTCAGAAGATAATGATCAGGATATATCTGAGACATCTCAAGAAGATGAAAAAGAAGATGAACAAGATGCAGAAAACAAAAAGTCAGATGAGAAGATAATAACTAAGCCTCAACAGGTTAAGGTTAATGGAATCCTACCTACAGAAACTGGTGCAAATGACAAGTTTAAAACAGACAATGAACATGCTGTTGAAGAGGATATTGGAAGAGAAGCTAGTCAGGTATTACAGTCAGAAGCAGAAGGTGGCCATGTAGGTAAATCTGAAGAAACAGCAGATTCTAATCAGACAGAACAAAAAGATAGTGTGGAAAAAACTAGAAATATTGATATATCAGGTGATGGGGCTGCTGATGAAGTTGATGAAACAGATAATAACAGTCAAAATGCTGATGAAAAAGCTCCTGAAAATGATACTTATGAGAACACTGATGCTAATGGAAAAATATCTAACAGTGAATCAGACATAGTTGCTGATGAAAAACCATCTGATAGGGCGACTGACGAAGTTGTTCATACAGATGAAAACACCAAAGAAACTGATAAAGGAGATGATCATACAGTTGTTATTGACAACGCAGATGTAAACAACAAAACTGCTGATATCAAAATACCTGCCAAAGAATCTACCAAAGTTGTTGATGCAGTTGCTGTAGCTGATGGTGATGACTCAGATGATACTGTTGCAAGGACTAATGAAGAGACTACAAGCAGAGACCCGGAACAAGGTTGCCCACATGTTGTCATGCTGTGTTGATATTGTTCTATCACCCACAAAGTCCATATGCAGCTTGGCAATGTTGTTAATTCTCCTGTACCTTCTCAATATGTTGTCAGCCAGATCTCTATTTGTATTGTGATCAGCATATCTGTCATGTAGATGTTCCTGTGTTATGTTGAATCAGTTTCATCATTTTTGTAGCTTGTTATGTTGATGCTTAATGTACTTTCTTGCAATTCAACATTGCATTTTTTTAGATCATCATCAATATGGAAATATCTCCTTAATTATTTACTGATTTAGTCAGAAATGACATCTTAGCCATTAAACATGTCATTACCATGATAGATTTTTCTTCAGTTGCTTCAATATCTTCTCTGCGTATCTTCATTTCTTTATTTTACTTTCAAACCTTATTTGATAGTTACTTTATTTGAAAGTTTGTCTTCACTTCTTTTTATAGTTTATGTTGTTTTCCATTTATATCTTGCATTACTTGATTTTATAGTTTCCTGTTCATAACCATGATGATTATGATGATCTGACTGCCTTATGCTTGCTTTATTTGTATTTCCTTTTATTTTTTTTTATTGTTATATAGCAAAAAATAGTAACCAATAGTAACAAATATTGTTATAGAACTTTATTGGTTTGCAGATAAGTACTTCAATGTTTATTGAATGATGAATTTAGGCTTCTTGAATAATTAGTTTGACTACATGGACCATGTGTATCATAAATAGGCGTGGGTGCCTATTTGTTAGTTTTAATGTTTAATCTTAATGATAACATTCACATCAAAGTATTGAAATGTTACTTACTCAAACAAAGGTCAAAATTAAGTCACTGAGCTTTTTTTTCTTCATAATATTTCAATGTCAAAATAACTGAAAATAGACTCCTCTGATTGCTGAGACTTTCATTGTGTTCTACCTAGACATGTGTCTTGGGTCTTCCCCCACCAAAAAGCTGGAGGTTGCTATAATAATCATAAATGGTCACTGCAATGTATTTCAAAAACAAAACAAACTGAAAATAAAATGTAATGTTTTATTTAGGCTTGATTTGCCATTAAAAAAGGAAAACCAGTCTTGTAGAGTCTCAAGGTCGTTATTTATAAACTCGTTAAGTCATAGCCTGTATAAGATTTAAAAGATCAACTAATTTTGTGGATTTCCTTTAATAGTTTAAAGTATTTATTTAATAGTTGTATGTTCAGCATTAGATTCTAGGACAATCTTTCTTCAAATTAACCTTGAAAGTTGTTGTGCAGATTCTAAGATAATAGGAATAATTTTGCATACCGATACGTGTCAAAGGTATAAAATGGCATGTGCATGAACAAAAGGAATCAAATCCAGTTATTTAGAGCATGAAAGCAAAAGCGCACGATTAGTTTTTGCTTTAGATGTGTGAATAAGTCCACTTTAGTTAGTTTGTATTTTATTACTGTTTACCAAACATATAGTTTATCCTGGTATGCCATGTGTTTTCAGGACTTTAAATTCTTCTCTTTTTTTGTCAATTGCTAGTTTTTTGTTTTTGTATTTTTAATCTTGTGATAAACCACAGTAGATAATTGGTGTAGGTGTCTAGACTTCATCAATACTTATTGATATTTATATTTCAGAATAATTACAGTTAATTAGCAAACCTTTTCTCTTATCATACCTGTACTTTTAACATTCACTGACTTCTTAATCATCTGAAAATGCCTGTATTAACCTTTTCCTTGCTGGGAACACCAATTTTCCCATTTTGATTAATGTGAAACTATAAAACATACCCTAATGGTGGTTCCAGCAAGAAATCGGTTAATTGAAGCATTAGCTTACTGACTGTAAATTAACACAGCCAGTTTAATATTTTTTGGATCAGCCTGTAAATATTTGAAAACAAACTCATATTTCTGTTCATAATTTTAATTTGAGATTATGTACATATTTTAGTTATCTTCTTACAATTTTAATTTCTTAAATTTAAAAGAAGAAAATTGAATGCATTCATATTATGCATATCAGCCTATTTGTTGAATGATTCATGAAAAGTTATTCGCATTGTCACAACTAGACTATAATGTCAAATACAGTTTGTGTTTCTTTAATTGTTGATCAGTTGCTAACTAATAATTGCTAACCTGTCCTATCACTGTCATATTTTACAGACAGCAAAGATTTGGAAGAGGAAGAAGATGATGGAGAGGAAGAAGAGGAGGAGGAGGAAGAGGAGGAGGTGTCTGAGAGCCAATCAGGAACAGGTGAGGAGACAGCCACAGGAGAAAGTCAAGGTGAGAAGCCCAGAATCATTCAGAGTATAACAAAACTTTTAAGGCTTTGTTTTATAAAGTTTGACAAAGTAACACATTTTGTATAGAATCTTTTATAGTTTAAGTAGCTTTCTTTTTCCAGAACCTTTATACTCTTCACAACAGTTATGCCATGTAACCACTGCCATCACTAGAAGCATACAGCTATAGCACAGATCATTAATGGGCAAACCATATTGGTGTTAAAAAAATTATATGCTGTTTAAGTTAGGATTGTGCAAAAAATAAAACATGTAAAATATTATAAGGAAGAACATTTGATCAGCATTAAAGGATATTTCTTAACAAACAACCATAAGATAATTATTAAAGGCCATAATATTTTTTGGAAAAACAACATAAATCTTAAAAAAAACAGGAAATAAATATATGACAAAGTTAGCTGACCAAAACAACAACAAATGACCATTGGGTCCAAGTGTATCCAAATGAGGCTTAAACGGCTGGCTGTTACCTGTCAAAATCATAACAAATGGTCATTCATTCTAAATTTTAAAATCATGCCTGTCACAATTTTTATCTTAATTTTGATTATATTACATTATTCGTCTCATTTTTTTCATTTTTCATTTATTGACACATAAATCATTTAGTATTGTCACTTTACCACAATTCAACATTTTCCTAAATTTGGAGGTAGTGTGTTTTTAAAACAACAACTCAATATTGCACTGATTTAAAGATATTTTCTGTTTAATTATTAAAAGATTAAAGCTGTTACTAAAGTAGACTTTCATTATAGTAAAGGCGACTTTAGAATTGCCCAAAACAAATATAACGTCAAATTTAGGTAATTCCAAGAATTTGGGTATTAAGTCCATATTCACCATCCATTCCAAGGCATGACTTGAACTCATTCATCACTTTCTTACCAACAAATGTAAGCTTTTATGTGAGTTACAGGTCAAAGTAGCCATGTTAATTTCAATGAAAAATTATAGACATGTCGCTGAATGTTCATTGAAGATATTGTGAATTGAATGGGTATTTTTTAACCTTATACTCACTGTAAAAACCATAACTGTGGGGTATGTTCTACGTTAATTGTGGTAAGGGATGTTTCCAGCAAGTAATGGGTTAATGGTTGCTGAATATGGATCATAATCTTTTTGTCTACAGAGTCGTCCGCTGTAGGTGAGTCTGAGGGCGCCTCTCCAAGACGTCCAGAGACAGAGGGCGAAGAATCTGCTGATGAAGTATCCAAGTCAGATGGTGGTGAGGAGGAGGAGGAAGAGAAGGCAGAATCTGAACAGGTGCAAGAGGAACAAAATGAGGAAGACAAGTCTGAAGAACAAACTGAGCCAGATGGAAAAGGTACAGACAATACAAAAACAGATCTAA
This sequence comes from Sinonovacula constricta, assembly GCA_007844125.1. NCBI lineage: Eukaryota > Metazoa > Mollusca > Bivalvia > Cardiida > Solecurtidae > Sinonovacula > Sinonovacula constricta. Next base: position 67,652,870 of record CM017558.1, on the reverse strand, counting down.
AAATAATATATAAAAAATCTACTATTGCTATTCTCATAAATGCATTGGGTTACTACAACATGTACAGTAACTAGTGTACTAGCGTCATGTACTAGTTGAATTACCAAATAGGTGGTGCTCGTGGCGTAGTGGTAGAGTCACCAACTTGTAACTTCTCTGACTGCTTAGCCTCTCACCGCATGGGTTCTAGACCTGATTGGAGCAAAGGACTTAATGTGAATAGGTCTTTCTGCTCACCTGCGGTGCACAGGTGGTTCTACCCAGACATTTGTTTGTGGTCTTCCTTCACCAAAACAGCTGGATTTTGCTATAATGATAAAAGTGGTTGTTGCAATGAATTTCAACAGCCAAAAGCAAAACAAATTATGAAATATTACTCTGAAAGAAGTTAAAGATTTAAGGAATTTATTTTTGTTTGCAAAAGACCACATATTGAAAGCATGATACTTATCAAAAGTGAAGGAATTTATGAATTGTAAATGACATAATATTTGTAAGTTCCTTTGAAACAACCGTATAATTTTAAGCTTTGACAACAGTCTAATGGTAGGTTATACATCAATGTACCATCTTACATCTAAATACTGTCTGTATATTGGCTGCTAGTATACATAAGAACCCATACAAAGGAGAGGGCTATAGATAAATTAGCTTATATCCAAATATTTATATACAAACAATACTAGTATAGTGATTACAATTCTTTTGAAGACCTAATCAACATTATTTGTTTTATTAGTTTATATCTGTTTATTCTTGATTCTAGAAGCTGAAGCTGCTGAAGGATCAGATAAACCTAAAAGTGACCATGAAGCAGAGAACAAAGATGATGAATCAAAAGACAAACCAACTGCAGACACAGCTGACATAAAGGAAGATACAGAACCTGAAACCAAGGAAGATGCAAAACTTGAAAATAAGGAAGACACAGGACATGAAAACAAGGAAGATGCAAAACTTGAAAATAAGGAAGACACAGAACCTGAAAACAAGGAAGATACAAAACCTGAAAATAAGGAAGATACAAAACCTGAAAACAAGGAAGATACAAAACCTGAAAATAAGGAAGATGCAAAACCTGAAGATGTCAAGGTCGGAGTTATTACTGAAGAAACGAAGCAGGAATCCCAAGATGCAAATGATGAAACTGGAGATGCAGCATCTAAGAAGGCTGAATTTGACTCAGATCAGGATAGCAAAGATGAATCTGGTGAATCATCTGAAGCTTCAGATTCTCCTAGAGACCATCCAACAGTTATATCACCAGTGAGCGGCGAACAGATGCCAATCTCGTCAATCTCTGGGGCAAGTGGAAAACCTTCCGATGACTCGGATCACAAGGTGTCCAATAAACCAGAGAAGTTGGAACTCCAAAACACACCTATACCAGCCCCAGTCAACCTGAGTATGTTAGACTCTGGGAATTTGACAGAAAGGCTAGAGAAGGCTCTGGGTTCAGTGGCCCCACTGTTGAGGGAGATCTTTGTGGATTTTGCTCCATATCTCTCTAAGACTCTCATTGGGTCACATGGTCAGGAGCTTCTCATTGGAGGTAAGTAGTCTTAGTGGAAGTGTACAGAATCAGTTCTGTGAAATGATTCTGGTTTCAGTTATAGATTTCCTCATTTGAATGTGATTTACTAAGTCTCAATATCTTTATTTATTAAGAAGTTGTATTTAAAATTTTATTTATATTTTACTTTTTTCCATGTTTAAAATCACTGATACTACGTTTAAAATTCTTGCTTATATAAACTGGCACAAGTTTTAACATGTTAACACTAAGCCTGCTATTTGAGTGTTTATCATGTTTAGGTAAATAGTGCAGATCCCTTCTGGGATCTGTCTGATCAGGATCTACAATATTTGCTGCTCAGTCTCTGTTTATAAGTATTTCAACCTTGATACGTAACAGATATAATATTAAAGCAAAATAAACTGAGAAGCATGTTTTGTTTAAACAAAATGTATCAAGCTAAGGTTCTTTTTTGTTGTTGTTTTCCGAAAAGCACAGTTAAACTATTGTCATGCCCCTGACATAAGCTCTGATGTTAGATAACCTTATTGTTGGTTTATTTGTCTAAATCAATAAAAATATTCACTTAAAACTTTACTTTTTCATTATCTATAAGTTTGGGTAAACTTAAAAATATATTTGACAGAGTAATAACCCTTTTTTGACATATAATTCTCAGTGTCAAGAACAGTGGAGCTCACTGTAAAAATAACAGCTCTTGTAATGTTTCTTGTATTATTTTGATTATCAGCCAACAGTTAACTTTGCCAACTTAAAACCTAAAGCACTTATGGGCTTGAGTACCAATCAGGGCTATGATATATATATCTGCAGTGGAAGTTTAGCTTACTATTGCTGGCTGTGTGCCTTTTTCACTAAGAAATTGTATAGTCTTCCTGTAACATTGCTAGTTTGAGGCTGTTCAAGCACAGATATCACAATGTATATACAGGTCTGGTGACACTGAAGCAGAGTACGTCTGTGGTGGAGCTGGTGATGTTGCTGTGTTCCCAGGAATGGCAAAACTCCCTACAGAAACATGCTGGACTTGCCTTTATTGAACTGGTCAATGAAGGAAGGTAGGCCATCTTACTTGTTTTATAAGCTCCACATTTTGAAGCTGGTCATGACCCTTTTGTCTCTGTTGTTAGTCTTGTTGTTTAGGTAGATGAGTTGTAAAGGTCAGTTAAACCTATTTTAAATGGGCAGATACCTCTAAAAATAATTTTGAACTTTGATGTTAAAAGGACTACAAATCTTTTTACTCTCATGAAACACTTTCTCTAGAAAAACAAATAATTTCTGATGAGGTATAAAATCTGACAATGTAAAACGTTTTTTAAAGTTTTAGTTGGTCTCCATTTACAGATTGTAAGGTTGTTGCTTGAAATTGACATTATCATTGACAATTGAAGCTGTCAGTGTAATATCCAGTTCATTCCAAAATATGAAGAAAAAACCCCAACAAAACCAACTGCTCATTTATTTCTTGTTTACAAAATGTAAAATAATATGATATTGATACTGATATTGTTACTGGATAGTTTATGTTATCCTTTTTGCTGAGTAGTTCAAGGTGTCCTTTTTTTGCTGAATTATTAGAATTTATAAATGTTTCTGTTACAGGTTATTGGCACATGCAACCAGGGACCATATAGTCAGAGTTGCCAATGAGGCAGACTTTATCCTCAATAGGATGAGAGCAGAGGATGTCCAAAAGCATGCTGAGTTTGAGGTATGAAATAAACCTCTAATTCTTTTCTCTATCAAAATTGGGAATAAGTAAGTGTTCAACTGTTCAGTTTTTAAATCTTTAAAAAAAATGTTCCCCCAAATGTTCATGTTTCTCATCTTATGCAAAAGCACTAACCTTTTTAGTGTTTCCAGAAATATATTTTTGTGTTTGCTACATGGTTGTATCAGTAACATGTAACCCCTTGTCCCCTCACAGTCCTTGTTATTTTATATATATTATATTAGGCTGCAGTTCAGGTTGATCTATATAAATCTGCACTCAATCTGTCTGTCCTGGGCTTTCTCAGGGCTGAGGCAATATAGCTTTGATGTCTACACTGACAGTCAGTTTCCTCCTGGGTAATTTCTGTCCCTCTACAATAGGAATAGAGGCATCTTTTTATCCTACAAGTGTCTGCACATTTGAATTTACTATGTTAGATATGTCTGGCACATATGAGTTGTTAACAAGTCTATGCCTTGTTCTCAACTCTCTGCAAGGCCATTTGTCTGCTAGAGGAACACCACACTTTGCTCTACAAAACAAACTTACCTCTATTTTTTTTCTGTTACCAACTTGATCCTTCTCCTCATGTGCCATGTCCCACAACCATCAGTCATTAAACGCAGGAACAATAAACATTGCTCTTCATCTTTAGTTGAGAACTGTCTGAATATATTCTGCTTCTAATATTGGCTCTGATGCCTGACCTCAGCAAATCCCAATTCTTTCTTGCAGTCAATGTGTGCCCAGATGATGTTAGATCGCCGAGAAGAAGAAAAGCTGTGCGACCATCTGATCACCTCTGCCAAGCGCCGCGACCATGCCATTGCCATGAAACTGAGGGACAAGGTCCTCAATATCCTCACCAACAAACATGGTGCATGGGGAGATAAGTCAGTCAGGTATAATATTGGCATTATACTCTCCGTTGATTAAAATTTTACTCTGTATTTAAGAATTTTAGCATTCAGACTGGTTTATCATTGTTTTACATTGTTTCCCTTAGTTAAGTTTTTATCTTCTTGTAAAATGTCTTGACATTTCTTTGTATGGTCTTACCTGGTTTATATTTTCTATGAGTTATTTCTGTACTGAACGTACTTATCAACATCTATGGTACATTATTAACAGCATTTTCCCCCTTGATTAAGGTTTATGGGTCCTTGATAAGCATATGTTACACCTTTTCTTGGTTTTGCATGTATGTTTTCTTCATACTTTTGGAGTCATATTTTTTTTGCTCCTTGTTTTTACAAGTAATGAGGTATGGACACCGTACTCTAAAAAGTAAAAGTTTAACCCTGTGTAAGCCTGTGCGAGCATAGCTCTCTCTACCTCTGTAATGTGGACCGGAGATAGACCCCTGTGTGGGCCTGTTGGAGCATAGCTCTACCTCTGTATTGTGGACCAGAGACAGACCGCTGTGTGGGCCTTTGTGAGAATAGCTATAGCTCTGTATTGTGGACCGGAGACAGGTGTGGGCCTGTGGGAGCATAGCTATAACTCTGTATTGGGGACCGGAGACAGACCCCTGTGTGGGCATGTGGGAGCATAGCTTTAACTCTGTATTGTGGACCGGAGACAGACTCCTGTGTGGGCATGTAGGAGCATAGCTATACCTCTATATTGTGAACCAGAGACAGACCCCTGTGTGATCCTGTGGGAGCATAGCTATAACTCTGTATTGAGGACCGGAGACAGACTCCTGTGTGGGCCTGTGGGAGCATAGCTATAACTGTATTGTTGACTGGAGACAGACCTCTGTGTGGGCCTGTGGGAGCATAGCTATACTGCTGTATTGTGCACAGAAGACAGACCCCTGTGCTGGCGTGTGGGAGCATAGCTATACTGCTGTATTGTGCACAGAAGACAGACCCCTGTGCTGGCGTGTGGGAGCATAGCTTTCCCTCTGTATTCTGGACAGGAGACAGACCCCTGTTGAGCCTGTGGGAGCATAGCTATAACTCTGTATTGTGGACCGGAGATAGTGGTGTGTGGTCACATGGGTAAAACTGTATTGTGGAGATCCTCTGACCTCACATGAGACTTTGAGCAAGGCATAATTCATTGATCCAGGTAGCTACTTTTTGAGTACTGGCTCAACCTAGGTAATGGACAGCTTGGAAAGATTATGATAAGTTGAAAGACCTTTCTTTCAATTATACACTTTCACCTTACTTTTGTGTGTTCATCAGCATCATATGACCTATCGAGTGACGGTTTGACGTAAAACCCAAAATACAAAATACCTGTGTATTCATGTGATTATGGCGAATCATGCCAGTTGCTATAGTATTTTAAGAACTTAGCAATTATTCCTTTGTGTTTGTCAGGTCTGAGTTCTGGAAGCTGGATGTGTGGGAGGATGACAGTCGCCGTCGCAGACGCTTCATCTGTAACGTCCATGGGTCCACCCATCCTGAGGCCACTCTCAAGGCTGCCCTTGAACATGGTACAGGGTTTTTAAGGTTTTTTTGTGGCTCAGGGAATTGTTGTGTGTTCTTTAGAATAGTTTATGTTCATAATCAAATTTTAATATATTTTATGATAAGTGTTTACTCACTCTAGGGCCACACTTAATGCTATTCGTAAATGCATAATGCTTTTGTAAAACGAAATATGACTGACAATAGATTTCTGACAGGATACTTTTTAAATTTAAGTTATAATTGATGTACCTTGCTATATCTTACTTGGCATCTCAGTCATCAGACAACACTTTAAAATATTCGACCGAAGACATTTCATATTCTACAGCAGACAACAATGTCATTAGGTCACAGAATCACTTGAGTCACCCAATCTGCAGTTTGCCAAAACAAGAAAAAATGCAGTAACATCACATCATTTATGATAAAAATATACTTTTTTTACATTTTGGCAGAAATGACCTTAAAAAATTTGAACACATATCAATAATACTGTTTGAATAGTCATAATCCTTGAAAATATTACTACAAGGTCATATACTAAGAGTAAACATTGACAATTTATCATTTCTCATCAATAACAAAATGACAGAAATATGAATGGCTGTGTTTAATAATTAAAGATGTTGCTCGTTTTTCCAGGTGCTACAGAAGATGCTATAAACCAGGCACGTGAGAAGGTGCACGAATACCTGGCCGACAAGCGAAACCAGTCCCAGCAACCAGACTTCACTGACGAGGAGCTGCTCATGGAGGAAAATGAGTTCGAAAGAGAGTACTCAGGTAAGGGTCATGGTTGCCATGGAAATAAAAGGTTTATCGCAATGCAAAGAGAATAATTGTTGTTTGTACTCCAAGAAAAATCTCACCGCATGGATTCGAGTCCTGTTTGGGGTAAAGGACTAAATTTGGGAAGGTCTTCCATCTTCCAGCTGACCTGGGATGCGCCAGTGGTTCTACCCAGACATTTGTTTGGGGTCTTCCTCCACCAAAATAGCTGGACGTCACTATTATGATCATAAGTGGTCGCTGCTCTGTGTTTCAAAAACAAAACAAACCAAGAAAAATGTGGGTGAATTTCTGAAATTTGATATCCAAGAACAAACATACTGTTGTTGTTTTTTAAAAGAATTAGGAATGAATTAACTAAACTTCAGGTATGGTAATTACTGAAATTGCTTTTTTTTGTTTTTGTTTATTTATTTATTTATTTTTTTGTTATAACACACTGACACACTTATGGTCATACTGACAACATACAGGTAATTGGTCACATAGTTTAGTTTTAACCTGATTATTATTCTCTATTCGCACTAAATAATTTTGTATTCGGCACCGTATGAGCTGTTAAGTGTCAGTGTGCCGTAAATCCCCAAAAATTAATAAATAAATAGGTAATTGGTGAAGGAAAGACCCCCCAGAGATTTGTCTGGGAAGACCTATGGAAACAAGTCAGCTGGAATTCCACGTGAAAGTTCTTGCTCCATCAGGGACTTGAAACCACCCTGCGAGGGGCTGAAATTGTATATAACTTGGGCCAATTTATGAATACAACTTCTTACTTTGGACATTTTAAATTTGGATGTTTTGAAATTTATTCATCCGCATGTATGATTTTAATTTAACACAACCTGAGGTACCTTTGTCACCAGTTTACCTATGCATGCCAGGTGGCTTGATAAGCCATCTGGTTATGCATTAGGCATATGGTTATTTAGGAGAACTGTATGAGTGAAAGGGTTAATACCTTAAATACTACTCCACTTTTTTCAGGGCCCAGTGGCAATTTCAACCACTCATTAGCTGATAGCTTCTGACGTTTGTCATTAACAAGCTCATGAACGCAAATAAACCTTTTTTTGTTACATTTCTTACAAAGTTAAATAACACCTTCGTCAATAAGCCTATGCAAAATCTTACAGGGCTTGTTGCAATTTGTACCCGGTACAAGCTGACTGCCTTTGGCAATACCTTGACAATTCTATCAACTTGTTAATTATATAATAATTTGCTAATTTATATACATATCAATAAACTGCTATCACAAGCTAATTACACTTGTTAATTCCATTAAATTGCATATATCTAACGAAATAAAAAACAAATAAATTGCCAATCTTATTTACTTAGATTATTAATCATAACCACAAAAAATCTGGCTGTGCAATTTATTGTTACTACTGTCTCATATATCCTGTCGTTATGACAACACCTTTCTAGTTAATTGTAATCTGTTGCTTTTAATTGGCCCCCCCCACCTGCACCACAATCCCACACAATATATATTTTAAAGTTCAGTTACATGTTTTGTATCATTGTCACTAATTCTACAGATTCAGTTTCAACGTTCACTTTTTGCAAGCTGATAGTCCCTGTTATTGCCATAAATAGACCCCTATTTATACGTAAATAGTGAACATGTGTTTATAAGTAACTAGAGTAGGATTCTTTAATGATATTATTTCATTGTAATAACTACCGCTAGTCCACAATTTTCCAGGACCAATAAGTATGTCCACATGATACAAGTTGATAGCACCTGGTAATGCCATAAGTAGACCTTGTATTCACAATAGAGTATTTTTCTTTCATGATAGTATTAAATTGTTATGACTAATCCCCAATTTTTCAGGACCAGTAGCCATGTCTACTCCTTGCAAGCTGATAGCTCCTGGTGTCGCAATAAATGGCCTCATGTCTATCACCATGACGGACCTGTACTTCGAGATGGATGAAGACGATGAGGAGAACAAGGCTATAGATCCACAGGTAGGCCAATATTTGCTTTCTGTGACACCTGTAAGCCTTAGGAAATATATCCATAGATACATGGGACATGGTGTTGTATTCATAATCTTAGTTACTTTTTCTGAGTACAGAAATTACTTAAGCTGAATTAAGTTTTACTGCCTGAAGTTTTCTCACAGAATCATGCTGGTCCATTTTTCTAAAGTAAAATCTAAGCTAAGAAATGAATCATCAAAATGCTATTTGTTTAATTGGTGACAAGTAAATACAAAGTAAATTAATGAAGATAAAATAGGATACACAAATATTTCAAATTAATTGCAAAATAAAAGAATACCAGGTATCCATCCATAGATTAGCAATTTTATTTGTCATTGAAATTTTATTTAATTAATAATTTATTGCCGTATTTCTGACTTACTTTGTGACTTAAAAAAGGGAAATTTTGTGTCAAAGCTGTATTTGAACCAATTATGTTTTCAAAAGAAAAAAATAAGAAAGAAAGAAAACTAATAAAAGGGGGATAATTGTGGTAATGATATTTTTATTGTGTTGTGTCCCTTTAATTTCATTAGTTCTTTTTACCTGCAGTGTTGACATTTTTATTTAAAAAGCTTCAATTTTTCTAATATATGATGATTCCACTCTCAGATCAAATAGTTTTCTTATGTAAATGCTATTTTTAAAGATAGTAACGCACACATCACATGATTTGGATAATTAAATGTAACGTGTATCTGAAACAGTTTTTAAAAAAGAAATGTTACTGAGAATTGACGATCTAAAAAAAACTACGGTATTTTGTTTATAAATACTCAAGAATTAATATAATTGGCTGACAACATTTGCTAAAAAAAAATATAAGTAAAAATTCTTAATTCTATGCCCATTGTTAAAAAATTAAGATGTTTATTTAGTTTTAGTTTCAGTAATGCATGGATGTAAGAAAAAAAAACTTAATAACTTAACCTTTAGCTTGCTATCTTCATTAAAAATTCAGACTTATTCTTTGTCACCTTCTCACAGTGACATGTAAATAACGATGATATATTGCTACAGACTCCGCAGCAAATAGTGCAGATCCAGATCCTACCGTTCCTAGTTCTTTATCTACACTATGTACCAAAGTCATAAGTGGGGCAGCTAGCTAAGGGTTCAATATCATAATTACATCACATTTGGCCCAATTTTTGAATCAGCAATGTTTGTATTTGTAGATTATGATCGTGTTCTATTGCTCCTACCACGTTGTGTTTTGGCCTGTATTATAGATCTGACAGCCTTTGTTCTCTAGGTTATATATACACTATTATTTATTTGATGAATTTTAGAAAATGTTTTAATGATTTACTACATTTAATACATAATGTGTACACATAATGATTATAAGTACTTGTTCGTTTGGTTATTCCAGGTAAGTCATTACCTTGTATTCATTTTTTTTTTAAATGCAGGTAAGTAATTTACACATTCCATGTTTCAGCTCACTGTTTGTGTCTTTTTTTTATTTTTAACTAGTTATTGAATAGTTTGTTGAATAGTTTGTTAAATAGTTTGTTGACTAGTTTGTTAACAAACTTTGTTGAATGGCATGTGATGAATAGATGTTTTACATATGAAGCAAAGATGAATTATTTTAGAGGAGAGAACAGAAGTCCAATGTAATGTCAAATAAATTATTTTTTTGTTTAATTTTAACCCAAAAGGCTTTTATCAAAGTTTAAAAAAAATCAAAACAGTTTATATCGTTACCTCCCCTTTTAACATAATTAACAAAATAATGAAATGCTATTGTTATATTATGATCATTGGTACAGTACATGTATGTAGTGCTCTGGGTGATTTTTCATACTTTGATAAAGACCTTTGGGCAAAAAATTCAAAGACTTATCTGAGATTTATACCCTGGTTACACAGTGATTATACCATGATTGTATATTGATTATACCATATTTATACCATGATTATACATTATACCATGATTGTATATTAATTATACCATGATTATACCATTCCTCCCTAAGCGGGGCTTTTACAGTGCTAAGTAATGATTTGATACAAGAAAAGTCACATGGGAATTGTTGATAGAAAGATGAATCAAGATATTGAGGGAGCAGAAATCAAGAATATTGATGGAATGAAGCAATCTCCAATGCAGTGATCTCCCCCTTTCAGTAAGGAGAATCTCTGCTACCTCACAGAAATCCTTCCAGATCTGGAAGGATTTGATTTTTTTACTTTTAATTTTTGTTCAGTAAAATGACAATCAGAATGAATGTGTATGTTAGAAAAATGACTAATAATGGATGAAAAAACAAATTCTAACGATAAAGAAAAAAAAAGAATGTATTTATTACTACAATCGTAACAACTCGGCCATTTCCGTCCTTTCGCCGAGGGCGAAATTTCAGTGTTACACTGGTTCAATGTAAACAATCAATAGATCCTGTTGAATAAATTCACAAAGTAATAACGGAGTTTGACTAATATATAAAAGGTATAAGTTTAACAGCGAGGTAAAATCACGCCAACAACACAGCCGCCATATTGCTACTGTCACATGATCTGACTATCGTCCTGTGATTTTGTATGATGGCAGTGGTTTTAAGCGAGCGTAGCGATGTCGTAAACCCTTTGCGGAGTTTGGGAATGAAGGCGAACCAACTGAATGACACAGTACTATGTCGTCAAGATGAAGATGAGTTGGGGTACAACAATACACATGTTTGGATCGTTTCTAAAAATATTAACTGATCAGTTTACTGTTTACTAACATAAATAAATACACCATGTTTTAAGGTCCATTTGTAGAAGAAAAAGAAAGCAGAGCTTTTGTCTTTACCCTCATAAAAAATGATACTTGAACCAGCTTTCATGTTCCCAAAATTTACCAGACATTAAGACTGATCAAATTATAAAATTTGTACTTAGCAAAAACTACAGGTTGACTGTATAAGACTCAGGTGAATATCAAGCCTTGGTAGAGGAAATATTGATTGCACTTTTGTATGTAATACAGATGTTAAAATTAAAAGACTGCAGCAACAAATATATTTTTATGATTGAAAATACAGTAACTTTAAAAAACTCAGCACCACTGTGACAGTAGATTTAACACACACACAAAAAAACAAAAAAACAACAACAGGCTAACAAATATAAAAGAGGACATATAAACATTTCAAATATTGTCTATTTTGAAAAGTTTTGTTAAAGCAGTAAAATGTGAAGATGCGTACAATTGTATGACACAGGCCCATCGATATAACGCTGACTAATCTGCGGAGAGATTAGGGATCACTTACCGTTTTCCGTAAATTCTGACAAAGGACCTCTCCAGGTTTTATAACAATGCAAATTTAACTGATTTTTTTATATTTAAAACAATATGGCACTACAACTTTGATGGGGTCTGAGTGACCTAGTCAGTCAACTTCTAGAAAGGATTCTTAGATTGTTCCTGGTCACTGGTTGTTTGCATGGACAAATCATTGTATTTAATTAAAGTTTAGTAGAGTATTTAGAAAACAGTGATTTTTTTTAAACATATTGATGGCCAGATCTCTGTGTTACTGATTCTGATTCTGATTGTTGGTAGTTGGTTATTATGAAGAAAACATGTGTGACACACCAATAAACAGGAGAATTTTAAATTGTCTTAAAGTAGAGAATTTTTCAAACCAGTAAAAAGTCAAGAAAGAATAATCGTTACAGCCTACCATCCCATCCATTGTATGAACTTTTTCTCAGTTTTCTTCACTTGTAAACATTTACTGAAACATTTTTTTAGGTGGCATACTTTTTCCTTGAATTTTCTGACCAAAACAACATGTAGGTCTGCTGTCAAAGTCGTTTGATAGAACAGGGTCAACCAGCCCATCTACCTCCATATTTACTCTCAGTGTCAGAGGTCAACAGCTGTTTTTGTTAAATTATTATTTTGTGTCATGGCACTTAAACAAGATTTAACAAATATAAGCTAAGAATCCCATTGGTGTAATTCAATAAAATGAGTAATTTTCTTCCACCTTGTCCATATTATCAATTAACTAAACTTACCTTTTGATCTAACATCAGACATGTTGTTATTCAAGTTTAATCCTTAGCCTGCTTTTCATATCAATTATACAGCTTAGGCTGATAGTGTAGATCCAGATTGCTACCTGCTAGGATCTAATAAGTCAGGATCTATACTATTTTTCTATATTATTATGTATATAAACCTTTACATGTAACATGCAATATATGTAAGCAAAAAAACAACAAACTTTAGTATGAGTTTTTTTTAACAGAATGTAGCAAGTTAAGGATTACACTATGAACTTTTCCTGCATTCATTCTTTGTCTTCCATCATTTTAAGTCTATTGGCAGCTGCATTTTTTAATCTCATTTACTTTTCAACTTGCTGCATTCCATTTGACTGACTCAGCTATGTTTTGATGTTGATGATAAAATGGATTGTGTGGTCATGTACTGCTTTTATAACAAAAACAAACAAGCCACAAATTAACAAAAACAATTAAACTGTAATCATTAAATTGTAGAATCATGTATACATGTTGCAAAATGTTAGCAAAATGGGATAATCTGCATTGCCTTATGATTTACTGACAAATAAATAACTTGGAAATTAGAATATCACTTAATTGTGTAATTAAATAACAGATAAATACTTTAATTTCCTATTTTATTACTTATATATTTTATTTATTTATGTATTTGTGGGTTTTTTTCTTTGTAATTAAACAAGCTTTAACTATTCATCTCACATTAGATCATGGCATATTGGGATAGGAATGGCTTCCAGCTGACCTGTGGTGCATCAGTGGTTCTACCCAGACATTTGTCTGGGGTCATCCTCCACCAAAACAGCTGGACATCACTATATTGATTATAATGGGTTGCAATTTATCTCACAAACAAAAGCAAAACACATTAGATAGACTGTTAGTTTAATCTTTTAACTTTTTTCATCTTATCACTGTGTTTCTTTCCATCATACTAAATCTAGTGATGATGCACTTCTGAAGGTGGTATCTGACAGTTTGGAACAAAAATATTTTCATTAAATATCTTAATAAACTATTGTTACCTGAATAGATCTTGCAAAATGCTGTTATTTTATGTCCTGCACCTGTCTGTAGAGTGAACAGTAATGCTACAACCGTCATTGCAAACATGTATTTCTTATCTGAGCCACACTGCACAGTTAGCTATTTTTGAACTAAGAAAACCATGTGACCACTTATATTTTAGCTCATTCTCTGTGACGTCATTGTCTATTTATAGCAGAAATTTTTATTGTTCTCATTTATAGATTTGAAAGGAATGAACATTTTAAGTGTTGATAAGCAAGTTTAACTGCCCTGAAATTGAGAAACTGTTGAAAATCATCAAAGATTAGACTAAAGTATGACACAGAGGTCAGATATTGTTACATATATTAGATATAGGCAAACTGTCGGATACAACCATTAATATGATGCAAACATTCTAACAAAATGAATAAGCAGTGTTAAGAAATTTCATTGGTTTGCCATCTGCTGTACTTTATGGTCAATGCTGACACCAGAATAAAACAACAAAAACTAACATCTTAACTATAATCAATAAATTATAAGACATGTTTCTTTATCTTACAAAGATCTTTTTCTGGAAAGTGTTGTTATAAACAGTAAAGTAATAATAAACAACTAAAAGTTAAAACAATCATTTATATGATTCAATAAAAAGATATTTTCATCTTTGCTTTGTTTCTAAAAATACCATCAATATAACAAAGTTGTCCCTTAATCATACATCGGACACATTGTTAATGTCAGTTCAAACTTTGAACTTTTTGTCTGCAATCACTTTGTCTTCTCCATCATTCTAAATCTATTGTTAGTTGCATTTTAATTTTTTTTATTTGATGCAAGCATTCCAATTGACTTAGTCAGCCATACTGGGATACTAACTCTGAACCTGCATAGTGTAACATGGCCAGGCTTCAGCAAATTGTGCTGGTGCAGATTACACAGTTTGATGTAAAAACAAGATCTGATCAGGACATACACTATTGAATACTGAGTCTCTAGCAGATAGGCAGGTTACCTTTCAGTGCTGTAGTTGTATGAAAATAAATTGGATTGTGTATTGCAGATGAATACATGTAGCAAGTATAGGGTTAATGGGAAAATGCAATGTCTGGCCAATAGACTACATGCTTTTATTGAGCTAGTTTTTCCTAATTATTCTCCCATTGTAGTACTAATTTATCTCTATGTGCAACACCTTAATGAAGATTAATTTGAATCCAAAGTAAGCCTGTAGCTGTGTAACAGGGGGACTTTTTGTAATAGATGGTGAGTTATAGTGATGTAATATTTTCAAATGAGTTGTACCTGCCAATATAGACCTGTAGATAATGAGTGAGGGCTTGGTGTAGTTATTGATTGGTAATATGGCATGTACTCCTGTGAGGAGGTGGTGGTGGTGGTGTTTGTGTGTGTGTGGAGAGGGGGGCGGATGGTGGTCAATACCAAAACAACATTTCCATACTCTTTGATGTTAGAATGTTCAAGCTTTTTTCTATGTCAATGAAATCATATAAACATCAATAATTGAACAATGGTTTTGAACAAAAACTCACTAAAACTGTCCTATTTAAAGTTACCTGCTCATAAAAAATACATACAAAAAATATTAATTTCTGTGTCTCTTCATAGAATCTCAAGATATTTGACCATAGAGGAAACAAAGCAAAATGCCAAAAACACAATAGTCAAACATGTTTGTAAAAAACGAAGTTTTATAAAAACACACACATCATTAAAACAAAGAATAAACATAAATGCATATTTTTTATTCTTTTACCACAGAATATCAAAGTAAAATGTTACATAGGTGTGATTATGTGGTAGTATATAGAAGCAACAGTAAAATGATAAGGGATAGTCATAGCATATTCCATTAGCAGTGCTTGTGTTTTTGTAAAACTTTGTAGCATTTTGAGATTTTCCAATTTTGGTAAAATCTGCATAAGATAAAGGAAAATCATTGAAAAGAATCCCAGTTCCGTCCCGTTTACCCTCAGAACAACCAGAAATGGTAACAATAGAAGCAAGTTCCTGGTGTAAATTGTATTTTGTGGTGTCTACAAATGGTATGTGACATTGTCATGTTTGTTCACTGAAGTTTGAAAAGCTCTTCAACGTTCACATCTCTTGGGCTGTCATGTTTTGACAAAGTGCGTTTGCCTAAGATATATACACTTATAGCAGAGTGAATGCATATGTTGGAAACTTGAAATGCTTAAGTTGTAAGGTTGAATACTTTATTGCTTCCTTTCTGTGTTGCATCCTTGTGAAATATATACATTCTGTTCTGTTGAAAAGTTGATTGCTTCTGTTTCTAATTTGTTTTGAACTTGTTAAATAAATACTTATTAAATATAACATGCTACCAGGTTGGCGAGTGTTATAAGTTTACTTTTGTGTCAGTTGTATTAATGTGTTTGAAACTCATATTTTCAGTTCTGTGAAATAGTCTTAGCTTTTATAAAGTATGAAATTCTGCAGAAATTCTGCACACATATCCCCAACAGGCTCACTTGTTTTGACATTAAAACACTAATAAACAAAAACTCCTTTTAGAGGCTCTCCATGGATCACCGATAAACTGTCATTACTTTAAGGTGGACCATGAACATAGATGAATCATCATTGTTTTCCAAAATTATTCACTTACATGTACTTAGCAGATCTTATAAACTTGGAACTTCTTGACAAATTGGGTCTTGAGTCAACCAATGTGGCAAATGCGGCTCAAGTCAGCACAAAAAATAAACACGCACTTCTGAAATAAAATGTGTTGTGTTAAAATCCTTACGAGTGGTTGTGATTGTTGTTCTGGTGGTGGGCTAGATACATAAATGTGATTAAGTCGCTTAGCGATTGTAAGCATATTGCCATTGCAATTCAATCTAAAACACACAGAGATGAAGACGATTTTTTGTTGTTTAAATTCATTTCACTGGATTCATTGAGCCTATCCAGACCCCTGGATTGACAGATAGTGTACTGATGTATAGGGCGCTTCATCACACTGAGGGACCTGGGACACTGGCCTTCTTGTGTCTATCTATAGAAGGTAAAGATGGCTTGCTGGTAGGACGGTGGAAGCTTGGAAGCTAAGAAACCCATGGCAGTGGAGTTTAAAGTGATTTAGTCATCTTAGTACAAAGTAGCTGGGGGGGGGGGGTGTACAGAAGAAGCAAAATTTCGATAAACCACATTAGATAATGAAGCTAACTTTACCAGTATTTTAGCACTGTTAAATCTAGGATTTGGTTGAGGATTATGGGATATGTTGCTTATTTCTTAACCATGCCCTATGATCCTGGTACTTCTTAGAATCGCCATTGTGTGACACTTTCACTGAGCAACTGTGAATAATACATGGTTTAGTTGATTACAATTAACAGTTACAGACACAATATTATTCACATGAATATACCCACTGCCTGATTGGACCTATATGTCACCATTAATACATTTAATGTAAATCATTATACATGTTTATTATATGAACAGTTCATTTATACTAATATAGTGCTAGAACAGATGTATAGAATTGTACATTATGTTCAAACACACAATTGGTAAAGTCTTTTAAAGGATTAAAAAGCTAACCCGCTTTTTTAAAGCAATTCACTACATTGATAGCACTGAATGCGACCTAAGATGACCTGTCCTAAGCTATATATGGGAGTCGTAATGGTACCTGAGTATGGGGATCTTTGTGTCCAAGTGCATGGTTCCATGGTGAATGAGATTTGTTTGGAATTATCTAGTAATTATGTTTCATATAACATACATGATGACCTTGTATGGTATACTTGACATAAACAGGAAAGCTCCTAAAATGATATTTAGCCTCAATGATCAGCAACTGAAAGTAAACAAGAAACGAAAATGTTTTCAATAGGATAATCAGCATTTGTAGATATTGTTAGAACAAATATATTTTAACATCACCTTAATCGCCATTACATCTCGCCATTACAACTTTTTTTTTAAGTAACACTATAGTATTGGGCGCCCGTGACGTAGAGTCGCTGATTTTAACTCCTCTGACTGCATAGCCTTCCACTGCGTGGGTTCGAGTCCCGTTCGGGGCAGGTGGGAAGGTCTCTCAGCTGACCTGCTGTGCGCCGGTGGTTCTACCGAGGTATTTGTGTGGGGTCTTCCTCTATCAAAACAGCTGGACGTTGCAATATTGATCATAGTTATTGGTTATAGATTGTTATTACAATAATATATAATTAATATATAATTATTTTAGAGGTAGATTCTACAACAAACAAACATCGTAAATCAAAGAAGGATTTTCCACAGTTAGCATTGTTATCTCCCCTGTTTTTTATCATGAAACCCCCCTTCCCCACCGTTCCTTCCGGTGCCGACGATCGCCGACAGCCGCCGGGACGTGTGTGATTGTGTTGTCAAGTTATCAGAAAGTGTCTCATGAAATCCAAGAATCACCCAGTCTGTGGTGTGTCAGACTGATCTATAGGCCCGAGGTCCTAGACTGTTGGTGGCTTCGGTAAGTGGCGAGTAATGAGCTCAGATCACAAACTTGAAAAAAACATGTTGCACTATCTCTAGCTCCGAGTAATCGTCAGAAATTTGAGTTGACATAAATGTTATCTGCCCACATTCAGCCAGTCAGATGTGTAAGGATTGACTCAGGGTCTAGCTTAAGTTTTATGACCTTATACCCACCCATACTAAGACTGCTAAAGCGACTTGGATACAATTGGTCACATTTGCATTTTTCTAGGTTATAATCAACGAAATATTACTAAACAAGTACACAGAATGGACAACACATTACAACAGATTCCTAGATAACACGTGATCCCGCTGTACTTTTGAAGATTTTGTTGTTAATGGGAAAATCAACTTTATGAGCCTGTTTAGACTCATCAACGTATTATAACTCCGAACTGCGCATGTGGTGATAGACGTCATGAAACCGTACACTTGTTGACTCGATAGTGGAGCATTTCAATATTTATAAATAAATTTACGGGTCTTGTGGCTTTAAACATATTGTTTTGTTTTTTTTAATGTTCAGATTCATTTTTTGCGGTTTGCGTATAACCAGAATACTACGTTTCAACTTAACTGCCATAAATTTCTGCTTTTAAAACCTCTTTGCCATCTATTCCTGCTCTTACAACAACTTTGCAAGCAGTTCCTGCTCTTCTTAAACAGACTTGTTATTTTGATAACCATGAAATTGCGGGGGAAAGGAGGACAACAAGTGGATTTAGCCTAGTAAATCCAATTTAGGCGTCTTTCGTCATTTGTTTGAAATGGTCTGTCCATACTGTGTCTGAGAAACGTGAGTTTGGCTCGGTTCCCATCTTGTGGCGAGCTCATTCTTGCTCTACCATTGCCAATACGACCCAGTAATTAGCATTTTTCATTCTTCAGATCGGCCATCTTGAGTTCTATCAGACTGTACTTTTATGTTCCCTGCTTTCGAAATTATGACAACTAAACGTTGACAGAACTACATTTAAAAGTAAGGCTGCAATTTTACGGGCATCTACTAAGGTAATTGGGATCTCTATGCATCAAACAATGGAATATCAAGTCCCACATAAAATACCGGCTTGTCCTATTATCACACAAGATAAAGATTGCCACAAAAGTGACGTTTAGCTAGCTACTCCCCTTGTCTTCGACCCTGCTATCTTTGTATCGAATTATCACCGTTTAGACTATAATGTTTAATAGACCACCGTGCCTGTTGCTCCATAAAAACTCTGGCTTGATAGTCCTGTCGTGTCGTATCTTTCAAGCAGGGAGCCAGTTTGTAGTGAAATGCGAGCAACAGGTGCGTGCTGAGAGACTGTGTCATGGGGATTGGACCCCGGCTTTTCGCGGGTCATATTCACATGTCATCATACCCGGCTCCAAGACAATCGGAGAATCCAGAAAACTAGCCGGAAAACACGATAACAAAACCCAGATGAAAAACACATTTACTTTGTAGTTCTTAGTTGTATAAATTGGTGATGTACATTAGCGATCTATTGAGATACTGTCTTTTAATTACTTTTTACTTGTGAAGAAGATACCAAGAAACAAGATGCCTACTGGATTGTTGAATTCTATTTTTATCTCTATGTAATTACGTATATTTCACTTACTACGAAAGATCATATCATCGGTTGTTGGCAAAGGACATTCGAGAAACAAGCTCATTTACTTGCTGCTTGTTTCATAAGATAAGAGAATATTGCAACATTAGTTTGACTTCTCCTATGCGTTCCCAAGTAGCAGATGGACTTCTGTGTTAACCTTTTTGATGGACTTTTCACTTATTGAAATAATTTAACTGTAGCAATAATTAAACAGCGATGATATTTCTTGTAACTTTTAACAGGTTGAATAACTGCTTGTTAAAATAAGTCCAAGAATAAGTTAATTACATTTTTACCGTCGTGGTTGGAATGAATATTAACGTGTCAGAGAAGTTCTAATAAACGCATTTAAGTCTGTTCTCCTTGATTATGCTATCAACGTCTTGAGATAAAAAAAAATGAAGACATGTAGGTTTACTTTAGAGTTCTTCTTGGTGAGATTAAATAATTACTTGCCAAAGTAATTACAAAAAGCAAAATGTTTCCTGGCGGTCACTCACACCTGACGTTATGCTGTAATTGCTTAGCATGTTCTGAGAGGACGGGACATCTCCCTTTGTGTGCTAAACTGGCATTAAATATAAACATATTCAACCTTGCACAAAATGATACTTCTACAAGGTAACTTAGTTGATATGACATCACCCTTTGTACGCTGAGCTGGTATTAATCGATAAAAACTTGTACTATTTGATATTTCTGGAAAGAAAATGTTTTAAATGGCTAAAGTTTTAGGCACTTAAAAGGCTTAAACATAAAAAGTATTGTATCGTTTCGTTTAAACATCTGTGTTGAAGAGAAATAACTATTCAGTAGATAAAAATCATGTTCCTTCTGGCTCCACAGTGACTGATTTGCATTGTATGTTTTTCATTTGTTTTAGGTGATGTACTTTGTATAATTGTAAATAAATATATGTTCTGTTCTGTTCTGTTCTGTTCTGTCAGTATCTGAGAATGAAGGATATCAGAACACAAACATGCAATCTTTTAGACTCTTGTATGTTGCCCAATGTTTGGAACTGACAGACCCCATTTTTTATTCTTTAAAGGTTTATTTTTCACGTAATACAAATGTCCGACACAGAATGACAAATTTAAAATTAAGCACATCACATTAGCGGTTAAACTTAAGCGAATATATCAACACGATACATTGTAACACGTTAAACGTTTAATGGTCATAAATTCTGGACGCCTTTCAAGGAATGGCTTGGACCAAAGCGGAAAATTAAATGAAACTTGTAATCAAGCCGTTCAGGATCAATTACTCGTTTTCAATTAAAGTTCTAAAGATTAAAAGGGCTCACAATTTACCTCTCATTCGTATGTCGTGCATGACAAATGACCTTAAGTTAAGGTCATTATGAAATGCGACACGTACCCCTCTAAATATTGTTTTAGTCATATTTCAATCTCCTATCACATTCCTACATCTTTGAAGTTTTATTATTTCGCCGGAGATAGATTATACGCCCCTCTAATCACTTATAGGGGCAACACATTAATTTAAATTTTTCCAATATCGTAAAAGACAGCGCTAACGTCAACCATTCATGAAGCTCGGGTTTGGTTTCACTCAAATATAGGTAAGATTAGAAACGCGCCATTGTCCAGTCCCCGCCTCGTTTTGGATCGAATTACAGCGAGATTACAGCGAGATTTCATCAAGAAAGTAGTCCCCCATCAGGTGTTACTTTCATGTTGGTTGGTGGGGTCATGTGAGGCTACATTGTCCATCATTAGTCGACCTTTTAACGCCGAACAATGCTCATTTGGTCTTTTATTAGGTTTCTTAGCGGACACCTACGGAATGTGTATTTTTAGTACATTTTGTGTAGAATATATAAGAAAACAACAACGAGAGTGTAAGAACAAGAAGTCATCCTTTGTCGGCATTCATCTTATATATAATAGATTGATTTTTCTTCTTACTTCCATGCACACATAGGCCATAAAAACATCATTTCTTATGAAATAAAAACACACAACAACCGATGTTTCATTTCCTAATACGACTTTGTCGCACAGGCAAATACAGGCAAAATACTGTTTTTATTAATATTTTCAGTTAAATTATGTTATAGATGTTCAAAATATAGTGCATACCAACCTGTAACATACAGATCGTTTTTATGATGCTCTATATAGGTGTTATTACAAAAATACTGCTATGCACAAATGTATGATATGAACGAAAAAAACAACAACAACAACACCAATTTGCAAATGCCATTGCAAACGGCATTGAACGAAAGGTATATCTCTTTGCATTATGAAAGGTTTTGGAGTGTTATTTTTTTTTCTTCTTCCCACCCCACCAAGTGCGGTGATACCGATTCCTAAAATAATACCGCAAACTTATGTTAAACTATGGAATGGTGGGCACCTTTAGCCAACAGCAATAAATTCTCACCTGCTTTCAAACCTTCAGTAAATTGGGCCATGATTAATAGGAATGGGGCCGTTCTGCAGTCTAACTTGTGAATTGAGAACGCTTTTTTTTTTTTGCTTAAAACATGTATAGATTGATATTTGACCTATAATGTTGGCAGAAAATATAAAGCCTTAACTCTATCCCGACATTACCTTTGGCCTTTTATTTTCTTTTTGTTTTTTTTTTTTGCTCCGTAAAGTTACCCAATCATTACAATTAAACAATCGACTCTAGAAGCCATGACATTTGATCTAGTTTCTCCTATTGGTCCATATAAGGAACGGTTTTGTCTATGTGACTGATATTTTACCTGCGACTGTCACAGATAAGAAAATTAAATTAGTTAAACACTATTACCATGGCGTCTTCAAGCCGCCACTGGCTTGTGGTACGGTGAATTAATCACAGTGCATGACTTAATAACTTGCAAAATGTAATAATTGTCACCCGCTGTACAGTAATTTGATGTATTTTCACTTGTCCGAATGACGAGCGTTTAAAAATCCTGGGGCGCTGTGTTCTCGAGTTACCTCGTATCAACGCTCTAAGAGTAAATGATAGTCCGCTGAAAGGGGCGCATTAATTGAAATATGTTCGATTCCGGTGCACGTTTACATTCGTCTCCCGTCGCCATAACTAATAGTCTAATACCACTGCACATGGGCCTTTACAAGTGCAGCCAATTGGAATCGAGGAATAGATTTACGAGGTCCCTTTTGCACAAATGTGTTGTAATCATATGCACCAGAGCAGCGGACTGTGATCTAAACAGCTAATCTATACATTGTAACGTCATTTACAGGAGAGGTCTGAAAACTAATCATTCAATGCCACATTAACCCTTGTCATGCTGTTATTATTAAAATAATAAATACGTAATTCTTAGTTACTTCCTTACATTTTAACGCATATGTTACGTGATGTTGTTAAACACATAGCAAATAATGTAGATCCTGATCTGACAGCTCACTGCGGAAGCTGGTTGATCTGGAACTACACAACACGCATAGGCCTGATCAACAGCAGGACAAGAGTGAACGGTAATTATGTAAAATGTGAACATAGAACTTTTTACTCACCCTTTTTCCTGTGTTTCGCCGCTGGAAAGTTATGCTACCGGATATGTTTGAAGTTCACGACGTTTAATTGGCGTGTATAATTGTTGTTGCCTGAGCAACTAGTGTCAATAAATGCTGATTATTAATCGCATATTTACAGGTGCTTATTGCGGCAAAGGGAATGGGGAGAAACCCGTTTCGGGCTCCCGATACTCGTATATCATACATTTCCTCTACGCCGGTACTCCGGTGATTTATCCTTTCGCGGCCGCCGGTATTCAATTGTCTTTAACGCCATAATCACGCCCTAAATGGTAGCTATTTTCTCACCGAGACAGCTCCATGTTTGAGTAAGGGCCTTTAATGAACTGTTTGTGGACGTAATCGCTGCGGCGGCTGGGAGATCGGAAGGAAAGATCGTCCAAATTGGCGGTACTCAAGTCAAGAGATACACGGTCCTGATAATTTCCCTTCTTCCCGACGTCATACATCAGTTGTCATTGATCGCTGTACCCTTATCATGCTTAATTTTGTTTATTTTATTAATTTATTTATTTTGCAATAGTTTTGCAACTTCTTACATCATGCAAATGTGCAGACATATTACTAAAGACTCAGTCGCGAATGGCGAAGATCCCGATCATACAGCTCTCGGTGAGAGTTTGGTAATGTAAACCTTCACTGTTTGCCTTAGCTGGACTGCGCTAAGCAGTATAAGAATAAACTGTCGCCCGATACCCAGTCTCTCAATAATGTAGGAGTCGCAGTCCGCATAGCTGCCTATTAGAGCCAATTTCCAATGACGTTTAAAGTCCATAATGTTTTATCACGACTGGCAAAACCACTTGCGCGGTTGCGTGACATAGAGATGATGTCATGCATTGATAGAATTGAAGATGCACTGTCCATTACTGCTTTGAATCCTGGTCAGAGGTCATGGTCGTCATACTTTATACTGAAACTGAAACCCTTGCTGCTCATTGCTCGGATTGGGGATCCTGTTTAACGTCCGAGTTTTTAAATCTTCAGTCGGAAAGTATTTATCAATCTCCGGTTGATTAGGTTTAAATTGAATTTAGAATCAGCTGTTGGGAATGTGGTCTCAGTTTGGAGCTTAGCATGTTACATACTGATAGAGCTTAGAATTCTTAACCTTCATTGCTCTTGTTTTGGGTGCTGATCAGTACTCATTGTTACGAGAGTGTGAGCTTGAGCCTTGAAGCAATTATCAATATCTGGATGTCGCTGACTTGTAACTCCTCAGCCCTTCATTGCGTGGGTTCGAGTCCCGATCGGGGAACTTCCATGTGGGGAGGTTTTTCAAATATCCTGCGGTATACTGGTGGTTCTACCCAGACAAAAGTCTGGGTTCTTCCTCCACCAATAATTAGCGGGAGCTCCTTAATATGACTATAACTGTGTCCGTGCTATGTAAAAAATGTAATAACATTCGATTGGATAGATTTGAAGTTAGATTCTGACCAATTACCTTCTAAGGAATGGGCTTAGCATGGATCAGCGCTTCTTAAATTAACGTAGGATGAGGACTTTTCGTTGGCATGTTGCCTTGCAGTTTGGCCGGGGTCTGAATTTATGTTTGTAAGTGGAAATAAATCCACTAACATACACTCGTACGTAAATTAAACTGAACATCAACACTAATGAAAACAGTAACCAACAAATCAGAAAGCAGAATAAAAATAACAGTAGGCACAATTTACGCCTAATATCCTATGAGAAATAAGTTATTTCATGTACACCATGACGGATCTGTATACGAGGCGACAGTGTGCACGAGTATGTCAGTGGTACAGAAGCTCCAACATGGTCAAGAACGTGTTATTTCTGTGTGAAATTATTAAATTACACTCGTAAGTATCTATGTTATATTACTATAAGCAATTTAAAGAAAACACAATATGCACGCACACAATTTGTGTAAAGTATTACTTAACACCAAATAACATTATGTATAAATGAACGTTAAATAATAGCGACAGAGGTACAACTTCTCAACACGTTTTTTCCTCGTATATCACATTATGCATGTTATATAGCATCAGTTGCCATAGGCGAATGTGGGCTGACCAAAATGTGTGCGTGAGAAAAGAAGCCAACTGTCGAGCAAGATTAAATGGCACCGGTTCTACGCCGGCCCTAAATAGAAGAGATGGGAGCTAAACACTTGTATGTCAACGGTCTTCTGGATCCGTCATCGGCCAAAATTAACACTTCTTTAACAAATTGCACATGCTACGTTCAATCTCACGCGTAACTGTAGTGGTCTACAATCCCCGAGTTGAAAAGCCACCCGTCTTTGTTGTGAACCCTCCTCGATGAAAAGACTTCACTGCCAAACACTGCTGTTGTGCGCTTCTCATCAGGTGTTCTGGCAGATAGGTTTGTGGGAGATGGTTTCCTTGTTAATAGCCGAATAGACACGCGCGTTTTGTGTTAATTATGTAAAACTGTAAATAATGACAAGGTATGTGATAAAAAAGGTTCGTTTAGGTTTCGAATTTCCAGCAAAGTTTACATTAGTTTAAAATTAATCCAGTTCTAAGGATTCTTTTTAGATGGCGACCGGATTCGAACGTAGAAAACGTATTAAAACTTAACACAGAGACACAAAAGCCATGTTGAACAACGGCTAAATGATACAAAATCAACATATAACAAAATCTATTCTTTCAAGTGTGAGTAAATATTGTACAGCTTAACATTCTAGTTTTAATTAATATGACATCGTTAGATTATTTCAAGCTTATTTATACATGCAAAGGAGCCGTAGGCAGTCTATCACGTTTCTGATGTAAAAATGTTTCCCAATACGTCTGCATGACAGTGACACTGATTACGTAATTTTCTCTTGGCCCTCTACAGCACAGACCTCCGTCAGTTCCGTTAATTGCTCACACAACGTTGCTTGGATCGCCGAGCGCCTCATTCTTGCTGACATTTCTGAAGCCCATCGGCGCCATTGTTTTCCCCTGCTGTCACTCGGCTCTCTGCGCGAAGCGCTGGTTGTTCATAAACCTGCCGGGAACCAGACTTCAAACTTTCTTGCACTTCCTGTATACGATTTGTTTTCCTGGTTGATAGACATGTGAGTTTTTCCATCTTCACAAGTATGTTTCCAATTGGAGATGGGGATAAATTTATCACGGTCGGCATCTTGACAGCGCCAAAATTCCTCTCGTTGGAGGTTTTGTTTAGTTAGCGTATGTAAAACACTACGGTTAAACGTTTATAACTGCTTGTACGAAATCATACTGCACTGTATTACCACCCATAACTCAGACCTGCATAGTAGATGAAGTGACAGGTATTGTAACGGAGGCATGGATTTCCCAAAATGTGTATAGACTGCTTAAGATCGCTAAGAGGGAATACCTTGCATGTCTAAAGCTAGGGTAAAGAATGCGCATGGTCATCTGAGTAATGTTTCGTCTGATGCTGGAAGCCTTTTGGCCAAAGGTAGAAAATGTTGAACACGGTCCTAAGAAGGCAAATCTCTGTTAAACGTGCCAAATGTATCTTCGTAACAATTTGCCAAGTGCAATATGTAAAGACGAAAACAATCCATAATTGCAATCGCCGTAATGGCAAATGTCTTATTAGTTGTAAATTATAAACTTGTACACGCGCATGCTGGTAAGGATTTATTTTCTCATGCATGCTGCACCATTGTCTAAACTCCCTTCAGCCAATACAAATCACATGCAAAATATTCCGTTGTTTTGTGATTTATTTGTTAAACCTTTTGTACATGATTTATTCCTGCTATCGTAGATGCAGTGATGTGTAATCATACAAATGATAGGTCGAATGCCCCTTGACTCAGCTTCATTTTACAAAACCAGCTTTAATTTAACGCCCGTGAGTTCATCATTATCGCCAAATCCATTGCAATTCCATTCCATGCGCTTGATTAGCCGGATGAATGACATATAGTTCCAACCTCCCATGGAGTTCCTTAGGCACGCCACCATCAGGAGGACACTGTCACTATGGCTGAGTACAGAGACTGCAAGACTCATTGCTAATGCTTCTGTCAGGACCATTTTGGCTGATGTACGTCTCCTGTGACAATGTATCTAGAACAAGCAACCGTCCACAGAAAGGCGACAATGACATTTTATTGTCGTTGTTGTTTTTGCAAAGACCCTTGCTTGTTTCTGCCATTCTAATTTCGTCTGAATTAAATCGCTTCAATGTACATGGCTGTGCTTGCAGATGTGACCAAAGTAATGGTTTAATGTTTTCTAAATGTTAATGTTTTCTAAATGCCGTTTTATCGTACCACTGATCCTAGACCACTAAAGCCACTACTGACGACCCGACACTTTTAGAAATATACGCATTACTAACTATTTTTATTGTATCTTTGAAGGTGATATGCCAAGAAGGTCCTACCAATAACGAGCGTTTAGCATAACCTGTATGTCGGCTGGAGGCTCATGTACAGATATTATATAATTGCATTGACGATAAATATTACTTATTTCAATATTTATTATTAGCTTTTCACAATTTCACAACCAAAAATTTAAAATGATAATTTTATGATAAACGCGACGGCCGAATACAAGGCTTAATTTGTATGTAAAGGCTGTCCAAATCTCATTTACAAATCCCTTTCGGCGGTTTCTGTGGTGAATACCACTTACAAAACCTTACAAAAACTTCCTTTCGCGTCGTCAGAACTCTTTTATCACAATTGTCGCATTTCTCCTTTTCTGGACCTTTAATGAAGTTGTACAATGGTTGGGACTGACGGCGGAGTTGATGACATCAATGCTGACAGCTCCGGTACACCAATAATGGACCCCCTACAACTCCAAGTCCACTTGAGCGCATGCTTCACAGTGGCCCTCTCGGTGGACAAGAGGCCAAGACGTCTGTCTCTTTGACAAAATTACAAATTGAAGTGGATTATTGCTCATTTGTCAGCATAGAATTGCTCGCCGTACAAAAGCCGGCGCCGTTGGAAGCGGCGACATCGCCGGCCATCAAAAGAACCGCGCCATTGTGAACAATATTGTGCGGGCTCTCGACGATGCTTCATAAACAAACAGAAACATCTTCATGAGGATTTGAACACTGATTTCTGTCCCAGATAGGCTGCTTATTAATGAAGTGCTGATTTAATCACTAAAAATATTTCCCTTTTAAGTATGCGGTTGGATTCCGTACGCCGTATGTTCTGTGTTGTTCTGAAATCTAGAGACTTGTTATGTTAAATAAGAATTAAATATTTTCATTCATTGCTGACATCTCCTTATACCACTGCTGTCCTGTGCCTTTCAGTCCATTGTAAGAGAGTCATATTTGAGCATTGTTTATACCCTAGAAGACTGCTCCTGTCATAGGAATCTGAACAGTGTCATATTAATTAATGATGTATAAAACGGACAATAAAATGATAAACAATATTCGTTGGATTAAACTTTCATTGATTGTCGTAGTGCTACTTTAGATTCTAACATTGTCTTTCATGTTCCTACATACTATTTATATGGAGGTACGCGTGTGTTTATGCTGTTTATAAAACAATCCAAAAACTAATTTGACATATAAACTGTTTGATTTTTCTTTTTTTTAAATGTCGACCTATGTTGTTTTTTTGTGTAATATATAAAGCATTTAAAAGAGTGTATTTTGTGCAGTGTTCGAGTGAAATCTTTACGTATTATTCATGTTTTGTTTTGTTTATTTTTATTTTTAAATGCATCTGTTTTGCCTTGTAACCTTCACACCATCTTAGCTTGTTCGTAAGCGATGCAAAACTAGCTGTCATATTCACTACCTGGTTCTTCAAGGATTTTAATTAACACGTTTAGAAAGTTTTGATTTACGTCAGTATTGCCGTAATTCTTTGTTTCAAATGAAGGTGCCAATGTAAAGAGGTTGGTATTATTTATGGTGTAGCCTGTTGACATGAATTTGGTGTTTGCATTATTGTGGGAGGTGAAAAGTCATTTGTTGAGTTTATTTTATTGTTCTGGAATCCCTCAAGAAGTACATGACACCATTTTTAAGCACTTACAAGTTTCAGATTTTACTGGCGGCCAGTTAGCGGCTGTACCAACTACATGCTAATGCTATTATAGCGTTAGGTAGATGCTCCTTGGTAAATTTCTGGCATGCTTCGGCAGGCATAAAGACCTAGGGGGTCCATTAGCGTAATTGTTAATCACTTATCAATTTATGTGTCGATTGCCTGAAACAGAAAAAAATGCCTAAATCGCCCATGGTGTGCGGCATATGTTTGTTCGAATAAGAGTTTCAAACTGCGGCTTCTCGTCTGTACGCGTGCTGGCCATGGCAGCGCGACATGAGCCGGGTCTGGCTTGCTTTAACGCTTAACCTGCTAAGCACAAAACAGATCAAGCTTAGGCAAATAGTGTAGATGCAAATCAGCCAGGTTTGCTGGAAGCTGTATGGTCAGGATCTGCCATATATGCTGCAGTCCCCTCTTATTGGTGTAGTAACGTGTGCATGTGATGGTTAGCGAATAGACAGAACTTGGTGTTGGTCATTAACAAACGGAGCAAGTAAGGGACAGTCTGTCGACGGCAATGCGTTCTATAATTCCTACATTTGTTACCCACACGAAATTTGGCAGCAGGCTTTTTTTTCTAAGGGTCTGTCATGGTTTTGTTTCAGATGGCTTTATTGTATGTAAATAGTAGCTTTCTTACTAATGACGTCGTTTGTTAGCGATTTGCTGAACTGATATTGACAAGTCTTTATATAAAGTTTCTGGTCTATCATTTAACTAGCAATGACAGTTGAACAGAGTCAAACTTTGTGGAAACTTCTTATGCAGTTTTGCATACTTGGTCATCATTGTTTATGTGGCATCTTAATACTTTCTCACATCTCAACTTATTACCTGACACCATCGTATTTTGTCAGGTATCATAATCACTGCACTCACTTTCAACGTTTGAAGAATCACATCTGTTTGTTTCCCTTTTTTTCAAAGAGGTTTTATTCCATTCAATACATAGAGTGTAACGTCGCTTGATTTTAGGATATTTTCTATAATAAGACATTGCCATTTTTTTTTTTTTTTTTCATTTGGAACTGCTTTGTGAGATAGTTCCTTGTAAAAGTGAAACAGAAATAATTGAACTTTACTTTTACAACTGGTTATAGACATCATGCATTGTGTCTGATGAGCACAATAGCACAGCCGTTTTTGTTTAGATTTTTTCAGCAATGCTTGAAAAAAGTCCGTGCTCATGATAGTTTGGACGCTTTTACGTTGACTGATCGTTGAGACTGGTGTTGGTGGTACCTATTTCACATACTCAATGGCCCCGTACTGACTAGGTTCGGATCCCGGTCGGGTGGAAACTTTCATATGATGGTCTTTTATCACACTTTTTATGCCTCTGTGGTTCTACCCAGGCATTAGTCTAGGGTATTCCGTCACCAGCTAAACGTCGCTGTAATGACCATACATGTGTCGCCGCGATGTTTCTAAACAAACATCAAACTTTACTTGCTGACTCGCTTACTGGCATCTGTGCTTCATGGCTTGCCATCAGATGGCTGTCGACAGACATTTTTTACAAGCTCATCATAGTTGTTGTAGTGACAAGAAAATGACCCAAGATTACGCTATCTTTTGTTGCTTATTGTTTTGGCATACCAGCACTCCATGACAAGCAACTTGTTGTTAACTTCTTCCGTCGTAATTTCGTCGCGTTCTTGCATCCGTTTCCATGTTTTACGAAATAAGTTTTTGTGTGTATGTATGTGTAAATATTTGACCTTTTCTTATTTGGTTGTATTGTTTTTATGGCGAAAAAGGTTTATCGCAGATATTCATGTGACCTCAAGATATAGTAATATAAGACAACGACATTACTTTTTAAAACAATCACTATTTCAATCATAGTGGCCGAAATTGTGTTTCCTTTGGCGTAGAAATGAGCGAGATAAGTCATGTCACATATATATGTTGTAACTGGAGTTATATTTATGTTTGATTACAGATATTTGCCAATTATTATTTTTCAGTCCTTTGTCTTAAAGTAATTAAATGCGAAATGCTTTTCTAGTTCATAACATATAAAATTAAACAAAATAAATGCAGCAATTTTAATATATGTTAAAACGTTAAACAAACTATGATTAGAATGCTGTGTTGGCAACTGTAACCGTTTGTTTGGAAACATATAATTAGAAAATAAAACTGCAAGATTTGTCGCATGCTAATAGAAGTTAAATAGAAAGCAGTATTTGCTTAACTGTTGAGAAAATTGAAGTCGACTGTAACATTAAAACACTGCCTTGTGGTTAATATATATCTGTAGAATTTGCACCAACTGTCGTATTTTAAAACAAACAGACTTTATGTTTAAAGATGCTGTTATTGCAAAAAGAAGAAACAAGGTATTTCCAAACTGTATCATCCAAACTACCATTCTGGTTGCTTTTTAATCTGTCATGATAAATTAGGTAATCTGAACTCGTGTAATTATGTTAGATACGGAAGCTGTCTAATCTAGGTCTACCCTATTCGCCTAAGCTTTGTCAATTCGTGCTTGGCGAGCGGAGTTAACAAATAAAGCAATTCGAGAGCAAGAAGCGGCGAAATGGTTCCTGGGGACGCAGCATCGATCGGACGGTGGCCGTAAATGGAGGTGTCAGCCTTGGTTACGGAAGCACCGCCCAGCTGACACATTGGATACGACGTTTGCGTGACACTTCACTCCAGTACCGGTTCTGGTTCGCTTTAAGAGAAACTAATTATAGACTGCGGCAAGAAATCCTCCCCGCTTTCCCAGCTTTTCCCCAAGAGGATGTATTTCCGACTTTTCAGCTTTCAGACTCTATTGATTCTTCCAGCGATTGTTACATTGCCAGCCATACGTCCTCTCCGTGGTGTCTTGTGAGTCGTCGAGGTTGTGTTGTGGCTGGGATCGTGTATATTATGCAAAATGCATTATACTTAATTAAACACAAGAAATTACATAGTTATAAGTGTTTGTTTTTATATTTTATTTTATTTTAATATGTGACATCAGTACTATTTTTATGTATTACTTACTTGTCATTGGCCACTTTCGTGATTAACGGCAGCCACGACGGTGCCGACGAACACAATGATGATGTTGATGGTGATGATGATTATGGAGAGATTATGTTAATGATGTTGTTGATGATGATCATTAGGAGGAGGATTATTTCAAGATGAATAATGGTTATTACGACGATTGTGACAACCACAACAAATAAGAAAGTATATCAATGGCTTTTTTTTATTGACCCTCTAACACAATTGCTTATGACCTCGTCCTTTGTAACCATCGTGAGTTTCATCAGTTTCCATGCATTTATGCCCTGCATAGTTTCAAAGGTTTGTGACATCGACCATTCTCTTTGCCTGTACAATACGAATTAAAATGGCTCAAACAACTAAGAGCCGGATCTGTCAGCTCTCACTGGTAGCTGTCTTATCAGGGTCCTCACTATTTGCTGCTAAGTCCAGGGATGGTTCCGGGATCGGGGTGGGGTGTTATAGGGATTGGGATGGGGGGTGGGGTGCAGGTAAAAGGGTATAGTTGTGAAAACACATACATGCAAGTTTTAAAAAATACTACGCTTTTAAAGTAAATTTTATTTGTTGACTGATTTGGTCGAATTTAGGGTCTCTTACTAAGTGTATGTATAGTATTTACTGCGATAAAATTGAATGGATCTTGATTCATACCCCCCCCCCCTCAAAAATTTCTGGATCCGCCCTTGGCTTAGCCTCCAGCAATGTCATGTTTCCTTTGTATGTGCGAGTTATCGTTGGCAAGTAAATAGTTATTCAGTTTGGCCTCTAGTTGAAGTAGCATGTTAAGGGATATGTTAGATGAACGAGTGAAGTTGAGTAGAACGGAAAAAGAACATAGGGGCTGTTGTCGCACAAATCTTGGGTCTGATTTACAGGACGCGTACGTCTCATAAGTCAATCACATCGCGAAAAAATGTCATCGACTCTGTTCTTAGTTGAATTATATTCCGTTGTAATTGGTGACCTTGTGGACCTATCATATCGTCCACCTGTCGTGTATTATTTAGCATAAGTTTGCCTGATATTGCCTATATTGCCTGTGTATTAAATTGACAGAAATTATACGACGAGTGTGGCTATACACCGATTGTGGCTATTTTAAGGACCATTGGGAGTATACGGAAGTAAAGTTAGCTAAAACCCCATCATGCCTGATTTGCTTATACTTTAAACTTAGTTTTGCTATGAAGTAAAGGCATAAGTAGCATGGTGTTGTTTTTTTTAATATTTAGAAAATGGAACTCCTCCGCGATAATTTGCAGATCATCCTATGGATATATAACGGAAATCCTTGCGAAAATAATCATGTGTGTTCCTATGACGTCATCAAAACAGCAGAAAAACGTTTCTGTTATTCCTACCGAACACGTTGTAACAGTTGTATATTTAATGAAATGCCAAATATGATTTAATGAATGAAAGTTTATGTGACGAAATAACGCTATATCCTACTCTAATCGCTTATTGGAGGAACTTCTTTGTCACGTGTACATCTTCCGGCAAGTAAAAAGTAAAAATGTCTGTACAGATCGTCTGCACCAGATACGAGGGATGATCGTACCAATGACGGAATAGCCAGAGGAGTTCCAGAGGTTTAGCAGCAAATCTCATAGAATGTCTGATCTTGAGCAAGTTTCTGAAGCGTTCAGATTAGATAACATGGACGTTAAGGCGACTTTGTCACAGTTGTCGCTTGCATATTAAATTATTTTAGTATTAGTTTCTTTAAACCCATACCAAATAAAACAACTCAGGCGTTTTGCATCAAATAGACAGCTATTATAGTGAACAGGAGAGCTAAGGCGTGACTCTGGTGATCTGTGCTTGGTGAGCGACTGATGAGAAATTTTAAGTAATTAATGTTTATATATACCTACCACAGTGACAATGCTGTATAATTCACGGCGGGTCCGCCTCGAGATGATGGTTTAATTCACCGTGGCTGACACACGTCCATGCGCTATCAGTGCCCCCTTGAAGGCATGACGACAACTAGGGTTTGTTTCGTTTAAGCCTGTTGTGTTTTAGTCAATTGGGGAGTCAGATTCTTTTTGTCTTATATTTATCATTCTCGATTAACCACTTCCTGTGTAGAACCAGTGCTTGCTGAGTAACTGCCTTGAGCAATGTGAAGTTAATTGTGAGGCGCCGAAGTCTTTATGTCTCGTGGATGGTTGGGGAACCCGGGGCTCATATCGTATCCGGAATCCATCGTCCTAGCCACTACACTCACTACACTTACAGATAGTGAGTCAAACTGGTGTAATAAATACCTGCAGGATTCATTGCGACAAAATAAACAGATTTTCAATAAAATTACGCAAAAATTATTACCTTTTTATTTGTATTGGTAAATACAACCTAATAGAAATTATTGCTTCAAATTGCTTCAAACGTCTCTGCGCCATCAGGGTCGCGTGGCCCCCTGGTCTAATGAAAATTGTGATTCCGATCATAATGTCACATAACATCCAAGGAATTTATGTTATAACGGAATAAAAGTCTTACTACGTCATGGAAATGATAAATACTAATTAATCGCTGCAAATCGTATTGGACCTGTTACAGATCCGTATGTTCTGTTAGCTTGATCCGTATGTTCTGTTAGCTACGTGGTACGCATCGAGCTAGTTTGCTTAGGCCATTTTACCATTTGACCAATATCCCTGGTTGACTTCCTTGGCCACGCACACAAGACAAGGACCAGCCAACACACAGTTTTTAATATGCGTTACATGTTTAAAGATATCACTTGATACATTATTCGTTAAATTGGAGTTAATATGCAAAATTGTACATATGATTATAGTGCACGTAAAATAGTTATATTATAAACAGAGCTTTAGTTTCTCTTTGATTTATTTTCCACTTTTTTTTAAAAAAAGTTCCCGGTATCGTAAAAAATGCTTATTTGTTTGACAGGGGAGATATGTATCATTGTAGCCCTTATCTTACATTTATCGTGTATTTGAATTCATTTAAGCTGTAGTGTCTTTTAAGTTCACTGGAAGACGATGGTTTATTGGAGTCTTACCATTTAAATTAAAACGGTCTAATTGGTAGACTTTTATGTTAATTGTCTCGTAAATGATTTATCTACGGACATTTGACATTGTCCGCCATTTGATGGGAACAAACAGACCGAACGTCTCTGCTATAAGCATGTGACCAAGGCCCGTATAATCAATTAATAACCATAAAACTAATTGTCAGAGAAAACAAAACCGCCATCACGACGTAAAATTAACATTACAGAACTGTAAAAAGGCCGTATAAAATAAATCACAAATCGTGTATTTGCTCTGTACTTAGCGTCACGCGTGTGTCGTGTAATTGCTAAGTATGATTCCCATACAAATATTAAAATAAGTTTTGATGTTGACTTTCCGCGGTTAACTTCGTCATTTTCCGTAATATTCAGTGGCATTTTCCGGAAATTGTCGACATTTTTCAGACATTGCGACGTGTTCTGAATACGTATAAATCTATACGGACATTAACGAATCCTTTAGGCCGTGTATTATAATAGAAACAATTAAAGTAATTGGTATGACATCTAGGAGACATCATAAATGCTAGATGTTTGGATGTCAGAAAATTGTCTCCAGTAGATGGCATTTATTTGCTCCTTTAGCCAGCGAACAGTCGTGATATATCACAATACCTTCGCTATAGGTAAACTGTGTATGATATATATATGGCCAGGTATTGACTTTTTACCATTGCACTTTGTGTGTTCATGGAGTGAATCAATTTCATCGCTGTGTTAAAATTTCATATGATTTTTCTTTTCTTTTTGTTTCCCACATTTTCATAACCAGTTGCTGTCGAATTAGCTGTTCAGCGTGTTTGTCATGATTTTTAAATGTTATTAATTTTGCTGGTTTTGTGGATTGGTTTTCAATTTGGTTTGAAGAAAAAATAATATTGCTAGACGTGATATGTCAGTCTGAGTACACCTTGTACAATATGTACATGTCCAGGTGAGAATGTAGATAGACAATGTGTATTTATACGGCATCTGTCCTCTCTGGTCACCTTCAATGACTTTCAGGTAAGGCGATCTGTCAGCATACAGGCGGTGCATTGGTGGTTCTGTCAAGGTGTTTGTTTGGGGTCGACATCCTTCAATAATGGAGGTCTTGGGTTCAAACCCCGGCCAGGTCAAACCAAAAAGCTTTAACGTTGGTAGTAGTGGCTTCCCTCATTGCGCTCAGGGCTAGGGGGACAGCATTACGCCTGACTCGTCGGTGTCAATATAATGGAACGGCCGGGTTCAGTCCCTGGGAACCTCATAAGTGTCCCTGTGCTGTAATGATAGAAATGTCGCTGCTCAATATCGGCAAAAATGCCGGCAAATCCCAATCCCAATAATAGCTTATCCTCGCCCAAAATGGCAAAATTGTTTCAATGCGATGTTTGAAAACAAAACCGATGCAAATCTTTCTCAAAACTCAAACTGAAATACGATTTGGGAACGTTAACTTAATTGATTAAAATGCAAACAAAAACCTTGCGGGATAAGGTTCATAATTGTGACATACACATATTGCATGCTCATGCATAAAAACACAGACATTGAATATGTTAATTGTTTTATCTTTATAACCTACCAAATCAAACTAAAGTGTGACCTTTTATCGTGGTCGTGCCTGTTAAATCTCAGCTCGTACAGTACATGTAGGACGAGCGATGTCAGCGAGTAAGAACACATAAATGTCGCTGCTTTCTCCTGCCCGCTTGTTTATGTCAACCTTAATCGAAGGTGATTGATTTTTGACATTTGTTGTTTTTGGTATTAAACTGAAGCAACCGATCCAGAAATGTTTTGGGCGCCCGTTGCAGAATGGTGGAGTCGCCAACTTGTTTCTGATCGGACTGCTTAGCCTCTCTCGGGGCGACGGACTTAATATGAGAACGTGGTTCTACTCATATTTGTCTGAGGTCTTCCTCCATTAAAATAGTTGGACGTCGCTCTTACGACTCTAATTGGCCACTGCGATGTATTTCGAATGCAAATAAAACAAGAAATACCAGTGATTTCACTACAGCGTTATTGGCTACCATTGAAGTTGGCTTTCCTACTTTACGTCTGGCGTTTAATTTATTGATTTCGCATAAAATGTTTAAAAAATACGTCTTCAAGTTACATGTTTACAGCTTCCTGCCTTCACAAAAGTCAACCTTTGCGACACTCTTGGTAAATGTCCTCCTATTGACACTTTTTAGATCTTTGTTATGTTGTTTTGTTTGTTGTTGGTGTTGTTATGTGTGTGTTTTTGTTGTTTTCATAAGAACATAGTTATGTGAATTAGATGTAGAGCTACGCCAACTATCTCAGTAGCACATATAGGATGCTTCCTCAAAAAGGGGTGTGACTTTATTAAATTTTATATATGCTGTTAAAAAAATTGGTATGTTTCCGTTGTTTTTATAACCAAAGTTTTAAGAGAACTTGACAGGCCCGATAACTTCTGGTACCATTTTCTTGATTTCTTACATTTAAGAAATAAATAATGTTTAATAAACCGTACCTGTACATTGATGACAGACCCATGAGTACTCCCAGACAACACAGATAATAAACAACAAATACAAAACAACAACAATAGTTTACATAATGTGTCGTTACTTAGATACGAATTCACAAACAAAAGCTCTGCTGTTAAAATTTAGTTTCATTGCTGTATTAAGTCCAAGAAAACACTT
This sequence comes from Sinonovacula constricta, assembly GCA_007844125.1. Lineage (NCBI taxonomy): Eukaryota > Metazoa > Mollusca > Bivalvia > Cardiida > Solecurtidae > Sinonovacula > Sinonovacula constricta. Next base: position 67,614,959 of record CM017558.1, on the reverse strand, counting down.
AACCAACTATACCGTATAAGCAGTTAAATTGTTCGTATACCGTGAGTTCTTATCATTTGATAAATTATGTAGTAATTTATAAATCAATGCTTGACATGTGTGCCAAAAATGGTTCTGCTATGCTTAATTGACGATGCACAAATCCACATTGTCCGTATCTGTCTTGTAGTTTTTATTTATGTGTCGGAGCTTCCTTTCAGTTGTTATTGATTATAATAATCGTATATATGTCCGATACACGGTTAACTCAAGATAAAGATAATAGGCACTTGATGCGGATCACGTTTCCGTGTAAATAACGGCACGCGCAAGAATGTGCACACAGCACGCGGTCCCAGCAATTCCGCCTCTCGTCCGTCAGCGCTCGTCCAACTGACATGCAGCACAGCACGACCTCATGATGCTACAATGTGTGTATGTGTTGGGTTTGTTTTTGGTGCAAAATATTTAAATTGTTGGCGGAGAAATCTTCATGGAATCATGTGTTGTTATGTTTATACATTGCATCGAAACAATTATTGTCATATTGGCAACGTTCATCTAGTTACTAGTGGAGGAAGACGCCATACTTATGTCTGGATAGAATTCCGGCGAATCGCAGGTTGAAAACCCTCCCCACATACAAGTTCTCGTCCCGCCAGCGACTCGAACTCACGCGCTAATTTGTGTGTTACCGTAAAATATTTACTTGCTCTTCATATAAAACAATTGACACATTTAAAAATGAAATGGGGCGGGTGGGAGCTCAATAAAAATATTGTATCTGCAATGAAAGTTTTATCTTTGAAAAGTTTTTTTAAAGTAATTGACATTAATAGAGAATCAAACAACACCAGAAAACTCCGTATTGTGTCTAAACATCCAATGTTAAATGCGGTAACCTAAAAATCAGAAATCGTCCTAATGGTCGTATGTATGTTTCATCCTAAAATGTTAAAGCGGTTCAACAAAAGAATAAAATAAAAATAAACAACACACAAAACATACAATAACTAGCCACAAAAACACCCAACTGTTACAAACACCCAACTATTACACAAAAAACACTCAACTCGTTCTCACAAAAAACACCAAACTTTTACTTTCAAAACACAAAACTCTTACTAACAAAATACCAAAATCTTACTAACAAACACCCAATTCCAACTTACAAACCACTCAAATGTTAACCCCAAATAGGACAAACTATTATAAAAACATTTAACTATTACACACATTACAGTTCACTTCACCTTGTACGATATGGTTTGCTACATTTATTTAGGTCCATGGTTATAATTTGTGTGGAAGGAGGATCTTCTAATCTAGATACATTGGTATTGTTCTTGCTGCAATCCAGACTGCGTACCTCCTAAGTACGCATCATGTGTAGGGATCTTAGTATGTTCACGGGAACATGGTCTCGCATACTTAGCTTTGATTATGCGTGTCGTGTTTGTGGAACTTAGTTCCATGGTGAATCTTCTTCAATTAGATTGTTTTGGTGATAGACTGGTACTCATACGGTCTTCCACCGTTTATGATTGATTGAATCTGGCAGTCTGGCTCGTCAGATCTTCGCGGTTTGAAACATTTGCATTCTCCGAATTATGAGCGCATCTTCGTGGCTCTGGTAGCGATGCCAAAAAAATATTTAGTATTTACTGATCATCTGTGTTGCCTAATGTGACAATTCTAGAAAGTATGCATTTAAATGCATTTAAATTTCCTGATCATCCATGAAATTTACCAAAGAATATTAATTTTCTAGCCGCCATAATCTGTGTAGTCACAACTTCATATTTTGCATTCAATTGTTTTAACATGATCGAGTCGCTTTTTTTTTTTAAATTATGCATTCAATTGTTTTTTTCCACGATCATCATGATTGTCTGTATAGTTGCACGTGAAATTCATAATTGGGCATGTCTCCGGATCTTTGTCCTTGTATATCTAGACTCTTACTTAAAATCGTGAATTGTTCATTCGCATTATTGTAACTTAAAACTTTGCGTGTTTTTTGTACGTCCCCAAAACCTAAATTGCTGCATTTAAAATTATGCGTTCAGATGTGGTGACCTTCTTCATCGTCTGTATAGACGCGCTTTAAATTGTTTATTCAAATTATTATTTTACGGATGATCGCTTTTTAGTTGCACTATTAATATACATAAAATTGCAATTGTTTTTGTGAGGATCGTCTTTATCTAGGTAACCGCAATTAAAGTTACACTTCCAATTGTATTTTTCCTTACCCTAGTTTATATAGCCGCTCTTGAGATTCAACATTCACTTGGCTGTGCGTTTTTCTAACCGTTGCTGTCCTTAAGCTGAAATACATGACAATATGCAGCACACCATTTTGCTGGATCAATATTATAACATCAAAGTAAATATCTCTCACACTTTGCTCGCTTCTATGGCCTTTATATGGGGAACCAATTCACAAATTGCTTTTCAACAACACAACTAGTGTAAGGAAATAGCCTAATTACATGTAGTTTGCGGATAATAGATGCATTTTTGACTTCTTGATGTTTTTACTGTTCATGTGGAAGGTGCCGATTTTTATCTGTCTGTAAATGCACCCGGTCTTTCAGCGCCATGCTGTGTATCTTTCCATGGCACGCAAGCCATCGTGCACCCTGTGTCTATTCACTATTCAGTATTGTGCTAATCTTCAAACGGAATCACGTGCGCAATGACATAACTGGACCTGATCGCCCCTTCTTCGGGCCTACTGAAGCCCTACTACTTACGTATTTATAATAGGTTCATGTTACAGACTTCAAATAAGTTTGCTTGTCTGATTACAAATTATCCCGCGGCCGATCTTGCCGTATGCTGTCAAACATAGATAGCCCAGTGCCTTAGTTGACAGCCGGTCTATATTCGGGGCAACCAAGGTCCCGGATTTGGTACCCCATTGACAGCTAGCTTTTGTTCGTCCGTACGCTTGGGTGAGATTGTGACTTGGGAAATTGATTTACGATGGACATAGTCTCTCAATTGCTCAATACGCGGCATTTTTGCCCTACTGGAATGGCAACGTTCGCCTTTATCGCATGACATCCCGGCATGAAGTTACGGTGATGGCGCTGTTTGGCTTTGTGATTATTTCGCAGTAAATGCGCCTAATTTGCGGGATTTGGTCCATGATTTTGTTTACTGTAGTTGCTGTTGTCATTTCTGAGCGACAGCTGCAAGAAAACTGTCGGACCAAGATGTAAATCGTGTTTTCCTGTACTGTCTGACAAGACACTATCTATACGCTACACTTGATGGCTGCCTAAAGGAATTGTCTCTTTTGTTCAACATTGATTTACATCTATTTCTTCCATAATTTTTCTTTGACCGGTAAAGTTATTATAGAAGATTTAGACCACGTGAAACAATTTTGCTTGTCTTTTTTATTGATTTCTTGATTTGTGTTCTTATTGTCAAACCAACCATCATTCATTCGGAGATGATCGTGTTGAATTTGGAATAAAGACTTTACTGCGATATTTTAATGTACCTTTATTAAGTAATTTGCGTTGACGTAGAATATTTCAGGGCTTACTTGTGCAATATCACCTTTCCTTGAATCGTGTGAATGGAATGATGATATGATTTTAATGTTTTAAAGTATTACGTTCCTCTAAATCATACTAATTAACTTAGCAAATTTAGCAAAATAAAAAAAGTTTTTCCTGACTGAACTCAAACATTGATAGTCACTTTTTTTTACAATGTATTATATGTAATCTGTTACTAAAAGTAGACAGTATTTCTCTATTACAATGTACTATATGTAATCTGTTACTAAAAGTAGACAGTATTTCTCTATTACAATGTACTATGTGTAATCTGTTACTAAAAGTAGACAGTATTTCTCTATTACAATGTACTATATGTAATCTGTTACTAAAAGTAGACAGTATTTCTCTATTACAATGTACTATGTGTAATCTGTTACTAAAAGTAGACATTATTTCTCTATGTACCAAGTTTTCTTTTAACGTTTGTCGTTTGCTGTCACTACTTTACTATAATAACTTATGTACCGACATAAGCTATCTTGTTGACTTTTTTCTTCCTGCAAGAAATTTTCGGTATGTAAATGCTGTACACTTACTACCATTGTGAACATACAAGTACGGTCACCCCTGCACAGTTATGTGTATCACAACTTTTTGTGATGCTACTGCAATGTTTAAGATAGAATTGTTAGACAGGATTGTTTAACTAAATTGTTAGACAGGATTGTTAGACTGAATTGTTAGACCGAATTGTTACACTGATTTTTCAGACTAAATCTGTCGTGGAGCATCCAGTGACGGTAGAAACAGTTGTGGTTCCCACGACACTGGACATATATCAGAGACCAGTGCCATTTCTTGGCCATGTCTTGTCAGTCTAGTGTTGTCAGATGTATGTGACTTAGTTTTAATTAATGTATTGATTGAATCCAGTTCCGCTTTGACCAAACATGGTAACAGATTCTTTTTTGTCTCTTCAATTTTTTCTCATTGACCAAACATTTTACCGATTGACTACGCTTAATCTGTCTTTTTTTACATATACTAAAATCTCAGAATTGTGTTTTCCCGTTTGGCCAGCCAGCCATGGCTCAACTGAAGCCGGGAGACGCATGTTTGTTGTATTGAACAAAAATTACTTTATTTTTAACATAGTCTATTTAATTTATTAAATTAGTCATTGGCTTACTTCTGGTACCTGATTTTATGTAACATTTTGAAGTTATTACGGCGTGTAAGTGTGTTTTACGGATAATTTTTAAGCGTACAAACATTTAAGTAAAAACGTTATGTGACGATTGTGCTTAAAAATATTTCTATTTAAAGTTACGCAATATTAATCGAATATTTTTTCAAATATATTGTTTGAATCCTTTGACGAATATGTTGTATTTGTTTTACATATTCGTGCGACCCATTTGAAGGTCCTGTTAAAGAAAACGTGTAGTTTTCGGTTTTGTGAAGTTTACTGATATTTTGTGGGAGGAGTTAATCTGGTTTATCTGCCAACCATCGATGTTCGTGGCCCCTCTCTTTATGGGTGTAACTCAAGAAATCTGCGCTTCCTGTCGATATTTGTGTTTAGCTTTGGTGTCTTATTGTGTACGATTTTTTTCTGCCCTATACCGACTTATTTTGAGAAAAAATTTGGAAAAGGCATATTCAATGTATCAAAATAGCATTTTTAGGGTAAATACGGAGAACTACAAACTAACAATAATGGGGAAAAAGACCCTAATGTTTAATGAATGGGAAATCATTAAGAATAGTGTACTATAAATGAAACTCTATTTTGAATTGTAAAAAGCAAGACGGGGAACTAACGTAAGTCTGACATTTGAGATACAAATAAACGTGTTTAAACTACCGAATATTTAAAGAAAGAGAGCAAAAAAATGGCGGGGCATGCCGGAGATATGTATTTAGTATTTTCTCAAAGTTTCTTGTATTTTAACAACTTAGGTCGGTCGATTAGAAACCAATTTAGAGTAAAATAGTTGATATTTTTCCAGTGAGTTTATATAATATTATTTACATAATTATGTTGATGTTTCAGAAGTGTTAACTTTTAATTATTTTAACTAGTTGACTATTATTTATGCTCACGTGGTCTCAAAATAATTTCGATTTATATATTGTATTTATTTTATCCAATACAGCACTGTTCTTTTTCATTTATGCGAAACAGTTGAACAGAAATAATAAAAAGAGTTCATTCTTCATTTAATTGATGTTTATTATTAACAATTGAAAATTATCGATAAAACTGACAATAAACTGTGTGTACATCTAATGCCGGGTGGAGAATGTTATTATTTTAAATTTAAATAAACGTGAGCCGAAGATACATCTATTCTTATAGTACTTTACATTTTTTGACCGGTTTTAATTTTATGGCAATACTATTTTTAAGACAACATCTGTCGCTTCATATATTTATAACATTTGATTGTATTAAACCTCTAAAATATCCATTTCAGGTTTAAATATCAATCTATCGCCATTTCGTTTCTTAAAATTATATTATACAAATGTATTCTAATATCGACATTTTCCTGGTCATATTTGTGGATAGTGTCTTAATTGTCTTAGTATAAATACACGTGCTATATAATTAGATCTACATATGTCGGTTTAATATATCGGACTATGTTTTTATAGCTATATCATACTTTCTTTGTGCAATATTTATTATAAAATATAACAGCAGGAGTGAAAAAAAATAAGTTGGTTGATTATGTAATGTTATTCTTAGTTTGCATTACAAACATTGATTGTGTAGGGATTGTTTTGTGTTTCTATGCATAATTCTTATATAATAATAATAATAATAATAATAATAATAATAATAATACAAGGAAAATGACCCCTAAATAGATTTGAATGTTTGTAAAAATAGGACTTTTTCCATTATTTATAAAAACAGCCTTTAAACATTCCCGCATATTATCGTGCATTTTCTTCACGACGAAATGAACAACCAGTTCTGTTGAAGTTAAATTGTGATTTACAAAATGTGTTAAGCAAAATTTTCTGGCTGCGAAATATTAAATATTAACAGCAAAATAAATACCTTGGCAATCAAAGTATAAATATTAGAAGAAGACAAACACTACAACATAAGATAAAGTGTTGTAGACTTCAGAAATCGTGCGAGAGTTGATTTGAATGTTTATTTGAATACAGTGTTTTAGAACATAGTTCGTCAAGTATAATACCAGGTAGCTTTAATCATTTAAATTTCCAAAAGAAGTATTAATAAGACAATTCTATAAATGAATGAGATTTTCACAGATATTTAAAGATATAACGAGTTTTTCGCAATAAGATATGACTAAACAAACTTTTCATGAATGAAAACTCCGGTGTATATAATGTGCACGCCAGAAATCACAATCAGGTGTCGGCTGTATACACAACATTTTGCACTCATATGTCGTTCTGCCTTATTGTGGATGATAGAATAAATTTTTACATTATTTAGAAATCTCATCTTATAACACTACATTATTTAGAAATCTCATCTTATAACACTACATTATTTAGAAATCTCATCTTATAACACTACATTATTTAGAAATCTCATCTTATAACACTACATTATTTAGAAATCTCATCTTATAACACTACCTTATTTAGACATCTTATCTTATAACACTACATTATTTAGACATCTCGGCTTATAACACTACATTATTTGGACATCTCGGCTTATATGATGGGTTCGGTGTCATTGAATACTCATTTTTCCCCTCGTTGTTATTAAACATATATATGGCCATTATACTAAAATACTTCTTGTGTATAAGCTAGGGCCTATGATAAATAGCGGAATATTCTCTCAAAATAGCCTTAAATATTGTCAGAGAATTATAACCGCCAGATGACAAACAGATAACTAAGGGATTAAGGCAAATAATGCAGTTCTTATACCAGATATAACACTGATCCTTATCGTGTACTTATACGGCTCAGGAACTATGTGGAACTGTTTGATTGGATAGGCCATGTTTGATACGATAGGCCAGGTTTGATATGATCGGCCATGTTTGATACGATAGGCCAGGTTTGATATGATCGGCCATGTTTGATACGATAGGCCATGTTTTATAACTAACTTCTCGTAATAACGTTGGTTTCTTTTGATAACCCTTGCATGCAATATGTAAACAAAGAGATTAAATAATATTTTAGCTTCAGATTTGAACAATATGTAGCCTGATAATTGTTAAATTCAGTGTTAATGCCTCGAGCAGGTAAATACAAACCTATTCCAGATTTAGATTTAGATAAAAAAATCATTTAAAACTACAAATTTATTGACCAATTGTCCATTCAATATTAATTGATCTTTATTTAGAGTATAATTAATATATTCCGTTATTTTGACATTTGATGTTAACTAGTTTGTTTAGTTTGAATGAATTGGCCAAAATACTTTTTTTTGATAATTCATTTAAGTATAATTGTTAAACATATATAATTACCTAAATGCCAGACGTTTTAGCGTAATAACCATATACCATTGGCCGTCGTTGTCTTGATTGTTATCATTTTATATCATTTAAATACATGTTATACATCTTCAGTTTAAGATTTGCAATTATAGTTAACTCTGTTCTTGTTCTGTTTCGTATAAAGATAATACGGGATTAACACAAAATAATTATAACACTTATATAACAACGTATTACACAATGTAGAAAAATTAATTAGTTTCATAACAAAGTCGATAAGTTCAGTAAAAAGAATTGTTACAACAAGTTTTTATTAATTTTTGAAACCCAGTTTTTATGTTTTTTATATGTGCTGAAATTTATTATCATTTATGGCATTGCTTCAGTGTGTATAGAAGTTTATGATTTAAAATATCTAAATCACGTTTATGGGTTAAATGAAAATGTTTGAGTAAAAAAATGTGAACTTAGTGAATATCAGGCATTAAATGCTCTTAAACCATATTCTAAAGAGAACCATTGGTGATTTAGCCAACTAATTCTGCCGTGCACTGTCTGTTTCGTTATGAGTATGTTTATGCTGTAATAATGTTTATGTACTCATTGCTATAAAACATATTGTTTTGATGCAATAAAATATTTGTAGTTGTAGTTGTTTAGGAAATGTCATCTATAATTAGTGTCCCAGACTCGCTAATTGAAAATGGTCAGGTGATGACAGGGTCCCGTGATAGACAACAGTATAGGTGGTAGTTAAAACAACAGTTTATTTCTTTAAATAAATGCATGTTCAAATAAATCAAATGACAGATACAATAAAAAATAAAATACTGCAAGAATCTCTAACACAAACACATCACTGAATAAATTAAATAACAGAAATACCTGTTTCTTATATTCAATAGTGGGAAACTTCATTGTTTACAAATTAAATTATAATTTAAGCAACAATAAAAGGATCTTTTTTTAAATCAGTTTCTTTGCCTCAAATAATAAAATCCGCGATAAAATGTAAATATAAATATTATTTAGTTACAGATTGTAAAATATACACCAAAAAACAACAACAATCTGAATCAGGTTCTCTTGACAATATATGTTAATTGGTACTATTTATCTATTATTAATCTTTTCATATAAGTACATATATTTATATAATTGTTAGTTTTACATCATTAAAGAAGACAATATCAGAATAAATGTGTTTTTAACATTTCCTTACATTTTCATCATGTTGTTAATTGTTTAACTTTTATGTACGAAAAAACAACAACGTGAAACCAAACCAAAACATGTAATTAGCAAACTGGATAAATAGCACAGTGAAGTAACGAAAACAACAGCTTATTGTAATTTATCAACATTGGCAGTGATTTAAGTATGACATTTGAACACAGGTTTAAATGTCTGATGTCCAAAGATATATTCAATTATGCTCAAAGTAAGATTAGAATATGTTTTATAAGATGGTTAAAAATACATTTTATTTACGTTTTTAAAATCATTTAATATGCATTAAAATAGAGGTGTAAATGCACTGATCGCAGAATTCTAATTAAGATATGCAATTTAAGGAAAAGAGGATTAATAAAACTATCGAGATTGTTTCATCATTTTTAAATTCAAAGTTTTTCTAAGTAAATATTACATGTGTAGTTTTACGTGCTTCGTATAACGACCGAATGTAAACATAGCGTAGTATGAAATGTGGTTTGGGTCGGTTTATGAGGCAAAACCAAGAATGTGGTTATGTTTATTGATCTGAAGGATTCTTACCAGTGTTTTTCAAACTCGTGTGGTAGTTGTTTGATGTTTAAAGTACAAAATTTACATTTTACATTAGCATTTTTAATAATTTGAATTGCTTACAAAAACTTTTATTTACTAATGCAGAAACACAAGTAAATTCTAAGCCAGGGAGCTCCGTTTGCCTGTACCTCATAACCAAGTAGAGTAAAGCAAAGGACACCAAATATCGTTACTTTGTATTTTATCTACACGATGTATTACATACAGTTATTGTTAATCTCTAAATATCAACATAATTAAAAGTGCGCCAAACTACCTCAATACAAACGACAGACAATACCAAAGTAAACGTAGATCAGTTTTAACTGCTAACTATCGAGATACGAAAATCACATAAACCTTTATTATATAATGAATCTTTAATTTGGCATCTAGATACGACCCTGTCCCATTGGCGCATGTTTCATTATAATGGAGCCAGTATGATAATGAATATTAATGAATATAAATACGGTGGTTCAGGGAATGGCCGTTTAGCGATCCTAGAAAATAGAAACGCTCAACAACATCCGATAGTTTGTCCATGGTTGCAGACTAGGGCGAGTTTTCTGAAGGTACTTCCGTTATTCCTTCTCCAAATCCTATATACCTGGCACTCATTATAATCGTCTCAATGTGACAATTTCATAAGTGCCATTTTTAGATGGTTTAGTTGAGAATTATTGGATATATTGCATCCCAATGTCAGATGTAAACCACCCACCTCTATCTGGAGTTCACATTTACAGACAGTGTGCCATTGTGATTGTAACGAACTTATCAACGACTACTGACACTAGTGACATTTCAACCACAATTTATCCCCGTTTATCCCCGCAAAACAATCAGGGGGTTTCATTTCTACCTTTTTCCATCATTTTTCACCATCTATCTGTCCAATGATAAGACCCGTGGATGTGTATCGTTTATCAGCGCGAATGTCGCCGCGCCTCGCCCGGCCATAAGTTATATGGTCCAGGATGGGGTTCGACTTATATACCTGGACGTTCACATACTAGACAATTTAGGGAAATGCGCCTAGAAAACTGTAAACACACACACACGCAAAACATACGATAAACTAGAGCAATGTAAATCAACATTTAAAAAAAAAATAGAGACTGAGACTATGTTTGTGATGTATAAATAATACTATAGCATCGTACGAACTGGCACCTTATTTCCATCATGAATTAAACCTAGCACCGATCGACTCAGAAATACATGTTTTTTGTTTACCGCTGTAAGCAAGTGTATTCTCCTGAAACCCAAACATGTCAGTTATGAAATAAAGCTCGTGATTTTTGGCACATTGTTCTGTTTGTTTATACCGGTGTAATGGTGTGCACATTAATAGATTACAACAGTGTGTTGAAATGAATTTTTCTCTGACTCAATATATTTAAAAAACAAATTTTTGTCCTATTTTGAAATAAATTAGAGAAATATGATGTGGTAGAATATTGTACAGCGTATTTACGTACAACGTGATTGCACACCTTTTAAGATGCAATTAAAAAGCAAAAAAGACGACCATTAAATGTAAACCGGACTGGCATGCCTTTAATTATTCAGCCATTAAAAAGTAGGCGATACGTTCAAAGTAAAATCGGAACTATGATGAAAGAATTTCATTTGAAAACAAAAGGACGAATGTCAGAGTAACTTTGACGAGGTGTGTCCTTTAAATGTATGCCATTTTTCAATCAGTGTTCAAAACACAATTTTGATATTTAGGTTTTAATTTAGAAAGTCCCATTTTATTTTATTTTATGGAACATGACAGTGTTCATTGATCACTCATTGTAGCCGAAAAATTTAAAATACCTATGCCAGTGGTTTCAAACATGTTTTACATAAAGAAATATTTTCATTATAACATTTTGAACCGAGATAATTTAAAACTCCGTAATGATTTTAAATTAACTCCTGTTATTTATGTTGTTATTCAAAACTTTACCGAGCGGGTATTTTTTAGTATTGGCCTAAGTAATATTTTAGCTTATTTATTGGCGTTCCTATGATTTTTTAGCTAATTTATTCTCGTTCTTTTTATATGGACTACTTTTTTCTGTTTATTTATAGTAGCACTTATGTCTTATTATTAATAGGAGGCAATTACTTCCGCCAATTAACATAAAGTATTTCTTTTTATAATCAATATAAATTATTTTTTGTTAGTACAATGCACTCTATTCTGTTTATTTACATAAAATATATAATTTTGTTTTTGATAGGAAATTTTATTTATTTTGTTTGCTAATTTGAAGTACCTGTTTCAATTTACTATATGTATAGTATGAGTACTGAATTGTTACCCAGAAATGTAGTACGTCATTCTTTAAAGCCCTTAAAATTGTGATGTTTATTATCATATTATATTGCATGTTTATTGTAAGTGATATCGAAAAACTGACGTTATTGGAGCTGCAAGCGATGGTATTTTGATAGAGGGATGTTCAGGTAATATTAGTAAATGATATATGACAATTATATTACACAACTTCTTTGCTTTTTATTATTGTTATTAGTGTATTGCATTTAAATAGTGTTAGGATATATAACAGACATCGGTGGCTTTCACTGGCGCAGTTTTTATGGGGAGGGTGAATATGATATAAATGAAAATGAAATTTCTCGTAGTTTTTTTTACATTAATTTATTATGATTGTCATTGAATGAAAACAATCTTAAATAACATGATTTAAACAGATAAAATTGCAGATAAAAAATGACGCTGGTGGTAATATTATAGTCTTCATTCTCCCCCTCTCATACCGATATTATTGTTCTAGACAAGTGGCACGATTATAGACGATTAATAAATATGAAAAATTGCTGTTTGTCATCACGCTATCTGAGACATGGCTAAATTTGAGCCAATAAAACTGGGTAATAAACCCTCTCTAGTGTCTAGCTTTCACACAGTGGTTGTTCTACATCTCTATGTACACGTACATTATTGATATGACTTGTGGGTGGGTTAAATTAAAATGTATTTAAAATCAATGAATATAACTATGTCATGTAAACTATACCACGCCACGTAAAGCTTAACGTATGATCTCTCTTAGTCTGGATTGGCCTGATTAACTTACAGTATAATCCAAATCCGGGCCGGGCCGGCGGCATGCCTGTCATTTTGATTGACTGCTTCTACTTAAACGTTACTCTGCTTGACACAGATATGACCAAACAATTAAACACTGTTTTTGTATGGAACAGTTTAATAATAACTACTTCAACTTGTGTGAGTTTGAGCTATTTACTTACGAAACATCTCTTTGTTACCCACTCAATCCTTCGAAAATACTATGCAAAAATAAACTAGCACTTATATTCACGTTCACATCGATTAGAAGAAAGGAAAACTTTACATCCAAAAATGCCCTATGGTTTTTTGTTTCGTTTTCACAATTTCTCCAAACTCTTTGGATTGGTTAGAAGTTCTCTCAGTACCCGCCAACATTGCTTGGCGGCATTGTCCATGGCTGTGGCTGACTTGCCCTTGAAGAGATCCACGTTGGGCAAGAAGTAATGTGGACATCTCCGATTCTGAAGACACGAGATCAACTGCAACAAGATGCCGTTGATGCGGTCTCCGAAACATGTCTCGTCCCATTCGCATTCACGTGGATGTTTCTCACATTCATATAACAACAAAGTCTTCAAGTGGTACGCCATTATTGGCTGGCCAGGAACGTCGAAGTGACGGTCGCGTAACGTTTTAAGAATACTGAGACATTTCCGGCGACAGTTGCCGTACATGAGTCTATCTTCGGCGTATTTAAATGACATTGACCACGCATCCCCTTCCGCCGCGCTCTGTTTGTCCTTCATGTAGATGCTCTCTTTAGACAGAAGATCGAAACCTTCTGTCTTGACCTCCGCCACTAGGTTTGGGTTTGGCCACGCCGTGTGCGGAACTGGCCAGTGGGCTGCACTGCGGGACCAGATACCACCGCATCGGAATGCTGGAGTAATCTGAACAACGTACCTTTCCTTGATCCTCAACTTTACCTCCGTAGTATCTGCAACCATTTTCACACTATCTCTGTAGCTGCATTTATCAACGGCTTGTGCGACTAAAGTTTGAAACCTTGATCGTATCTTTCGCGCAGAAAGGTATCCGGAAGCCGTAATAAACTCAACCCACAAAGACATAGAACGTTTCCGACCATCACTTAACTTTAACACAGCACACCCCGGTATAGTTCCGTCGTCGACGAAGTTGAACACACCCATCTGGTTAAGGTACAACACAACCTCGAATTCCGTCGGCGATATGACCTCGACGCCATCGTAACGACCATTAACCTCGTTGAGGCTGCTGATGAATCTCGGTTCTTGGACCTCGACTTCTTTCAAGACATCCTGCACAACTTTGCACACTTCACGCAGGGTCTTGATTATAGAGCTCTGTCGGGTTTGAACCCGCTCGTTATAATACTTATTTAGTTCATACAACACCTTGGACTGTTGGGCCAACATGTCAGGAGAACTGCCGTCCAATAACATGATAATGTTTAAATGCCTTTGCTACTCCACCATCCAAATTATTAACACAAATGTTTATGTCGTTACTTCATCGGTTGTCAACTAATGAACATATTAAATACAAGTTCCGTGTACACAATGTACTTAGCAAACGGTTACATGCAGCGTAAGCTAACAAACGGTCCACTATACACAATTGGTTTCCGCTTTGATGCACTTTTAATCGTCAAAACACACACGTTATTAACTCAGTCCGTAATACTTCTTCACGGTCGTTAAACAAACAGTTGTCGTGAAGTGAAGTGTATCCTCCAAACTGCACTCTCAGTTTTTTATTCAGAAATCTTGGAAATATGAATTGATACTGTTCGTTGCGACCGCTCGCTGTTTTCTATTAAAGCCGCTAAGTGCCGTAAATCACCGAGCGTCCAGGCCAGCCAATCAGCATACACCGCTACTATCGACTAATTGTCCTGCGGCCATGCGCGCGCATCTATTGGTTTATAATTAATTTCTCTTTTCTTCGCTTGCCACGCCTCTGCAGTCTAGGCCACGCCTTTCTGCAGTAATCGATGAAGGCTCACCACAGCGATTGGCCGGTGTGTAAGACGATGTGCACGCTGGGTTAAACGGTCGTAAAGCGAAAGTTGACTGTGGTAGCCCCTCGGTTTCTCGCTGAGTCGCTGACATTATCGCTGTAGTAAGAAGTCCGCAACCCCGGGGGTGCTGATTTACCCAAACCTCTCCGTGGTTCTCTCCACAACAAACATACATGGTTAAAACATCCTTACAGCTTTCTTTACTTGATGCTTGCTGGTGATTTTATGTTGTGATATTAGTGAAGAATGAAACATACTGGATGTATAAAACGGTGTTTTTATTGATTGTATTTGATGATTTATTATTGATCTTTTTAATCGCATGTTTGTTTTAGGAAATATTTTAAGATGTGATGTAAGATTTGGAATTAACATTCATTTTTAACTACACAGCATAATTTACAGATAGGTCGATTCATATTTATATTTATAAGATACAGTTTGTGCAGACAAATATGACTGTCGGTATTGACCTTTGATTTATTTTATTATTATTTATTCAAATTGGGCACAAATTCATTTGCAGCATATTCGTGTTGTAACGTGTACAGTTGGATTTTGTCTAAACTGTTACCTTTCTTGGCTTGTTAATACACCTTTTAACAATTTCTTTTTTAATTATCATTTCACATAACAAAAACACGAATTATATACATTTGGCGTTCTTGTATAACTAAAATATGTGGATCTATAAAAGCGATGAAAGTAAAGTCTTTGTGTTTTAAATAAAAATTTGCATTTTGTTGGCCTTTTTGCTATGTTTACACACATATTGAAAACTGAATGTTGTTATCTGTACTAAAGCTGTTCAGGTTTGTGTTGTCGTTTTTCTCCAGCTGTTACAAATTATATGCTTTACCAGTGTTTCACAATTTGAGAATATTCATCGTTTGGTTTATTTAACTTTAATGGTCAGAATATTTTTTATCTTCCTTTCCAAACTTTTTTTTATTTATATTGAATTTTGATGCTGTATATAGGAATTAATTTAATATAAATATAAATGAACGCCAACAGTTAGAAGCCGTTGTTGGGTCGTCGTTGCTGATTACACACACATACCAAAACAATTAACGACAATTAAAACAGAAAATTAGACATGACAAAGAACGGACAGGCATGAATTCTCCATTTAACATCAGGTGTTACATTATCTTGTCTAAGATAAAACTAATCATAAAGATAATAGGTAGGAACTCATTAAACAAACAATTGTATACAGAATAACATACGAATTTCAAGCCTAAATGGATTCAAATAAAGATTTTGCAAAATTAATAAAAAAAATTAATGGAATGATTATCTTTAAGTTAAATTTGCGTAATATTTAAGATTGATTTATGATGGAAAAACACGGATATAAAGCTATAAACTAATTAACTTAGAAGTTGAAATATCTTCTTAAAAAAGTACCTTGCATATTTATAATTGAACATTTAAAATATACTGTTTATAATGTCCGTGAAAAATAGTGCGTTTTATAAAATAGTTTATCTAGCTATGAGATGATGTGTGTTTCTGCTCTGTTCTTTTTTTTTCCTGGACCATTTCGTGCGAAGCAGCGTTGGTTTGGAGATAGCCTTACACATCTCGTCTATTAATATGTAATTTTCCCGTTACGCTAACGGCCACATTGCGTGTGGAACTGCTCATTTACATAAATGACGGAAAATCGAACAGATAATAGACCGTAATTTCGTTCTTAAACGTTGGATGCGATCGTGTTAATTGATGCCCATCCACTAATGGTTGTTGTTTATTATTTTTTGCTTCATTGCCAGTAGTTAATTAAAGTGCTATTCTCGAAACACCAACACCACGTTAAAAATACGCAATGTTTGGGTTTGAATATAAATGTTTCAAGTGTTTGCCATGGTCTATTTTTCTGTGTCGTCGTTGTTACTTTGTTGGTTTTATCGAGCAAATGTGGATTGATTTCTCCCTGTTATTCTTCTTAAACGAAATCTTTCAAAAATGATATTAATTGTTTTTCTGCTTCAGGCAAAATCGTTCAAAATTATTTTTCTGCTAGTTGCACTGATTTTAGATAAAATAATTGTAACTTCGTCTAGCAAATAGTGTTAAGTCTTGATAAATGATGATATTTTGGACTGAGATGGAATTAACAATGTTGTAGCTGATATTATTGAACAGTGGTATTGCGTTTTCTCTTGGAATTATAACTTTTATTTCATTATAACTTTAGAGGATGAATTTAAAGTAAAAAAGTATTTTAACTTGTAAATACTTACCTCGCCATAATCTTAATAAATTGCTAACTGGCCTCAATTAAGTAATTATATGTTGTTTTGTCATTCATTTTTTTTTAAGTTTTTTATTTTTTCCTCAACAAGAATTCATGAAAATATATATTTAAATCGTGATAGCGGTTAAAAATCACCCGATTTACTATTTTAAAAAGGAAATGCTGTTTTTTTATCAATTTTGAAATTGTTAAAACATGCATAAACTAGGAATACGTATTACCGAATCGTCATTTTCTGTTTATTGTTTTTTTTTTCCCGTTTATTGATTTGTAAGTTTCTGTTTAAATATGTAATGGTTATATTTTATTACCGGCATTGAAATGAATCATAGAATAATAACCAGTACATTCGCTGATCAGCAGGAAGGATTTCGATTTTGCTGAAATAACAATTATAATAACCCGTTTTCGATAAATACATATATAGTATTATGTGACTGGTGCGTAAGAATGTGAATGTTTTATCAATTTAACGCGATGGAGTGAAACAGTTGGGTTTAAATGGAGGGAAAATTTAGTTATTTTCACGACTTTAAATTTCTGCCAACCGCTAATAGTACCTGGTGCTCTGACCTGCTACTGGATATTCTCCTCGACCGAAAACAGAATCTTTTTTTTGGAGATAGACTTAAATGAATAATTACACAAAACTGTATGTTACATATAAAATGCGCATAGACTTGTCACATATCAAATAAATACAGATAAATAGACGTTTTGTAGAAATAAAAAAATACAAACATTTCCCCATGGAGATCAGAAGGAAAGTTCATGAGATTCATCCGCGCGGCGGCAGGGGCGACATACGGCCTGGGCGTGGTTCCTGGCTCCCACAGATCGTTCACAACAGCTGGTCCCCCGTCCATTATCCCTCAGACATTTACCAACGCCTGTCGAGACTTTATAACAAGTGTAAATAAAAATCCAAATTGCTATTAGATTATTGCCGAATTACCGTGACGAGAAGTGAACCCTTCGTCACAGCGCGTGTCTGGCCCGAATTAAAGATCGAGCAAGATCGATCGTTTTCGCAAGTTTCCGACAGAACCTCGAAAGTTTCCGGAGAGGTGCCGAATCTCGCACCTTCGTCTATGGGGTCTCGTGATGGTTCCGACACCAGCTTAGGAATTTTATAGCTGTGTCACAGCCTACAGTTTTACTGGGTGTTGAAAAGTAGAAGGTGTGTTGTAGAGAAAGGGAAGACGATTAAAAATATGAACAAAATGCGGGCCGCATTTCGATTTCTGATTAAACGAGTTTGGATGTGTGAATGCGTATTATTAGTTAAAACTTTTTTCGCCTAGATGTTTCGTTTTGCCAAGTAGTTACTAAGGGAGCGATTTTTGTAATATATGATGCCTGAAAAACAATCAATTCATTAAATATAAATCCTATGAAATACTGAATGAAAATACCTTTGTACTCATTTGAATGAAAATGTGAAATATAGCGTGTGAACTCGTAAAAGATGTGACCTACTTGAATATTCTCAAAACATCAGTTTATAAAATAAAGAACTTACATCTTTATATTTAAATATAATGGTCTAACAAATCGGTTTAAACTTTACTCCTTTTAATTGAGCGTACCGAAGCGTTTAATGCTGGCGTCAGCGGCCTGTGATCCTAGCTGCGTTACGGGAATGCTGGTTTTATAGCATGGATTGCTGTCATCTCTTACACGCCAAGCATGAACTGGCCATGCTCAGAGGCAAATAGTGCAAATCCAGATTAGCTAGCTCTCTCTGGGAGTTGTATGCCCTTGTTGCTAAGTGTCATTTTAAACTTGTTTTTATGCATGGTATCCGAGATTGCAGAATGGGATAATAAGAAAATGGTACAGTTTAAGGTCGTGTAAACCCTGGTCAGGGCACTGTTGGTCAGGTAGTGTCAGTGGCTCCACCTACTGGTCAAGCAGTGTCCGCACTGTGTGAAGTCGTTGTATCAGACAGAAAGTCTGGCACCGAGCGGATTACCGGCGGAGTCCGACGGACTGGCGCTGTTATAAGCTCGTAGGAATCTGGCTAAGATTTGGGACATTCACTGACAAGAACCCAACCATGCTTATTAAACCATTCTTGTTGCTGACATGGTCATCCCTTGTAGTAGTGTTCTACTTTTCTGAAAGTGTTTTTTCAGTCGTAACATTGTACCTCGGTAGGCAGGGAAGGTAGAACATGCACATGTATTAATGGTACTTATGTATCTGAATTTCAAAGCAGCCTTGTCTAAGTAAAATGTCAACGAATCTCAAACTTAGACGTAGGCTTAGGTGCAGTAATGTCGTACCGCAAATAAATTGTCAAAGGTATATACCATATAATATGACCGTAGCAAATGTTATGTGCTGCATTGTCGTTGGCTCTTTTCCCCCCGAAACCAATTGTTATGGATTTTCTATATATAAGTGGTGAAGACATACATCGAAGGCTAACATCGTCATATGGCAGTATGGTATATTGAAACATCACACATAAATCACCTCACCAAGGGTGTTTCTGTGTACATGTGCACGCACATCACAGATGTATGCTTAATGTGCAGTATTACCGTATTGAAAAAAAAATAGCCAAAAAGCTTACATACAACTATAGTGAGAAATAATCCTGAGAGTGGGACAAAATATGGGGCAATAAAGGCTGTAGCAAAACCATGACCAGCGGGGTTTTTGTGTGTGTTTTCTACGTACATGTATAACGTCAAAAGGTTCTGTACGTTAGTGGTGTCCAATAATGAGGGATAGTGCAGGTAATGATGCAGCCCTCACCTGGTCATTAATCGTCACGTGACAGCCGCTGGACATCCGCCCTGCTGTCCCGCACCCCACCTCCACCATCATCAGCAACCGTACCAACTCTTTTATCTTTACTCTGAAATGAGATCAGTTGTTGTTGTTTTTTTATAAATACTGTTGAATCTTTACTCCGAAATGAGATCGGTTGTTGTTTTTAATGAATAATGTTGTATCTTTACTCTGAAATGAGATCGGTTGTTGTTTTTAATAAATAATGTTGTATCTTTACTCTGAAATGAGATCGGTTGTTGTTTTTAATAAATAATGTTGTATCTTTACTCTGAAATGAGCTCAGTTGTTGTTTTTAATAAATAATGTTGTATCTTTACTCTGAAATGAGCTCAGTTGTTGTTTTTAATAAATAATGTTGTATCTTTACTCTGAAATGAGATCGGTTGTTGTTTTTAATAAATAAAGTTGTATCTTTACTCTGAAATGAGATCGGTTGTTGTTTTTAATAAATAATGTTGTATCTTTACTCTGAAATGAGATCGGTTGTTGTTTTTGATAAATAATGTTGTATCTTTACTCCGAAATGAGATCGGTTGTTGTTTTTATTAAATAATGTTGTATCTTTACTCTGAAATGAGATAGGTTGTTGTTTTTAATAAATAATGTTGTCGTACTCGGGTAAGCCATAAAGCATTGGCAGGGGAAACACTTTGCAAGTACGTTGGCAAATGAAAACACAAACATCTTAAGATTCGCCTGTCCCATGCCAGCAGCATTCTTAGGAATGCATCACATGCAAGTTGTCGGCCAGGTCGAGTGTCGACCACTTTTAGTGACCTCAATTCTAACATTTTAATCGGCCGTCCATTGGATTCGCTGGATATCTAATTGGAAAAAATAAAATTGTCTATTGTTATCTTTCTGAGCCAGTTGTAATTCTCATTTGCTGTCGCCATTGTAAGAAGCGATCATATACGATCGTTCTTTTGACATGGGAAGGTTTAGACAATAGTCCGATAATGTCACTAAATAAAAATATGTCACTAAAAGAAAAAATAGCGGAAATTCGTTTTATGGTTGTTGAAACTAAATGTACATACTAATAAATTATACGTTTCATAGTGCTTTAAAATGTTGTTGTTTTTTAAGTTTTCATCCTCCTTATATTTTTAATCGCAGCACAATTTGCATGTTGGCAATTTGCATGTTATTAAAATATCTTAGGATCTCTAACTTTGGAATGTGCGAAAGAAAGAAAAGCAACTAAAGAACAACTTCTGTCCGGCTCTCTGTAACTGTAACAGGTTACCGGATTATATATGCAAATGTCTGACTGAGCTGGTGTATAGTCGAAGCCTTGGGTACTCGGATTTCATCGTTCGACCCAGATGGATGCTCGCTACAGTAATTATTGCTAATAGACCACTAATACACGCTAATGGCGTTATTTATCTTCACAATATGTGTTGCAAGAACCCGATACTCGTTAGGAAAATAACGTAATTTAAATAGCCTATTCATGAACAGGTTTCATAGACTCGTGAATTACAAATCACGGAGATTGGGTTGCGTCGGAGATTGGACCTCTTGTTACGGGTAAATTGAACGGTGTGGCATTGAGTCGGCGTGGACAGGTGTCATTTTAAAGTAAGGAGAAGCTGTTGTCACAGTCGTCCTCGCCATTGTTGTTCTGTCAGAATCCTCCCCCGGAAGCTGTTTTGTTGTTGTTTCTGAAGCGTCGTAGTTTTCGGAATTATTTTAAATAAAACTTAACATTAATCAGTAAGTCGCCATTAACGAAAAAAAGATAACATCATAGTAGCAGCAGCAACAACAGCAAAAATATAAAATGACAACAACGTAGCAGCAGCAGTATCAATAAAACTACAATAGCAACAGCATAGCGGCAGTATCAAATAAAACAATCTGAAATATTCAACTCGTATATTATGCCAGAAAGAAAGGAGAGAATGTCATGTTTCCGGGGAAATGCACATGCAACACCGAATAAGGGTAATTTATTGGGTATTTGTATTAAGAAACGTATGCAAAATTTATACTTTGTCGTAAAACAATTCACTTTGCTGCAATGTTTTTAACATAAAAAATCACCCACACTCAGCTCTGACGATATTTATGTCCTGTATTTCTGCTAAACCAAGCCATTAGAAAGCGGTGGGTGGGGGGGGGGGGGGGGGGGGGGCATTGAGTAGTTAACCATATAAAATGATGGCGTACGGCATTCATTGTATTCTAACCATGCCCGGGATATAAACTGATTGTTGTATTTACTGTCTTATACACTCCTTTAAACTTGATTATCGTCAGAGAGGATTTTTGTATACGTCTTGTCAGCTGCCAACGTGTAATGTCAGACAATCTGATTTGTAATTAATGGCAGGTGGATTTCACTTACCAACAAATAATATTCCTATTTCATAATCAGCAATCCATTACGCCATGACACTCGCCCCACAGCAAGGTAAACCCGACCACACTACCGCCAGCTACATCACCGGCTACATTGGGAGGCAAGCGACTTTGTGGTTGCCAAATAAGTTTTTGTAGATTTTCACAATTTGATAAACTGAACACAACAACATACTATTGCGACGAATACACAACAGTTAATATAAGCCATATAATGTACATATCTGCATACGTCGGAACATAATGTGTAACATAGTCTTGTATATAAATGCAGTTGTGACATGAATCTAAATGCATGTTTATAGCCATGTAGGGTTTGTATAATGAATCTTCGTTGTCAACAAAAGCAGCTATCAAGGTAAGATAAATACATTCAGTAAGACAATTGGCTGATGAGAGGGGTCTCAGTGTGCCTTGACTAATTGGGGAAGAAGGGCGGATATCAACTGTCACAGGGAGACAAAGTCCAGAATATTTACATTTTTTAAGCGATTTTCTCATTGATTTTCATTGACTAGGTAGTCTTAAGTGACGGAGCATTTTAAAGGAATGGGCTCATTGGGGAGAGGTCTCGGTGTAGAAGCTATATAATTATTAACTTCATTATGAATGCAGAGTATTAGATTAAAAATAACGCTGCATTTGGTATAAAGTGACAAGCAAATCGATGTTCGACATCATTGCTGGGGATGGATGCATAGGTTTTGTAAATACCTTTAATTAATGTTATGTCGGGGTGGTCTTTGTTTTCATGATACCTAAAACCAATGACTGAACCGTTTTATTGATGTAGCATATTTATTCTTATTAATAAAGTTAAACACTGCTACATATAAATTTTCTGAAGCACCGGACTGACCTAATTGTGGGAAGCCTTCACTTGACGTTCATTTTCGCTATAAACGCCGCAAATGCCGTCTTCAGCGCAACGTTTTCAATTAAAGATCTGCATATTTGTTTATTACGTTAATATCTTTTAACCGTATGTCAAGCGCGTTTTTTGTTGCATTAACTATTCTATTGTAATCGACCTTTTAATGGACTTGTTTTAAAATATCAAAAATGATAACCTGCGTTTTCCCTAAAACAAACAGTAGTCATATAATATGATGCATTTATGCTTTTATTGTTACATACCAACGATCCTATTATAATTCGATAATAATGTTTATGCGATAATAATGTTTATGTGTGGTGATTTTAACGCTGGTGTGATAATTACGAGACACCGGACAATTGAAGACTGGTGTATTTGATGCCATACGGCCCATAGTTTTATACCCGTAACGAATGGAATATTCTGAAACTGAGAACAGTGGTGTCGAATAAACCACGGGATGAATGAAATTAAAAACATAACTTTGGATGCATTTCGAGCTTTTGGCAGAAATTAATGGCGATCGCCATTGTTCCATTGCTGTCAATATTGTTGGCATTTGTTTTGAGTCCCGCAGTCAGGCTGGTAATTTATGACAGGTCGAGTATGATGCAAGCTAGATCAGGTATATCAATCGCCGTGTGCTAATATCACATACACATTTACTGAGTACGGCTGTCCATATAGACTGCAAAAATACGATCCTACTCCTTTAATAAACTACTGCGCTTGAAAATGAATTATAAAATATGCCAAGTGTAATATAATATAGTGAAAAGAGATGAGACATTTAAATATGTAAAAATGTTCGAATGGTTGAAAGAAATAATCGTTGGTGCAACCACTCGGGGTATCAGTTACGCTGCATGGCGGTAAACTGGAATTTTGAAATGCATTTGACTTGATTTAGCAGGCAATGGCTAAAGATCCCCAAGTGCAAAGACATGATTTTAAGCTATGTTGTTGTGTAAGACATGTCACATGCGAGAGATAAACTATGACAGAATGTAAAGAAAACATGGAGATTATTAAATTAGGAGGAGCGGGGAGGTAGAAAAATTTGGAGATATTACAGATGAAGAATGTTTAATTCTATCCTACATTTTTTTATTTTGTAAATGGTGAATGGTTTATGTTTGATGTGTTAAACTATCAGAATTCTTGAAACTTACACGGTATATGTGTTTAATATATAAAACAATACAGTTCTATACAGAACGTGTATGTTAATCAATAAGCAGTATCCTGCGTACATTGGAGACACATTTTTAGCAGAGACACATTTTTAGCAGAGCGAGTTCAAAAGAGGAAGTAGTATAAAAATACATCGGTGTCATTAATCAAAGTGCTGATAGCGCTGCTGACACGCGTGGCGAAGATCAGCTGATATAGATCTGGTCACGAGACACCAACTTGCTGTATACCCTTTTCACGACCAGGCGGGCTTGAAATTCACCTTTGTGCAGCCGTCATCTGTGCCAAGATTGGCACTTGACAGTGACTTTCTCGTCTTAATCCCAGATTTGGAAGAAGGCATGGTAGAAGGATGGCTCGATTTTTTTTTTAGAAAGGACTTAACTTAAAACCGGAAAGATTTTTTTGTTTTCATAGGAATTCGGTGAACGTGTTGTTTTTGCATGAATGCCTTCGTGAACTGAATCAAACATAATTTAAACAAACAACAGCAACAAATAAGAAATGGTTTGGTCGAAGTATAGATATATTATTTCTGTATGGGGTATAGTATGTATTCCTATCCCGTATACGCAATGGAAATATTAAGAAATAAAGCTTGTACGCAAAAGTAAAGATTTAATCAATTCTTTTAAAACCAATAACTTGTCATGGTCAATGCATTGTAAGATAAATTCAGATTGTCATTATAAAATGTTCTAACCGAAGAAGCGCGTGCCAAACTCGTCGAGCATATAGCTAGTAATGTTGAATATGAGCAAAGGTCACATCTGTGATAATATAAAACAAACATGAGATGGTTGACCATATGCTTTATAATGTACCCCCAACCTCTCACTTAAAGACATTCTTTCGTTCTTGACATCCCTTGGATAGACCCTAAAGCATTTATACCAACAGATGCCTAGATAATGGACCCTGCTTACACAGTGAAAGGAAAACAAATGAAAAATCAAATCGAATTTGTCCCATTTTCCACTCGGGCGCTCCGCATTTCACGGACATTGGGTTGTTGCCCGCGAATGTGCCGCAACGGAACTCGCCCTTGATGGCGACTCACAATTGTTCGTATGCACCAAAGCCATTGCTAAATGATCTCGTGCTCCAATCCAACAAGACGTGACAAGATGAAGTCAGCGTGCGCCCCAAGCTCTTCCGTAGTTGTCAAACAGCTTCTGTGACAGTTAATCGAAAACCTATTCGAGTTTCAAATGAAGTTAATTAAGATGGCACTCCATTGTTCAAACGATGCAACGTCTGTATCGTTATTTTTTGTACGGACCTCATTGATTCTGACGCATCATTTGTCGTAGAATGTTTTTGGCTCTATACTTTAAGTTTCTGAGATGTGTTTGTCGATTATTTAAACTAATTAATATTACTTTTAATTAGCTTGTTTTACATGAATTGCTCCCTTCTTTAAATTGTTGCACATGCTTGATGCAAGGTTATTTAATCTTATGGCGATAAAGCTGCAAATATCTCGGCGTTTAATTACAAATATATACGATCATATTTGTAATTTAACTGAGATATTAAATTCGTTAGCCTATAACAAATATTTTTGTGTCGATTTTACTTTCAATCGTATTGAAATTACTTGCTGATTGGTTACAATTTTTCTTGTACGGCCTTATAAATGATGATCCCGTTTTGAATAATTTAATGCAGTAGTAACTCAAATGCGTTATTTCTCAGTAGGGGGTACTACTTATACGTTGGTTTATTATGGAACCAGCCATTGCAATAAATCAAGATGGTCTACACCAAGGAACAGCAACCTGTATCATCAGATAGCGTTACGTTGTGCCGGATCTTTTTTACGACATACTTATACAAGCCCAGCGTTTATCAAGCCACCGTTAGCAGACAGAAAGAAAATGACTATGAGCCACGCTTGTCGCCAATATGATTTACAACCAGGGTGGTCCATTAAAATTAACACATTACATCTAATTAATATTCATACACACAGATAAGTAGCGACTGTCAGGTTTGTTGTAGTCTCCCGACTAGATGTCTCAAGCATGTCTTTATGGTCGTATTGTGGTCCCAACTGTAGATACTAGTTAAATGTCAGTGGTGGGATAGATAGGACTTTGTTCTGTAATAGTTATTATACTAGTTTGATTAATCGGCATGTTATGTTAGATTTACTGTCGTCATAGGCTGTTTCTCTTCCCTCGCTCTCTCTCTCCTTCTCTCAGTGTGAATCTCCTCTATATCTCCTTTGTCTGTTGGTCTATCTGTCTCTCTTTCTCTGTCTGTCTCTGTCTGTCTCTCTCTCTCTCTCTCTCTCTCTCTCTCTCTCTCTCTCTCTCTCTCTCTCTCTCTCCCTCCCTCCCTCCCTCTCTCTCCTGGTTGTTTAAAATGTCTACAATACCTGTCATAGTCTCTTTACCTTTACCACACTAGCTAAATGATATAAACGGCTACCGGCGCACGACAGACAATAGATGGGTGGTCATGCCGTTTCGGCAGCGGACTCGATTCATCATCACCGCCTCCGATAATGTACCCCAAACCTCATGGTGTTCGGTCAAGACACCGATTTAGTCTCTGATATGGATATCTGTGTTACAAGTTACAAGAATAATTAAATTTACCGACATAGTTCATATACAAGTCGCACTAGTTAAAAAGATACTCCTTCACTCAATCTATGTAAGGTGTATGTATTGACGACGTTCGTGTATTTTTCCCCTATTATATAATTGATCTGTCTTAAATTGTATGCAGTGGAGACTGGACAGTTGGCTGGAGCAGGTAGCCAGATTGACCTGTCTGTGGTCGGTTACACAACCTGGCAGACCCGCTGAACAGTACCTTGTCATTCTAATTGATGATAATTGGTGCCATGAACTAAGGCCAACCCAGGTTAAAGTTGTCCACAAGGTGCCCAAGCTCCGACCATCCTTAGAGCACCTGCGGTGAGTTCTGCCACAGTGGAGTTCCATTTGCGCTCAGTCCTATCATAGTGTTAGCCCCCCGGTTGCATTCCATTTGCGCTCAGTCCTATCGTAGTCTTAACCGCCCGGTTGCATTCCATTTGTGCTCAGTTCTGTCACAGTCTTTACATCGTGGTTCTTTTTGCACTCGAACTTTGGGCATTAATGGTGCATTTGCGCTTTGACTTGTCCCACTAGTGTATCATTTGCGGACAGTCTTGTCCTAGTCCCAACAACCATTGGGACATAAGCTGGTCTGGAACGCTTTCTACTGAAATGTCTTAAAAATAAAATATGGAAAAATTTGAACCTGCATTCTGTAATTAAAAATACAATAGAGTATTTGTTAGTGTGTCTGGATCGAGGCCTTCCTTTACAAATAAACGTGACTTGATTTTATATTTAAGTCGTACATCATAAGTTAAGTTCAAAACAGTATGTGGCCGAACGGCTAGAGTATTCTAACTTCTCAGCCCCTCAACGCGTGTGTTCGAGTCCCGGTCGGGGCAAGAACCTTTATGTTGGGAGGTTTTCCAGCTAACCTACGGTGAGTCTGTGCTTCATTCCAGACTTAAATCTGGGGTCTTCGTCCACCAATAATTAGCTGGACGTCGCCAATATGGCCACAATTATGCCGGTGCGATGTAACATTAAGGAAGAAAGAAAGATTCACGAATGAGTATACGTGTATGGTCTGCTCCTGAAACGCCCCAGGACCATATAGCTGTGCTTTATTATCGCCCCGAGTTTTGCGGGTACTCGCAACCCAGGAGGCATAGGTCACGTTTTCATTTGGTGGTAGTCGAGTCTGGAGTCACTCAGCTTTCAGTAAGATTGTTAACTTTCAATTTATTTATCAATTTGATAAATTCTGACATTTATTTGTCGAGTCAGTAGAAAACAGTTTAAATAGACTTTGGCATGTTAGCTTGTGATAAATCACAATTTATTCCTTGCAAGTCATAGAAATCGAAGTAGATAATCCAATATACCCCTCGTTTCAAGTCAGTTATCATCCGCCACATGACTTAATGCAGTGGATGAAAAGTCTGGGTTCATAAAATAGACAACAGATGGATATTCCACGAACTTATGTTTATGGTTTAGATAGATGGCTTTTCCGAAGTATAAATGTTTAAATTTAGAACGGAAAATATATATTTATACTCTTTATAATAACCACATGTGAAGGAGTTGGTTATAAAAAATAAGGTTATAAAATAAGATAAATTACAAAGCTAACCCATCAATACTAAATAGATATAACAATGTTCTCTGGCTACTGCAACATGTACTAAAGTTTGTTAAGGTTCAGAAACAAGAACTTCCTCAGTAAGCTACGCCAGACAACGAAGACCCGAGCCTTTCCTCGAACATAACCACCTCCATGTAGTATATAATGATGGACACAGTGACCAATGGTCAGCTGTCACCACAGATAGATGTGGCCATGCCATACTGAGCCATTTATTATAACTTTATGTACCTGAAGTATGTAGACCACTTATAAATGATGAAACATTCGCAATATATCTTGGTCAGCCCCTAAGATACATAGTACCCATATTGTCATATTTCGAAGAATTGTAAGTATCGGGAATTCACATATTAATATTAAAAAACGCGTAAAAGCGAAATTTATTTCAAGTATCAACCGGATTTTCAATTAAAAGATCTTGCAAGAATGGCAATTTAATGTAGATAGGTGACTCCCATTTCTTCCTTTGTGTTTTTGTTGATTTAAATATCTTCCGCAGTAAATACATGCGTACTTTTCTTCCTGACTGAAAAACCTTGATTTGGACCCTTAAAGACCAAAACAACCACCACAGTCAGACCTGACAACACACACTTGTATAGTTCTTAGTTTTCATTTTAGTTTAAAGACTTTTTAAAGGCCTCTGTTAAGGATTTAAAGTGGGAAGGTCTTCCATTTGACCAGCTGTTCTACCACGATGTTTGTCTGTGGTCTTTCTCCACAAACAGAACTGGGTGTCGCTATAATGACTTAATTGTGTCTCTGAGATGTATTTCTAAAAATATAATAAATCTAAAAAGTACCAAGAACTACCCTGTCATATGTTTTGAACAAACTTCCTCACTTAACACTAAAATCTGGAGTTCACGATTTCAAACTAGCAATTGAAAACAATCAATGCATGCGATGCTCCATTACCTATGCAATATATTCAGTTTTTGCAAAATATCATAATCAATTATTTAACCAATCATACAGGAGAGATGATTTTGGGCCATTATTCATATTAAATGTAGCGTTTTGTCGTTTTATAAAACCATATATAGACGCTCATCAGTCAGCTTACGGCACTTTGAAATTAAATCCCCTATCCTGCCACATCTGTAAATAGCCTATGCATATTTACTTGCATGTACAGGTAACTTCACATGTTGATAGCAAATAAGCAGCCAATTGTGTATTTTTTATCAGAATGGGAGCTTGCTGATCCCGATCTACACTATTTGCCAAAGCCTGGTCAATTAATGCTTTGCAGGCTACAAGTTAAGACCCCCAGTGTTTTGAGTATGCCTGGGACCAATCATACGGCCTCATCTCGCCCCATTTGCTTCCAGCTAGTCGAAACACAGCGCGCGCTCTCTAATGAAGATATAATGATATTTGTTTTCCGAGTTCCGTTTGTTTAATCAATGAACGCCGCTATTGTGCACAGAACCAAATGGACGCTGTAATCCAATTTCGGAAAACATCAGTTCTACGTTCTGTTCATTACCCGCCTTTTTGTGTCCCTGATGTATGATACGTCATTAAAGCGATCTCCTTAATTGGATTACGTTTGATTTGTGCCGCCTTAATTGGAATCGCTCATTGATTCTGCATCCCCTCGTGGGCCACAAAAGCCGGCTGGTATGACTTCCGGAAACATGCCAGAATACAAGTAGCTCTGTATTCTCTGGGTGTAACGGCGGCGCGGAGGGAATAGTAGCAGTGTGCGTTGGAGACATTTAAATATTTGTAAAAATTAAAACTTAAAGGTTCGCATTACTTGAAACAGTCCAGTCTTTACAAAAATTGAAACATCAGAATGTTTACTAAAACAAATGTTAACATAAATTGAAACACTTACATATTCGCAGAAATAGAAACACTCAGTATTTACAGAGACAGAAGAAACACTGCCCTAAGACAATAGAAAACATCCAAATGTTCGCCCCCCCCCCCCACCCCCCCCCCCCCCCCCCCCCCCCCCAAAAAAAAAAAGAGAGAGAGAAACAGTCTATGCAATTAGAAGAAACGCACAAATATTCGCACAAATATTCGCAGAAAATGAAATACAACAATCGACCGTTTGCAATAATTGCTACAAACTTTTCGCAGAAAGTGCAACATTCATTTGTCCACAGGTATTAAAAGATCCAATTGTTAACAACTTAACATAAAAAAAAAGAAATCGCATGGTCGCATGATTGCAGAAAATGAAATCGACATAACTTTGAGTACAGATAAAGAATATTTGAAACTAAATAAGTTACCAAAATGAAGAACATTTAAATTAAATTATGCATTTTATTTTAGATTTATTTGAATGTGTAAGGTTTTGTCTGGTTTGATGTGTTGTACAGATTTGTTTCGGAGGGTCCATTTCTTAAATGTTCAACCACTCTGACTTCCCACGTCTCGTTTTGTGTTCTTAAACGGCATGAACTGGGCTTACGTTTGTTGGTGTCAAATGTTTAACGGGGCTGTTAATAGTCTTCACAATACCAATTTTTTCCTGAGTTGGCCCATTTCTTGCATTAACCGTGACGTTTATGGGTTGAATGGTTAAATTGCCCCCCTCGTCGCGCTGGAAAGGGAATCCACGTCGAAAACACTGCAGACCAACGAAAAAACACTAAACAGTAAGGACCGAGCTTGTAATTCTGTCATTAAAAGAAAATGAAATGTTATGACAACTACGAAAACTAACCGAGACAGTCTTCGGTTAGTATGGTCAACTAGTTCGCCAGTCGGAAGGCCACAACGTCATTACATTTTCAATAAGGTTCAGAAGTGATTACAAGACGGTTCAGTCAGTTGTATAGGCTCTGGGTAACTAACTATAAACCATAAAGTATTAATCTACAATTTCCGGATGTGTAGAGTAAGTTCGTTGGTGGCCATCGTGAGGCTGCCTCTTCTCTTGCTACCCGATCTTCAACACGTCTGGCGGGTTAGATGTTAGGGCCAGATACTGTCGCCGAATGGATTGACTGTCAAGATAGCATCTGACTGCCGAGGGAGAGGGGTCGGTCAAAGATGATGGCTACGGCATCTTTATAAACATAGTCACATTGAAGCACTATTGTCTCCCATTGATCATCAATAGATGTGTATTCACCTACTCTTCAATTCTGATCGGTATTTTATGATAAAAGGAAATCTTTGTTATAGTCTGTCCCAATTGGTCGTAAGAATGATTTGATGTACTGCTTAGCTTGATGAATGTGTATTTCGATATATTCCCAGGTAATCTTCGAGGGACATGTCAAATTGGGTAGTGATAAATTTAGCTGTAATTTAGCTTCAATAACGATTTTGTAAATAAGTTCATACTTGAGTGTGCGAATATCATTGTTGATTGGTTAAAAATGTGTTGTGGTGTGTCTAACCGTTTAAAGAAAAAGGTTCCATGTCCTTTCTGCTTCACATCGTCTGTCTCTGCCATGGTTATAATAACAAACTAATAATTTAAAAAAACAAAACAAAAAAAACATTCATTATTCAAAAATGTGTGGTCCTGTTTCTTTCTTAAATTTCGGTATTAATATTTATTCTTTGTTTGGCTATTTAAAACATGATTGTGTTCCGAAAAACTCTGTTTCAGACTGTTTGTAACACGCCATCTTGAATCTTGTCCAAATTAACTAGCCGGCCCATATTTTAGGGAAGCGGGGTTTTTTTACATTACGAAGAGTATCTTTTCACTCTTATCATTCCGTATTAACATTGGCTTCCCTAATAACCACATATAACTAATAGCCTCCAACGCACCGTCGGACATCTTAAAACGTTGTTGACATTCTGATTACTACACATGCCAGCTCCTTCTTGAATGGCCATTTTGTTTGTAGAAAAAACAACCATGTTTCTTGCGGTGACACGGCACTGATAGCTCCCGCAGCGTCCGTTGTGTCATTTGGTTGCCGGCGCTGAGCGGGATTTTGTCCAGCGGTAATCAGCCGTGGTCAGAGTTACAGGGGCGCTTGTTTTGAAACTGTCGGAAACCGCCGGAAACTGTCGACAGGTCTAATGGTCGGAGGAAGTGGGTCATTTGCTGTAGACAGACATGTGTCTGTGTCTCTGTGGTGATTGGCTCATGTCTGTGGTTATAACAAGAAAAACTAAGTTCTGACACATTTGTTACGTTGTCTTTTTTTGCATGTTTTTGATACCGTAAAAGGATATTAATGAAATTTACATTTTGGACATGAAAATCCCAGTTTGTTTTCGATCCTTGCCTGTAGTTTGAGACCCGTAAACACATATAAATGAGATTGAACCTTGGACTTTCTAGGAATATTGATGATGCATGCCTCTCCGATTTGGCTTATGGCCGTCTACTGGTTTATTTAGTGGCTAGACACGCATGTCCGTCAACAATATGACCAGTGGTTTGGTGTCTGGTGATGGCGACTGAAATAGTTTCAGGCAGAGCTGGGTTTTACTAGGTTTTATAAGACTGTCTTTAAAATTCGAAACCACCAATTGTAACATTTTCCATTTCGTTGTTCGATTCAGTGTTTATGAAAATGTAATAAAAGTCTTTGACAAAAGGCCTATTAGAAAATAATGTTGTTTTTTTTTTTATTATTTATTAACTTGTAGTGTTTGAGACGTATACACAACCATAGTATGCAAAGTTAGCATACATGGCATGCTGATCTTATTAGTAAACACGCGTATACTTAGCTGACTCTTTTAACAAATTTTACGGAACATATTGACAATAAACTTCTATGCTATTTCCGACTTTTCCGAAGAAGAAAAACAAAACGGTCATAAACATTAGCGTCGTTAAGACAAGTCCCGGCTCCGTTACACCTCTGGAAGTTGATGTATGTGTTTTATAATCACTGTCAGAAGGAGGTATGTAACAGATCTTCTGATACGCCCCGTTATTTTCTTGATACTCGACCCAATAGAAAGCGACCGGCACAGAACCACGGACCCTCCGCCGCCGGGAGCAGTGATGGGCCCCAGTTGACTGGACCCCCCGGAAGTTCCATGTCAAGACAGGTTCTCCTGACAGCCCCTTGCTGGGTCCATACAGGCTCTGGTACTTGTCGGACCTTTCCTGGGTATGACTGGTCATAATGGGCCTTAAGTGAATCTAATATGCCAAGAAAACAAGAATTAAGTGTAGGAATCTGTAAGGATTGGTTTTTCCATTAAGACATACGATTATTTAATGGCGTTTGTGATTTAGTTAACTGGCAGGAATCTTAAATGTGCGCATGTCCTGTAACAATGGTGATACATACTGATACACGAAAACATTGACCATCACATTTTGCTAAAAGCTGGCGTTCAAACCTTTTCTGTTTATTTATTAATTTATTTATTTTTATACATATATTGTTTTACTAATCTTGAACCATATTTTCCCTTGCAAATTTATTTATCACGATTGCCTTCTTTTAATCTTAAATGTGTGCATTTTTTCATGCATATTCTTTTTTTATTAATACCTCCCGTCGTGACCGCAAAGTAAGTTTCCATGTTCATGTACGTATCCCACATTTTAACGTATGTCCGTTATGATTAATACATATTTAAATGTTGATGTGATCTGTTATTTAGGAAGAATTACGATAACATTAAGCCATGAGACGTAATCATGGCATGCATCATCGTGTATGCGCATTGTTTATTTTTATCCGTTTGTATGTTGTATGCGGTGTTTTAAAGCTACTCTTCATGGAACCAGACCTGGTATCGCAGTCGGAAAAGCGTCGGCTCCAGGTACGGGAGGCCCAGGGTACGATCCCGGGCCGCGACGTATCAAAGTCGTTAATAGCTGTATAGCTTCATTGCTAACGCTGAAGCAAGAAAAAGGTAGTTCCACAATTGGTTGGCCCCGGTGTCAGGATAAGGTGACTTGTGGTGTCATGCCAGGTGTTCACGGCATTCACAGTGAAAGCATCACAATATATGCATCCAGCGGACACCGTCTCCAAATAACTGAAAAGCTGTATGTGTGACCGTAAACCCAACAAACTTTCCATGAAACAATGTATAATTAAACCGCTGTATGTCGGCATCAGGTTTGGATGACTTCTATTGTCGTTGGGGCTTGTGCCCAAATAACATGGTTAATTTCCTATCAATGACCTGTGAACATGCACGGGCTGTCGACGGAGAAAAACACATGATCCTAAGCACCTAAAACAATCACACAAATCAAAACGATTGCCAACAGGGCAATGTAGAAATGTTTATAAAATATTTATTTTGCATACGATATGCTTGTACCCGGCTGCGCAGAGCAATATAATAGTTCTTATAGTATGGAATTGTATCCGTTTTGTTTGAGTTTGGACTTAGCCTGCAAGTCAAAACTTCCTTCTCCGATTATTGTTTCAAAGTTTGCACGTGTCTTTTATTATGGTTACCACATGTTGAGCCGTCCATGAGTGGCAGATTTGGTTTCTGCCAGATTTATTTACGACATTCCTGTCTTTGACGGAGTACTTGCAACTCTTGTTGCCCACTTTAAGTGAACGGTAAATAAGCACCTGCCGAACGTGCGTGACCGCTCATAGACTGCTTGATTATTTTCCATGATCTATTAGCATTTCGGTATGTTTTAAGTGTTTTCTCTAATTGGCCGATATATAAAAACTGCTAGATTGTGTTTAGTATGTGTTCCGTGTTATATCTGATTGGCAGATTTGTTTTCAATGTTCTTTTTGAATATGTGTTTGTATGTGGTTGTTTCTATACTGCGAGTCTCTTATAATTAACAGATTAAATTTTGCAAGTTTTACTTCACCAATTAGGAAATTCGTAAATGTTAGTGTAACAGAGGTGTGTAATGTAAACTGGAGAGTAATTACATATTACCATGGTAATGTCTAATTGTTAATAAAAACATTTTAGATTAAAAACATGATCATAATTCACATTGACGAACAGCTAAACATGCATATAGACTGCTATGAACAGTGTAATACTTCCTTTTATATATTTAGTCCTGATATGAACCCTATTGCTTTTACAAATTAATTTATGAATCGTTTCAGACCTGAGCATGAAATGTATTGAAAGGCTTCTAACGATCTTAATTGTTGTATTGATAATACACCGGATACGTTCGGTTGTCACAATGTTTAGTCATTATAATGAAAGTTGAAACAAATCTAAGACACATAGCCATACATTAAAGTAACAACACCTACAGAAAACACCATTTTATCATAATTGGCCGCTGCAGTATATTTCAAAAATCAGAACAAAACAGAAAACACCTCACAGTCTTGCACATTTACAATCTTTTCATGTAGACAAACCTGCGATGGATTACATTTCGTTCAATGTTTATTGTTTTATTCCCTGCTTTTGTTATAATCTTCAAAACAAGTAAGTAAAAACATCGTCATTCATGCTTGATTAATTAAAAAACACACAATAAAACTAAATCTACTGTTATCCGACAATAAATATTTGATGTTAGCCAGTGACAAGAGTCTGAAAATGATAGAAATCATATTAAAATACAAGTCAAATTGATCTCAACGTATTATTTTCTCGTCTTTCCGAGACAATGCGAATTCGGGTTACATTCTTATCTTCTGCTCGTCACTCGTTCATATAGACACTATAACATTCTTAAACCGCAATAAAATGTCACGTTTTACTATTTTAATATAAATAATCGCAGATACGGATCGCAATGAAAGTCAATTTCTTTCAGAGTGTGATTGACTGAGTTGACACGTGACATTTTATTTACCCGCACTGTATCGTCGGGGATAATTTCAAAGATTCGAGAGACTTCACTTGTTACTTGTCGATCAATTTTATACGAAGCCAGATAACCGTATATTGCTGTATCGCGAAAACTGATAACTTTTGCAGCATGGCTTTTATGAATATTAACTGACAGAACGATTCAGGCAAGTGCAGCTAAATAGAGCCGCATTATTCCATCTAGTTTTGACAACTGACTTTTTGACAAATTTACCCGCTGGGTTTTCAGAAGGGGTTCTAGTCAGATGGATCTCTGGGTAGCATCAAATCGTGTAAGGAATCTGACATCTTGCCGACTCCATTGGCGTATCCGGGGCACACACACGGTTTCATTTAAAAGCCGGGCCCATAAATGCCTTTCTATGAGCAGTGCCGGTAAGAAGGGGAATGATGTTATGGATATCTCGCTACACCAGCCTGACTAGAGTCAATATTTTGGTTTGTAAATCCCAGAAATACGAGATAAAATGTTTCCCTTCATGTTGTTAAATTGGCGCTTTTCCGGAGTTCCCTGTCAATCAATTCCTGGTTGCTGCGCGGCGTTGAAAGCGGTTAACTGTCTTACTACGCGGGTATGGCGGTAAGGTCTTGACAGAAAAAAATGCAGAAAAAAATTGATGCGCCATATAATATCCACTTTACTTTGAATCAATTGATTGTTTGCCCACCACCCACGATTTCTCCATAAATCCGCCATAGTCGTAAACACTGCAGTCTGCTATGTGTAAGGTGGATTTCTTAAGTCAATAAATGAAGAAGAAAATCATTTTTATGTTTATTTCCTTTGGGAAAACGTTCATTTACTGTGTGTCAGTTTGAATAGAAGTATTCCTTAGTTATCTGGAATAAATATTGCAATACATCATGGAACTTCGTTGAGAAATTTTCCAATTTATTCAAATCTAGTGGGAGATAGAATTTGAAATGACATATGTTAATGACCCGGTCTTGGCACCCGCTATATCAGCGCGTGCTATATGGCACTTGCAACCATCCATACCGAGTTATTCCGAATGTAATCACATGACGAATCGCCATGGCGATCCAACATGGCAGCCTTGGACTGAGGCTGGGTGATAGTTGGACGACTCGTTACTGCACGTGATTAGTCCACCTCGTTTCAGATTTTCATGACGTCTGCTATTGATATGAAATTTGTCATCTCTACAAGGCACCAGATAAACTCGTCATTTGAATTATTCCCAGGCCCATTTCGGATAACGCTCAACCATTAATCGTACGTCTTGCACCGCACGGTCGAAGTTATGGCGCGCGGGTTATCGGTAATGTTTAATCGTCGGACATTATTGCCAGTCAGAATTATTCCCAATCTACCACAGACATCCATGACGTCTTTTGTCCTTACGTCACCCAAAATTAGAACCTACTACAACATGGCATAATGGAAACAGTATTGGTAGACTTGTGTCTCGTGTCTCTGAGAGAATTTCAGAAAGTGTGTCGTGTTGGGGCTTTATGAGCACGATAAGCGACAAGGTTCTATGATAAATCCATACGGGTTAATCATCCAGATCGTTCTTTTTGTAGCATGACAATTGAAATGAAGACTTTTTTTCGTTTTATTATAGTCTGTTTTCTTGTCATTTAACTTGGAAGTTGCGCATGTTTTAACCTCCATCAAAGCTACACATTCTGTATCAGAAGTATTGACCTTGACATTGTTTTGATACTTACTTCCTTTTTGTTATGCAATTAAAAGAAATTAAGTTGTTGTTTTTTTGTCTGGGTATTAATGAATTAAACTTGATGTTCTTGTAGGTCACAGTGAGCTCTTAAGATAGCTGTTGTCAAATATACGCTTAACTAAGAGGAATCTTGGTTAATGACTTTAAAAGTTATTTGCCCTTAGAAAATTTGATTAGTCTTCCCTTGTTCTGGTTATATTTATGTAAAGGTAATCAATGAAGTAACATATCACTATGGCTTTAATCAAATATTCAGTAATAATCATTTTTTCTCATTTTCGTTGAAATTAGTCAAGCAAAACTTTGTCGTGAAACTGTGTGCCGTTTTAGTATATTTGTTTATGAAACGTTGAGGTCTTCTTTATGTCCCTCCTTGTCCCCTTTTGAACACAAAGTGAATTATTGTATCACATTTGCCATCTTAAAATGGGCATGCGTTTGGAATGGTAGCTCATACTACAATTTCATTTGCCTTTT
This sequence comes from Sinonovacula constricta, assembly GCA_007844125.1. Lineage (NCBI taxonomy): Eukaryota > Metazoa > Mollusca > Bivalvia > Cardiida > Solecurtidae > Sinonovacula > Sinonovacula constricta. The sequence goes on along the minus strand of CM017558.1, from coordinate 67,576,486 downwards.
TTTAGGATCAAATAGAAGATACTGGAGTCGTATTTCATTTGTATTTTAGTTGAACAATATGAATTATTAATTGTTTCAATTCTAGCATTCATTAGTGTAGACACATGTCTCTACTTGTTCACCGAGCATCAGTCTATATGTCTGTCCTGGTAGGATTTAGACGCCAATGACATTTAAAAGACATTTTCAAAACTGAAAAGCAAAAAATCAAGTTGTGACGACTTAGGGGAAGGAGGAAAGCTCTGCTCATATAAACATCATTGAAAGACCAACAAGAGAACATAGCTATGCTCGTATATAACAACTCGAAAAAGCAAAAAGTGCTGTTGACGTATCGTGTTTCTAGATTTTTGGCCACGTGAAGATGTGAGTGACTCTGACATTTGACGTCCTGTAAAACGCAATATGACACTTTCTATTAAAAATGGAGAACGTGCAAAAAACTGCCGCGACATTAATAGATCTGGCGGTGGAGTCAACTGTGCGTACAAAGTCACGAATTGGGACTTGCTGCAGGGATAGTTGTGTTGGTAGTTTGACGGTATGGTCGGGAGTATGGAAGAAAGTGTTCGTTACGGTCAGACATGACATATTTACTTTTACCTGTGAACATAGGTGTTTAAAAATACAAACCATTTTAAAAGATTTTAAATGTACACACTCAAGTGATTTTAGGCATAACATCTGGGCTGAAAATGTCGTTGTTACTGAACGATTACATATTTATTTATTATATTTAATACAAATCCTCGGAGAATAGACCAGTTTATTAATAGGGAAGAGTGTCGACCGTGTAGTGTATTGATAAAAACACATACAAAATTACATATTACTTAAAGATCAATATTAAGAAATAAAATTGAAACATAAAAATCGGTGTGTTTGTCATTTAAATGCGATACTTGGATGAATGTCTAGATTTTAGTACGCGCACTTCAATTAGAAAGTCAATCATGATATGATAATACCACCATTTTAGTGTGAAATTGACACCTGCGCGTGGGGCACGTGCGGATCATGTGACCTGAGGTGGTTGTTATGGAGACTGATTACTGACTTATCTGTATTTACATCTTGCTGATCAGCCGAGATAAAATCCATTTTGATTGATATTTTATTTAGACACTGGTGACTTTCGACAGCAGCTTGATGTTTTTGAGCGCCCAATCTCAGTTATTTTATCTAGATGGCGCTGATACAATGGTTCAATATTTATACAGTTACACAAATTTGTCAATCGCTGCACAAACATGGTTTGATAGAATCTCACAGATTTTAAGGGCGGTTCTCTCTTGATGTACGATCATGTTTATTTAATGATAAATGATCAGTTTATGTTTTATAATATTTTGACTGTATATTGATTGGGTGAAGAGGATAGAAATCAAAAACAAACAATTTGTTGTTTTTTTCCGTCTGTTGAGTAAAAAATTGAATATCATGATAAAACTGATTATAATCAATTAAATTTAACATTTTATTTAAATATATTTTATTATTTTAAAAGACTAAAATGGATATCAATATATAATTATCTAATATGAAGTTGTCTCGACTTAAAACATCTAACACTACAATTTGATGAAATAATAACAATTTATTTCATTTATTTGATTTACATATTTGCAAACCTTTTAGAGAACTTTCTGGAGTACATGTTTATATGCGTTAGAACACAGTTTCTCACAACCGTTAGCCAATTTGAAATTACATTCCGAACTTCTATTCACCTTCAATTATTTATCTAATTACGATTGCATGGTGCATAACTGAGAGGAAAATATTGCTATTTATTTCAGAAAATAAATGAAAATATAATTCTAGAGAAATGTAAACCCCAGGAGGGTTTAACGCTTTGGTGTAAATGTTTGTAGTGTGCAGAAACATAAATCTTGGACGATTTATGCACATTTCTCGGTTATTTTGTTAAAACACACAAATAAACATCAACTACACGCATTGACACAACTGTCGTAACTTTTCACAATAAAATGTGGTGAAATGGAGAGAAACATATGTATAATTTATTTTTTAAGCAATATACATCAAATACTAAGTGTAGAAGACCCTTCAGATATACATTTCCTGGTGTCGTTTATAAAATCATCGAACAGCATAGTGACATTATTATATTACATTTCTCTTGGTCTCACCTCAGAAGACAACTGTACACACGCTTTTTGAAAACTCAGTTGAAGTGAAATTGTAATAAGCTGATATATTTAAAAATAAGTGACTCGTAGATCATTTAAGTGTTTTATGGTATGTTAAGTGAGAATATTTGATAATACGACATATTCAGTATTTGCACATTCGCCAAAAAGTTAGAAAAAATAAAAAATCGTTAAAGTCATCCCATTTGTTTAAGATACAGTATGTATCAATGATTGTTTGTTTAAAACCCCTCTAATCTAGTTAAATGCCTATCGCAGTTTTAGGGAAAAAATAACTTTGGGAGTTTCATAATATTTTTAAACGTAAACATTTTACACCGCTTTAGTTTTGCAATGTTGAGTCATATCCTATCTGCTGTAAGGAACTGATGATGCGAAACCTTATGTTTGTGATATTAATTTAAGGTAATTGATTTTGGGACTTTTGTCTTTTTTCTACCCTACTTTAAATTAGGGTAGATAATAATGACATATCGTTTTTGTTATTGATAAGAAGAGAACTGAAGAAAACGAAATAGAATTAAATCCTCACAGCAATGCTTTCATTTGTGATCTCAATCTGTAAAGTTACCAAGGTTTTAGAAATGTGTATAACTATTACTTGTTTACGACAAGTATCGAATACATAATATCATATAAATCATGCCGTTGATAAGCTGATGATGATCATAATAATGATAATAATAATAATAATAATCATTTTTAATTATTTATTATTAAAATTTATTTATATATTTATTAAAATTATTGTAATTATTATTATTATTATTATTATTATTATTATTATCATTATTATTATTACTATTCCCAGAATTTCCTAAATTAATTTAACGTGTCGATTTTGCGGATCCATCTGTACAATCCCGACGGCCAGTTGTCAAGCGTTATCTCTGGCCCGATCTTCAGATCGAGGCTCGATAACCCGGATGTTGATGGATGTTAAATTTAGACACTCGCGACTTTGACACAACCGTGATCTATCGTCTTGTTAAAGTTTAAAATGACTCTTCCTTTTTACTAGTTTTCGAGCAAACTTAATATAAACTTTTTACTTTTTTTCCTTTATTTTTCAAGTCATTTCATGGTAGTTGTCGGGGGAGGGGGGTCTTTTGTCTTTAAATTCATTTGGCCCAATGCTATTTAACTTGTGGTCCTGTTTTTAAGCTTTATTTTCTCCATTTAAATTAATGTAATTGTGTAGTGTGTTTTATTTTCAGCGAAAATTATGTACTCATGACTTCGTTCTTTTTTTCTTTCTTTCTTTTTTCATTTTAATTCCCTTTAAATAACATTTTTATCGATTCATATGTGTTATAAATGCGCAAAAGGCTATATCTATTAGTAAAGTATTTGAATGCAGGCATATTGTTTGTTTTGAATTAAGGACGACACGTTCTCGGCCTTAATGAGACGCATATTTTAATATGAATATTTTAGCGCAAATTGACTTGTGGTATTGAAATACACATGTCTTGGAAATGGGTAACGACACATAACATAGTCATTTGCAAGGCAGTCTAAAACAACAACAATCCCACCAGAACGGAATAAGATCTGCACCGAAATGCAATAATATAGTTTTAGATTTAAAAAGAAATGAAATTGTGCCGTTGGCCTGTGAAATCACAAGAACGTCAAGAAGGGGCCAACACAATTAATTGATTTCACTTTGTCACTCCTGTTTGTAACTGTATGTTTGATTTACAATATAGCGATGTATTGGCGCTAGATGGAGACTTAGGTCTACCTTTAGTTGGGACTGACTGTCCGGGTCCCTCAGCTTGTCCCCAAAGATTAATGATGTATTTTGTCCAGGAAGTAGATTAACAAGATAGAACCTGGTAATAATGACAATTATACTGTTAGAATTAAATTTACAACATCGGCGGCGTAAGTCAGTCTGTAGTGTGTATTTATCAGTTTAATCAAGGCAGTATTTAGTATATTAGTGACGACTTTTAATGACCTACGAGACAATTTAGTTTAAACAAAATTTATAACATTGGCGGCGCTTATTGATTCGGATTTCAACAGAACATACATCTAGAGGACAAACCATTTTAGGATAGAGTTGTACCATGTTTGGAATATAAAATGAGAACATATGTGTTCAGATGTCATGCATTTGACTGAAGAAATATCCCTTGTCCACGTACATTTCTTCTATACTAATAATGATTCTTGATTAAATAAGACCATCGTGGTGTTATAACTTAATTTACAAAATAATCGGGATATGTTTCTTGTTATTCACTTTTATCTTCTTAATCAAAGTACAATTAAACAGTAGTTCATATTATAGATGACTTGCGAAATAAAACTGTCGAACATTGATACAGATTTTTTCCGTAGTTATTCTTTATCCTCAAAAATCAACACAGACAAAGAACATTAGTGGCAACAATTTAATGACTAGTCTGTTAAAATAAAATTTATAGCATTGGCCGAAAAATTGATCTGGATTTGGGGGCAACCAAATGTCTGTTTATTTGGGTTTGTCAAATAGTCATCTTTCTACATAGGCGTAAGCTTCTGTGTAAAAAAATCTTAGCGGGTATTTTTACGATATTACTAAAATCTAAAAAAAGATCTAATTAAATAATTGTAGTAATCGAGTCGTATTCACAGGCCATGCGGTTTTTGCACGTATTTTAAGTTTCATTATGCCTGTAGTAGCGACATACCTGAGCAACACGTCCTATACCCATAATACACCAGGCTGGTGCAATTTTGAGAATTCGTTTTAACATTTAACATAGTAAAGGGACCATTTATATTACAACAACAACCACAGAAACTTGACCAAATAGTAGTAGTTGTAGTAGCAGCAGTAGTAGTGGTAGAAGTAATAAAATAATGCTGTTTTTTTTTACTTAATTTCTTTCTTCAAAAGCGAGCACAACTTGACATATATTCAAAATAAATTATTATTTTTACTGATTTACAATCTGTAAAAACATTGACAAGACGGTCCGATCATCGCCCCTTGATTCGTCTGGCGTCTATTGTAGCTGGACATGTCTTCAAGATTAATGTTGAGGTTTGTCGCGGGTGCCGATGGACAAGATACTAACGCAGAAAGCAGGCAATCTTGGCGCGGATACAAAATTTACAAGACTGGCGGCGTTACGAAGTCTGTATTTATTGTTTATCTGCATAATCAAAACACACCCGTACAGCTTAATAGCCACTAATAATTATACAAAATTTACAACATTGTCGGCGTCTGTAAGGACTGCTTTCACGTAAATCTTTGTTTTTGTCAAAACACCTACTTTATAAGCAAATGGGTGTCGACCATTGATGACTGGCGTAGAAAAGGTAACAATTTACGACAATGATCTTGTTAGTTTTTTTTCTTACTTTAGATGGCTGCTTAATATATGACGCCTTTTGCAATCTATTTTACAATTGTTATCATACCAAAGCAAGAAACCATCATTCATGCCAATAATTACTTTTGGGAAATAAGAGTTTAATATGCATCAAGAATATTTGCTTAATATTTTTTCTAGCTCAATCAAATGTAAGAAAAAAGCGATTAAAAATTCCAGTCTATTTTTCATCATAACACACCCTGTTATGAATATTTAAACTTCTTGTTGGCATTTTTAGTTATTTTTTTTTTTGTATAGGAAAAACATGCCTTATCATGGACACATAAATTTCTCTTAAATAATTTCCCATGTTATATATCTCTTCTCTTTTTATGTTTTAAAATCTACAATTATGATATCTCAGAGAGCAAATCGACGACCATGTATCCACAGCGGGTTGAAACTCGGGTATAATTGATTTACTGGAATTATGTCGGGAGAGATAAGTGGATTTCTGGGAGAGATATGACAAAGGCCGTTTTAACTCGTAACCTGCAAAGAACAGCTTTATCCGGCTTTAGCAACAACAACAAAAGACTACATCCAGATTAGCGGGTGCTAGCTGACCTTTATCTGGATCTGCACTATGTGTAGTGGAGACGGTATAGCAGATCTTGTAAAATATTTGCATGCTGAAGTGAATGTCTAAAATTTCGTATAGATTTTTCACACATGTAACAAAACAGGAATAAGGCTTTATATATCAGCCGTTAGCATATTAAGAGATAAGGCGGACAGGCAAAGTCTACATGTCGCAGAAACTTCTCATAAACCATCGGCAATGGACGGCAAAGATACATGAGCGAAAGACAAAAACAAGCATGCAATTGCCTAAAGAGACATAACCCAGATGTCAATAAATTTAATTTTCATATTTCAAACTGTCAAGTTGGAACATAATGTGGCGTCAACACTCTTTATACTGATGAGCTGACGAGGTTGCATGAGAAGAAATTGTGTGATGGTTGGAATATATGGTTTTAAATTGCATGTAGAGATAGATTTACGAAGTTCAGATGGTAATTATATAATGAAATAAAATGTATTATGATAAAAACCGAGTGCCCTGGTTAGATGGCATTGACGAAGTTTGATGATGATGAAGACGACGATGATGCTGATGAATATGACGATGATGAATTAGACGACGATGGTGATGATGATGATGATGGTGATTGTAGCAGTGTAAAATATAATTTTAATTTATTGTAATGATTTTTTTAAACGAAATTTAAAGATCACTCCTTAATTGGCGGAAGCACAATTTTGTTTCGTTTTTATTACCAGTTTTAAAAAACACGCAATAAAAAGTTACGCCACACAAAATACATGTATTTTATCAATTCTACTTTCACAATCCCAATTATTGATTTTTTTCCGGAAGCTTAAATATAAAAATTAAATAACAGAAATGTTTATTAGGAATTAAAAATAAGATCAAAAGTTGGTGAATGCGCTTGAGGCTGTAGACAAAATGATCAAAGTTCGGCGTCGTTAGAAGTTTCGGGTGTTGACTGGTCTTACCCAAGTTTATGTGCAATGAAGTCGTAAGATTTCAAATCCCTATCGCCTGAAGTGTCCAGTGTCGGGATGAAAACCGTTTTATTACTCACAAATTTGGCCCATAAATCACGGCCATCACAACCTGTTACATGACCCTTGCTAAATCTGGTCATCCCGCCTTTTTTACACTTGAAGTGCAGTATTATACAGAATAGCTCGAGGCCACAAACAAGAGGATGTTTTAATCGTGATTAAAGTTGTTTTTTGTTATTCTTTTTATTATTTTTATAACGATTTTATTGTATCTTGGAAATTGTTTAAGACTCGAATAATGTTTATCATGTCACTTACATTGCACTTTGATGATAGTAATATATCAGGAAATGTTATCACTCCTTGAGATTTTGTGTTTTACATTTTTTTACAATTATTTTAGTTAGTAGGTAACAATATATTTATTTTAGTGAATCAAATGATCATTTTGAAGTGTTTTTTTTAAGTGATAGAAAACAGAATGCTTTTTGCAACGTATTGAAATATGTAATCTCATGTTGCCGTAGAATGAAGGTATATGGTTTACATTCTGTCGCTTATATTGACACGTGTGCATTTTATTACATATGTTATGATGATTTGCAATTTACATTTGACAAATCGAGTAGTGTTCTGCCTTCAGATAAGATCTTGAGAAAAAACAATCTAAGTATTATATTTCGTTCTAGAAATCTCTACATGTGGGGTTACTTGGTGTATGCATGACATTCCTATTTCGGTGCGCAGTGGCCACATTCCTGCTACGACCACCTCCACACGCCCGTAGATGTCTGTCTATGTCCATATAGGCTGTCTCTTTAACACGACAAGCTGTCTTAGGCCACACACCAGCCCACCGTAAACACGTCGGCAAAGCCATCCCGTTGACCATCTTATGGCCGACCTGCCGCTTTGTTAACCTTAATCATGCTACAATTGATAACGGCAAATACTAAATTATTAGTATTTTAAAAATACATTTAAGCACGTGGACACTTAAAGACAAATCCGTCCTTTGTGTAGCTCCAGACCAGCTGGGAGCTGCCTGCTCTGGATTTTTGCTTTTTGTCTAAGCCTGATCTGTTCGTCTTTAGCAGGATAAGATTATAACAATATTGTTACCTCACTCCCATTGACCATCTCATGGCCGACCCACACTTCGGTTGCCCATGTTTTGTTTCCGACCAGTAATGAGCACTTTCGATATATATGATCGATAGCACAGGTCGTTAGCGTTGTGTTCAGACATCGTGGCGCGCGCTGGACATCGAGGCTGGACAGTCCATCACTGGTAACTGGTGTCCACTGACAACCATGTCATGTTAGCGGCCATGTCCACCTAGAGCCGCCGGCGCTACGGACATCATTGCAACCTGTATCTCTCAGTGGCCTGTCCATCTCGGTACGGCTGTAGTTGTGACTTTACTCATATTTAATTTATTTGTTTTTTTTTCTACATACTCGCAGCTACCAATTATGTTCATTATAGTGCCGTCCTGCTGTTTTAATGGAGTAGGTCCACAGACAAATGCTAGAGTAGAACCACCGCCTGTCACTGCAAAGACCTGGCCAGAACGGCACTCGAGTCCACGCGGTTGGGAGGCTAAGCAGTCAGAGGAGTTACAAGTCGGTGACCCGACCACTACGCCACAGGCAGCCCATCTGATTTAATAGTATTTGGCATATTCTTGAATACCACAATGATCAGTTAAGTCTATACATGCACTCTTGATTTGAATACAATTACAAAACATTTACGTTGTTGCACTTACAATGGACACATGCATGACATTCAGTTCCTATTGCATAACACTTGCGATGCTTTCTTGCGGTTATTGTTGTGTAGATTATATGTAAGCAAAAGTGGTCTACGCATGTATTAGACATTTATTGTCTGTTTTTTTCCCCTCTGATTTGCACGTAAAAGGTTATTCTACTGTGTGTTGCGATTTGTTAGCGACTCTCATAAAACAAGAACTGCCCGTTAACATCTTCAGGCGACCATCACAGCCGTGTGTTCAGAGGTCAGTTTAGCCATATAGCCCACTAACAGAGGGTCCAAGTGCGGGAATGGTGGGTTACAAAACGCCTTACCTCGTCATTTATAGTTAGGGGTGGTTATTCTCGCGTCCTATAGATTTATGTGAGCCATTTTCTAGCCGTTTTCACGCAAGTTATATTGACGTTAAGTCAGTTTTAATAGCGCACTTCGCGACGATTGGTTCAGACGTATAGCGCACAGTTTTGTTTATTACAAACTTTGTATATGTTTTTTGAGGTTAATAGAAACATTTACAATAAGGTTATAACTGCTGCTGGCCGTTTTACTTTAAAAATGTTAATTTGCTGAAGTAAGGTCAAGCAAAAGTACCTTGTTTTTGTTTGTTTTGTGTTTTGCAACGTCACACCGCCACAGTTGTGGTCATTTTGACGACGCCCACCTAATGATTGTGGGCGGAAGACCCCAGACATGTATCTGGGTAGAACCACAGGCGCCCCACAGGTCAGCTGGAAGTGTTTCGCAAGTGAAAGTTGTCACCCCGATCTGGATTCAATCCTGCTCAGTGAGGAGTAACGAGTCGGCGCGTCTAACCGCTCGGTCACGGACATTTGTCTAACAAATGCACTGAATGTATGACCAGCATACAAAAACAAAACAAAACTCTGTTTTTCGTTTTGAATATAAAGAAGGCACTATGTTTTATTTTGTATTAAAATTATCACAAAATAAGTATGATCCGTTTTGTTTTATTTGTAGACTTAAATACTCTTTTAATCATAAAATACCAGTTAACAATGTTCATTGTTTCATAAGCTGACACATACGAGGTTCAAGCATTTTTTCTATAATTGACACCAATTAGTTTACAAATATATGCCCAATTAATGACTAAAATATAGGGTGAACAATACTTGGCATTGTTTGCAGCGTTGTTCCCATCGGATCGGCTATGGCAGATGGTACGGGAGTTATCTTGTGACGCGATTGAGCCGGCATTTCATTGCCCATCAAGTTGGTTTCTCCCCTGTATAATGACATCTAGAAAGATTTTATGAGCCCCGTGACAGGGGAACGGATACCTAACCGACAAAAAATTGAAGGTTGCAATTTTGTGTCTTAAGCTTGCGTCAGCTGTGATGAATGGCGCCTATGCAGTTTTCTGGCGGTTTGTTACCAATAGCGTTTCTTAATGTGCCATCTTGCACCATCTTATGGACACTAAAAGCAGCAATTGGACACTTAACGTGTTTTTATGATTCAGTACTAATATAGGTGAATAGTTGCACATAAATATATATCATTTAGAAATATTGCGTCGATTATGCTTTGAAAGAGAGACGTACACCCACGGAAATACACGTTACATATAAAAGCAGCGCCATACTCACCATAATAAAATGTGTTCTTATGATTACACGTTTGTTTTTGTTTTTTAAACATCCTTACTTTTATTGTTGATTTGTAGTTTAATATTGTAATACATTTTTGGGGGCAACAATTTTGTAGCTAGGTGGTTATTGTCGAGCTGCATACTGTTGTATTTCTGCATTATGTAGTTTTATGTATATAAATATTTCTAGGCAGGATTGATTCATAATTTGGTCTCTCTTTTTTCCAATGATTAATTTTAAATTCAAGTTTATTGTGCTCGTCATAGTTAACTGCGTGTTTGGTTGTTTTAAACTAACTGTAGGAGTTTGCTGTCTATATAATATTTATGTTTCGTAGTTTGTTGTCCGACTAATATTTATGAGTCTGTCCAAAGGTCTGACAATTATGTCAATTCCTATAACCTATGACGAATATTAAAATTTCATATTTTTGACTAGTTTGTCATTAATGCAAAATAATGTGTTCCTTGGCGCCAAAAGAGTGAATGACGTGTTGGCATGAGAACGTCACGTGATATTAGTACTACGTGACTGTTCTATTGCTTCCGGCAACATTTGGGACTCAGTGGTAGCACGCGCAGAGAGCGGATATGACGTCATAATTAATGGTGATGATTTGTAAAATGGCTTGTTTGATTTATTACTCGAAATTGGCTTTGAAAATCGAAAGATCGTGTTATTTTTAAGTCTAAAAGTGACAGTTTTGTTACGTTTTTTGGTCAAGAAATGCAAGATAGTATGGCGACAATTTCAAATTTGCCAACGAAGATAGACGATGACTTTGTAGTCTTTGTTTAATTATTAAACAACAATGTAGAACGGTTTGAGTTGTAAATAAGAACCATAACTCGCCATTATATTCACATAAGAATGCGTATAATAATGTTACCTATAAAAATGTTCAGTCAGATATAATTAAATTTAGTATCATAGTCATTCAAAAAATAAATATTCATACATTAATTTATTTTTATGTTTGGAGTAACTTTATAGATTTAGATGGTATGTATTACTGTCCTTTATTTTACATGATCCATTTATTTCTTCTTCGAATAGCATGCTTGAAATCGACGGAAGATCCGTCAATTATCACAACATTTATAATCTTTGAAGAATATCAACGTTTTCTATATTTGACTAGTATTGTCACCAGTTCATGCAACTATGTGTTCCTTGGCGCCAAAAGATTTGAAGACGTGTTGCCAGGGGACACGTCACGTGATATTATTTGTACCATGTGAATGTCTGACTGCTTCCGGCAACACTCGGGACTTGCGGGTAGCACGCGCAGGGACCAGATATGACGTCATGATAAATGGTTATGATTTGTACACTAACGTATTTGATTTATTGCTCAATATTGGCGTAGGAAATCGAAAGATTCAGTTAATTTGTAGTCTACGCTGACATCTTTGTTACGTTTTCGTCAAGATTCACGAGACAATGAGGCGACTCTTTCAAATGTGTAGACAGATATGATCCGTTAGTTGTTGCTGTAATATTATATAGCATTATATTTATAGAAATGTACCCATTAAAACTAAATTAAATATTTACAAAGTTTCTTTAACTTCCTGTTATATCTTAATTTTGATGTTACAATCCGATACGGATTCGTATCACAACCTTATACTTTGTCCAAAAAATATAAATTTAAATTTAAGATTGTGTAGGTAAGAATCGCCATGATATAAAAAACTGCATCTAAATACTGTAACATTTGAGCTGTCCGATCCTGAGTTTAGTTGTTGCAGGAATTTCACTTAACATTCTACAGATTTTCCAGTTTAACTGTATTCCACATATTTGTGGGTTGAGTTAACTGACGTCCATATGTTGATTGGGTCAGCCACTCGCCAGGAAATAAACTTACTATATCATAACCAACATTGCTTATCAAAATTAAGTTGTTTCAGTTTTTATGTAATTTAAGATGGTTTAACGTATCGATTTATGTATGGTGCGTCAATTTTGGCACAATTCGGTAGAACGTTGTTGGGTGTAATTTACACCAGCCTCTATTAAAGGTGCTATAAGACAGTTTGACTATATTTAACAATATTCCTTTATTTCCAAATCTATAATTAAGCACGATCGGGATTTCCTGCTAAAATAGATTTTGACGTCAGAGCTAATTACCCGGATGATCATGCAACTGTATTTCAAAAGTAAGTGGAAACGTGGTTTTCTTAGTTTAAATATGCAGCGTGGCTTGGATAGGAAGTTGTTGTTTTGTAGTTGTTGTTTTGTTGTTATTGTTTTGTTGTTGTTGTTTTTTTTAACATTTAGGGTGTTATGCTTTACTCTTGTTACATGAATGTGAGGCACCAATAAACAAACGCGGGAACTCCTTAGGAAGCAATAAAGTATTTGGTTGCATGAGAGAAAAAAAAATGGTCAAGACTGCCGGATACCACTTTCAAGGGAAATATAACTTTTTACAGAACAGAACTTAATTTAGCCTTAAGTATTACATTACATCGTCTATAAAACAAATTATGGCAAGAAAGTGTGTACATTATTAGCCAAATATACCATTACAAAGAACATTTAATGTATATCATACCTGTTTCTAATGCTTCAAAAATCAACCTGAAACTGAATAACCTGGGGAGCATTGTTTAGAAGAACAAAGTTGGGTGGAAAGCGGATGTTTAGACACTCTAGCCGCCTGCTGCCTACCCCAGACAAAAACCATGAGACACCCACACAAAAAACAACGATACTTAGCACAGGACATATTAAACGTACTTAAGTTACATAAAATATGTTGTGGTTTAATGGTATTTAATTGATATTTCTATAAAATTACAGGTGGTCATTTCGCTTCTTATCTTTCGACTACATTAAGATACCTTTAAGGTATTTCGCGGTGTTACTCACGTCATTTATAACATCAGCTTAGGATGGTTTTGTTTTATTATACCCCCACCACAAAATGTTGGAGGGGGGGGGGGGCTATAATGGATTCGCTTTGTCCGTCCGTCCGTCGGTCTGTCCGTCCGTCGGTCCGTCCGTCGGTCGGTCGGTCCGTCCGTCCGTCTCCATTTTCGTGTCCGCTCTATAAATCCTATACCAGTTGAAGGATTTTCTTCAAACTTGGCTGAAATGTTCACCTCAACAAGGGGATGTGCAGAACCCATGTTGCCCATGTGTCAGCTCAAGGTCAAGGTCACAATTGAAGGTCAAATATCAAACAATCAAATATTAGACATTATGTCGTGTCCGCTCTGTAAGTCCTACACTAAATGAAAGATTTTCTTTAATTTTGGCTCAAATGTTCACCTCAACAAGGGGATGTGCAGAACCCATGTTACACTTTTGCCGGCTTAAGGTCAAGGTCACACTTGAAGGTCAAAAATTGACTTAGAAAATATTCTTAAATTTTAACATGTATTTGAATATTTCTAAAACTAGAAAAAGTATTTGCTTAAAACTTAAAATATATATGAAGTGTCACAATTAGGATATGCAGGTCACGTTTCATAACTCTGTATTGCATTTTGACAAAGTTATGCCCCTTTTAAGTCTTCAAATTTACATACAATCAAGTATTAGACAATATGTCGTGTCCGCTCTATGAATCCTAAACTAATGGAAGAATTTTCTTAAAACTTTACTCAAATGTTCAACTCAACAAGGTTATGTGCAGAACCCATGTTACCTTTGTGCCGGCTTAAGGTCAAGGTCACACTTGAAGGTCAAAATTGACTTAGAAAATGTTCTTATATTTTAACATGTACTTGATTATTTCTGAAATTAGCACAGGTATTTGCTTGAAACTTAAAAGATATATGACGTATCACAAGTTAGCTATGCAGGTCAAGTTTCATAACTCTGTATTGCATTTTGACAAAGTTATGCCCTTTTTGTAAGTCTTTTAATTTACTTACAATCAATACTAGACAATATGTCAGGTCCACTCTATAAATTCTATACTAATGTAAGGATTTTCTTCAAACTTGACTCAAATGTTCACCCCAACTGGGCAATGTGCAGAACCCATCTTACCCTTGTACCAGCTTTGTCATGGACATTGGTGGGGGTATGAATCGCATTCAGCGATAGTTCTAGTTTATGTATAAATTATGTTTAAAATTTCTTTTGACACTGTCTTATCTTTTGGCACTACAAATTACATTTTGGGCTACTTTCGATTAAATCTCATAACGCTGCGAAGTGTAAGTTACACAGCCTCCGGTCGGTCAGCAATAGCACATGCGCTGCAACCAATTATTCTCAATTTGTCCAGCAATTATCTGCTGTATCTGACCACATGGCGGGCCAGTGAGAGACAGACCTCTGGCTCCCTTTGATCTCCTAGTTAGATCAATTACAGCATCAATTAGATCAGACATCGTGATCTTCTCTCTTCAGCCATGATTAGGCACAGCTTCTTCTGAAACACTATCACAGAAATCTTACGAATAAATACTCACCCTATTGCATAACATCGTGGGATGGTGCCGGTGAGACCAGTGAACATATGCATCTCATAATTAGATCAATCCAATTCAAATCTCTCCTTTAAGGCAAACATATAATTTGGCAGAATTATTTTAAATCGTAGCTTTCATAGTCTGTGAAATGACTGATATCAAGACGAAGGAATCATGTTGCTTGGAAAGTATAGCAATAACTGACCTTATATTTTTAAACTCAGACTGGATTTGTTTCCATTATTTGCATTGAATAATGCATGTTTGTAAAATCGACTCTAACTTTTTATGCTGTATAATAACGACGTTTATGATCGCATTTAGAGTTGCAGTGTTGTGTGTGTTTTCTTTTTTGGGTTGGGTGGCTACTTTTTATTTTAAAAAATCATATAAGGACAGAAATCAACAAGTGTTATCCACCCCCTCGATCCCCAAGATGAGGGATAGTTATCAGGTAATCGTAACACCGCTTCAGGGCTTGGATGCTGCATCTGCTTTCAAAGGTCTCCCTGTAACCCAGTAAAACCATATAACAGTAAAGGCAATCAGATCGATCATTGCGAATTACGAGCACTAATGAAGCTTGACCGAGATATGGTAACGTTACGATAGTAAAGACGCGCGTCTTGTGCGTCGTGTTTGATGCGCTCCTGCAGTTGCCCGTCCAGATGACGATGGCTATCCGGCATGACATCATTATCGGGATGGTCACAAACGGCTCGCGTTACGGGTTTCTGGTCCACTGGGCTGATTACAAGACTCCAAAGAGATGGCGACGATACAGTTAATTGTAATGACTGCCAGCCTGATTCACTGCAATGTCTCTCCTAACTCAATTGTCTTTGACGAGACAATCCTGCAACAATAAAACAGCGGGCATACTGCAGCGACGGAGATAAGAGAGCTTGCAAGTGAAGGGAAGAGACTGGAGACTTTTACTGTAACTTTCATCTTTTATTGACGATCGGCATTTTATATAGTTGTGAATGGGCTGTTGGGGGCTTAAATGACACGTTTGCACTTTTTGCCTTACCTCCTTTTATAAATGGATTTTGTAACTTTGAGATAAAAAGCTGTTGTAACATAAAAAATAAATTAAATGTTATAAATAAATATATGCATATTTATGCAACAAACTGACAATTATGTCTGTGTCGTGTTATCTTGCATCAAAAACGTGTATGCATTTTTAAACTAGCTTAACAGCAGACATATTAGTAAATATCCTAAACAAACAAAAAATATGAAAACAAACAACATAACAATCAAAGCTTGTTCATTTTTTGATGATATAGACGTTATCTTACTTATGAGTTAGTAAGATTTTTTTTATTTATTGTTTGGGTTTTACGGCACACCGACACTTAACAGGTCATGCGGTCCCGGATACAAAGTTAAATGTGAATAGAGCGTAATCAGGCCAAAAACCAAACTACGCATGTAAAATATAGAAAAATATAAAAACTATAAGGTAAAAAATAAATTGAAAGGGAAAACAGGTCAACACATAAATCGGTTTAAAAGTATAACGGTTGGTAAATAAACAGGTTAAAAATTTAGAACTTATTAAGAATACTAATCTCGTTCAAGAAGAAAACAAGTTTAGAATCCGACATTGTCCTAAATAGTTCGTACATGTTATTGACATTAAAATACTTCGACCGCATGTGGTCTGTGTCGATACACTGTAATAAAATATGGTTGACTGTCAGTTAGTAAGATGCAACGATTTGTCTTCTTGCAAAAATCGTTTTCCAACAAAGTTTAATTCTATGAATTTCTTTCAACAAAACAACAAAAATTACATTTTCCTCCTTACCTGCTTGGATTTAACTGATCAAGCTAAGACGAAAAAATCGACAAGCTTTCGCTGAGAACTGTTTGATCAGGATCTGCACTTATTGTTGCCGAGTAGCTGGATGTCAAAGTAACTTACCATTTAATAGGTCTTCGTATAACATATTAACAAAATGTAGCACTGGGGTTAAATCCACCAATAATGCCGGAACCATTTCGTGACGTCTGATGTTTAGTCGTTGACAGGGCTTAGTCCCCGGAGAGGAATCATGTTACCACGTGACATCCTCCGGGTAATCCCGGAATTTCAGATCCGCTCTCCGCCATCTAGCTGTAACCCAGTACCAGCTACACCAATCTTATTTCATTTTTGCGTACAACCTCATGACCTGGTGTGAAGATATATTCAAAGAAACCTAGCGACCAATATTGTAGATACTGACTAGACAAGTTCTCAGCGGAAACGGTACGATCTGGATCTAAACTATTTGTCTAAGCCTCGCCAGTAAGTGCTTAGCAGGCTAAGAGCTAATTATATTCTGCAGGAAGAACATGCCTGCTGACAGAATCCATCTTTTAGGCGACCATTCCGTTTATATGTCACATAATCTATGTTCATTTCAATCTCCTAATACTTCGTTTCAACTGAGCTCATGTTTAGAAACCATTCCCGTCCATGTTTTTAAGTTCCTTTGGGATTTCCTTATGCTCAAAATTAGGTATTCTGTAGGTTTATAAGTTAAAGTAGGTTTATGTAGGTTTGTATAACTACAATACTGATATATAAAATATGCAGTGTCACGTAGAAATTATCAATAGGTTTGATGCATTCCTGCATGGGTAGTGGGTAGTTATGTCCTTATTAAATTTTAAAGAAACAGTTTTATTAAGTTGTTTTGGTAAGATGCAAGATATTTTTTATGTTTTTCTTGTTCTTGGTAAAGGTATTCCTAAACAAACCCACAGGACTACAGTTTCCTGAAAAGAAAAGTGTATCCCTGTATTACTTTTGTCCGGATACTTGCATTATAAAATAGTACCAACACCATTGCGTCTTTTTATTTCTTCTACTGTACTGATTTCTTGCCCTATCTACCCTTTTCTCTTTTGTCATCTTAATATATTCTAATACCACTACATACTTAGTGCTCGCATTTGTACTTATGGCTCATGTTTTCTGTCACGTAAGTGACCTAACCCCCTTATATAATGTGGAATGTCTGAGGTTTGTGATACGGCTCCGCCGGACACGGGACTGGTGTGAGTCAGCACTGCAACCCATTCATCACATCAGCCAGAATGTTGTTTTTTTCACACCGATCAACACAATGGCCCACCGGCTGAACGAGACCTATGAATATGAAGAGTCTTGTACTGTTTTTTTTCTCGTTATTACCAAACCTGGTCCACAGGCTGTTTTTGCTGGCATATAAGACTGTTTATCCCTAATGACCTTTTTTTACTATTGTTTTTTTCTAGTTTATTTCTCCTGAATGTCCCATCGACTCACCATGGCCCACCGGTTGTATGTCTCCATAGCCCACCGGTTGTATGTCTCCATGGCCCACCGGCTATATGTCACCGTGACCCACAGACTCTATGTCCCCGTGACCCACAGTCTCTATGTCTCCGTGACCCACAGACTCTATGTCACCGTGGCCCACAGACTCTATGTCCCCGTGACCCACAGTCTCTATGTCCCCGTAACCCACAGTCTCTATGTCCCCGTGACCCACAGTCTCTATGTCCCCGTGACCCACAGTCTCTATGTCCCCGTGACCCACAGTCTCTATGTCTCCGTGACCCACAGACTCTATGTCACCGTGGCCCACAGACTCTATGTCCCCGTGACCCACAGACTCTATGTCCCCGTGACCCACATGTCTCTATGTCCCCGTGACCCACAGTCTCTATGTCCCCGTGACCCACAGACTCTATGTCCCCGTGGCCCAACGACTCTGTGTCCATGTGACCCACAGACTCTATGTCCCCGTGACCCACAGACTCTATGTCACCATAATACTACATGTCCAGGAAATATTAGAGAACCCTATCGGATTTTGTCTAACAGTCTTATTGTACTGTACCGAAAGTATACAATAATAACAGGTAACAGATAGTAAATATGACAATAAAAAGCCTAAGTTGGGTAGTAATGAAATCTCAACGTAACGACAAATAGAAATAATTCCAAATCGACTATATAACACAAACGTTACAAGAAGATGATCTTTTAAAGTCACCGCGATTTTAAATAAGATATCCACGACTGTTGGTCGCAACACCCGCCCGAAAAAATACAAAACCAGCGACTGTTCGTTGCAGCACCCGCCCGAATAAATATTCGACTTATTACTTATTACTTATAGACCAATGTTACACCGAAATATTCTCTAACAAAATCATGAGGTTTCGGCTCTTTGCTATTTCCCCTGTAGTTTTGCTACGATTACGACAACGATATTCACAGCTGGCTGTAGATATACGTTTACATGGGCAGATGGGACACTCCACAAAAGTCAGGATAATCAAATCACCGGCGAGCTCTGAAAAGGACATTCTGTCACTAATTGATTTTTAATGAAGGCTCATATTATTTTGGCAAGAACTGATCCACGGAGGAAAAATATTACACTCCTAGATAGACAGAAAATTATATAAAATAAATAATATTATCTTGTTCATTCCATTTTTATCATCTATTTTGAAGAATAAGAAATAGGGTTTGTCGTCGCATAAAATTAATGCGTGTACCGATGGCAGCAAATATTTTGTCATTACAAGCACAAAGTCATTTAAACATATATATCAGAAATTCTGCCTTGCACCATCTTGCATAAACAATTACCTGTTTTAATATGAAAACAAACATTGCACGGTTCTAGAGTGTCCGTTAAATATAATTCTTGTATTTGTGACAGATGAGAATGAGCCGATATTTTGACAGAATTTCCAAAACATGACATGCGTTAAAAGATTTGACAACAGCTTGCAAATGTCGAGTTATTCTAGTTGTATCGCTGTTAATGGACAGGTTTTAAGATTGTCATATTTTTGCTGGTAATTGCGTCACCATGGAAACTATTGCCTCTACAGTTTCCTGTTTTAAAATATTACTTCAAAAATTCTACACAAAGCGTGTGTCTTTTTAAACATGTATTTAGGAACAGTGTATGCAAAAAGAATCTTTAATGACATGGTGAACAAATTCTTTAGAATGTGTGGTTAAAATGTGACAAAAACAAATGTGGGAATTATTTGAAGAAAGAAAAACACTTAAAACACGAAAAGTTAACAAATACAAAAA
Source organism: Sinonovacula constricta (assembly GCA_007844125.1). Classification (NCBI taxonomy): domain Eukaryota; kingdom Metazoa; phylum Mollusca; class Bivalvia; order Cardiida; family Solecurtidae; genus Sinonovacula; species Sinonovacula constricta. The sequence goes on along the minus strand of CM017558.1, from coordinate 67,556,463 downwards.
TAATTTTGATAAAAATGTTACTACAAATTGTTATTTGATGATTAAAATGTTTGGACGTTCTCCCTTCCATAACAACACAAATATAAGCACATTTGATAAAAATTCAAACGCAGCAGATTTTGTAAACAACACATACATTGAAAAATGTGCTCTAAAAATCTTCGGATAAAACAATAATGCAAACATGTGTATACAATGCACCTACCACAGCAACAATTGATGTGAATTAGGTGCATGTTTTATGTTGTGGTGTTGGTGATCAGTATCGGATATAGGTTCTGGGGCAGATTTACGGTCATTGACATTCTTGTGGTCAACCTACCACGGTCCGGACTATCCTGCTGGTGTGGTGTGTTGGAGGGGTTAGGTCAGTGGAAGTCGGAGAGTTCTAGTGATGTCATGTATTGATATAATGGCTTATCAATTAGCTGATATTATGTTAAATTTTGATAATGACGATTTTATAATAATAATAATAGCAATAACAATAACATGGGTAGAAATAGTAATAACTACAATATTTATACCAAGATTAAATGATTTGACATTAAATAACGATTATTCACTAATATTAACATTCATTTATAATAATGTAAATACTTATAACACTACCATTGAATTCTTTTTTTAGGCAACAAAATCGTCATCTCCGTATCCATTGGGTGGTCAAAATAGTAATGATAACAAACATAATGATAATAATGATAATAATAATGATAATAATTATAACAATAATAATAATTATGATAATGATAATAATAATGATAATAATAACAATAATGATAATAAGCTGTAATAGGTATTTTTTAATAATTATACTTATCATTATGTGAATGCTAACAATAATAATAATAATAACAATAATGACAATATTTATAACATTGTTAATTATTATTACAATTGTTATTATTATAAGTATTGTTACTATAATTATTATTATGTAAGCATTTCTACAGCAAATAATAACGATACAATAATAATAAAAACTAACTTCAACAAGTAGTAGTAAACTACACATCACTATTATTACTACTACCACAACTTGTAAAAAAAATGTGACCTATTATTATTATTATTGTAATTATTATTATTAAATTAAATTAAAAACTAACAATAACAGAACCATGGGAACCTAACAAAACAAACACAATGTCATTATAAAACAATATCATTGTCCAGTTTGTGTGCAGCAGACATCTCTGCTATCAGTGGGACATCATGACCCCGGCTGTCAAGGGGACCCGGCCATCATCGTCATCTGCATAGGCAACCGTGGCGGCTCCCAGGACACGCCGCAATCAGCAACTTCATCAGCAATAAACTTCACAAACCATCATCACAAGCTCTTGTTCTAGTAGAATAATTGCAATTTTATTGCAGGTTTTGTCAACTAAGTCAAGTAATTAGCGACCACCGTCAAAGGATTTTTTATGTTGATCTTATCTATTTTATTGTATCATTTTGAACACGTTTATTTCTTTTAGCGCTATTTCTGTTATGTAATGATCTGAAGTATTATTATAATTACGTCATTTCCGTTTCCGTTAGTAAACAATATACAATAAATAGTAAAACAATATTTTTGTATCAGGATTTTAAATATTGATACTTTCAACAGTTTAGGTGTTAAATTTGTGTTTTATATATTTATACAACTTGCATTAGATAAAATTGGATTAGATAAAAAAAAGTAAACATTAACAAAATATAATTAATTTTAAAGGGTTTCTGAAATGTTAAAAAATATTTGGTGTTAAAATTGCAAATATAAAATGTATGACGTTAAAAAGGAACACACTACACTTATAAAAATATATTTTCACAGTTGTTTTACGTCAAGTAAAATTGTTGAGACAATATTGGGCAGTTGTGAAATGTTATTTTGTTTCATACCCGTACTCAGTAGAAATGTTTTCAAACATTGATGTATCATCCAAAAACCCTGGCTATCTTTTATTAAATTTTGTTGTCGTATTAATAAATAAATTTATAAGGCTAAAAGGAAGCATTATGAATATTTTAGTTCTTCAACTTACAAGGTTGGCCCTTACTTGGTTATTTCATCTAAAATTTCAACTACATGTAATGTTTATTTAGTTGCTTCTCGACTTGTATGTCTTTAAGTCGATTTGCACTACTGCATACTTTACTTCCTGCGCGCACCTTGACGCCAGTAAGTGCATTTGAACACATTAAACGGAAACATTTCAGTTTATAATACAAATCTCCACAATGCATACATTTTATTATTTTTATTATTGACATAATTCAGTAACAACTGAATGGAAATCTTGCACTGCATGTTGTATGATTCTAGAGACTCCGTCATAACAATATGTTATAATTATAATAACTTCAAATACAAAAATGAAAATAATTAACATTATGGTAGAATTGAAGTTATAATTAGGAAAATAATTAAAAATATTAAAAAAACAAAAACACCCTGATAATCATCATTATCACAATAATAATAAAAATAATAATCATTGTAACTGTCCTAATCATGGTTAAGCTGAGTGCTTATCAAAATATGCATAGAAAGAAACAACAGTTTTAGCGGCTATAAAATTGCTGCTTTTATTGCGTTTAAGTGTACGGAATATATATAACCATAGCTATGAAGTACACGCTGAGTTTTTTTTGCAGTTAGATAGTGATCCTGCTATAAATTGTTCTTAGTTTGTACTCTGATACGTTGATTTTCTTTTTAAACTAATATAAAACCCCTGACATTTCTAGTGTTTTATATATCCTGTTGTGAAATTCAAATGCTCTAAGACGGGACATTTGAATGGTTTCGTCAGATGTTATGTTATAAATCAACAGCTTATAATAAATTAAGAAAAATATGCTACGAACTTGAGAAAATAAACGATATCGTGACTCCACTTCCTTTGGTATATCCGTCGTACTGAAGTGGCCGATTTATAAAATCTGGAGAGGGATACAAAAAGTACAAGACACTACAATATCGCATGAAGCCAATTAAAATCTTTTATGTAGGACATTAATTGGTGAGGAATGGAACTGCCATGCCTCTTGTCATCGCCATCCATTTTACAGTCTCTATCAAGGACCAGCCAATTCATTGCCACGTAACAAGATCACTTATTACCCAGTTATTAGTTACGCGTCCGTTTTTTCGACGTCAGATTTTAACCGACGCACATTTTTCTTCATGAGAAACATTGCGAGTATGCTTTTACATGGCCGAGTCTAATTATGGAGATAACTTTTTAGAAGTTTTAAAAAAAACACTACACTGCAGTCCCAATGTACGAGCATGGGCATATAACAAATTTTTGACAAAAACAAACTTTTAACAAACATGGTTTCACATGACCAAGTTTAATTATAGACTTAATTTTACATTAAATTTATTAACATTTCCGCTACAAACACAATTTTCCAACGAACATTCACTGCATTGCAAATCATGAAAGGTTTGTTTATAAGCAAAAATGTCTGCCTTAAGTGTTTGTATTGTAGCAAGTCTTGGTGTAGGCTATATACATGTTTGTTGTTGGAAAAAATATCAAACGAAATAGATTGTGTCATATTTAATTTAACAAGCATAATAATAAGTTCAGATGTCTGAGTTTGGCGTTGTTGTTTTGTTGTTGTTTCTGATTTTATTGTTGTTTGCTGAATAAAGTAAAACGGTAAGTTTTGGAAACCGAAGTAGTTGGTTCAAGCTTGAAACTTTGTCAAATCGCACAATTTCCATTTCCGACTACTAGATTGGCTAACACGAAACCACAGACCTCTTACTTAAGTTATGTATTACAGGTATATCAAATATGTGTCATTTCATAATTCTAGGGCTTAGTATTGTATTTCTCATTTCAACAGGTGTAAGCCTTTTGGTGACAGTTATATAACTAATGTACATTGTACCCCAAGAATTTTGAACATCTGGTAGAGTCATTTGAAGCCAAAGCTGTCAGGTTTTGGACAAAAGCGAACAAAGCCACAATTATTTATCTTCAGCCCTTTTTCAGAATCGGCTTCATACAATTAGGTAGATAATGTAGGCCGTAGATACACTATGCATGAGTGATAGAATAAAAGACTACATTTGACAGATCAATCTTTTACCTGTAAAACGAGCTGAAAAAGACTGGTATATTCTACGTTGTAATAAACCAATATCGGGTAGTTGTTCATGAATTTGGCACAATTTGCAAGTTATGGGTAAGGGGACTTTTAGCCTCACACCCTAGCTCCGCCCACCTCTGCACACACACGATGTACTGATGATGATGCTGGTAAGCAAATGGCAAAGTGGCAAGGAAGAAAATGTCAATAAAGTTTATTCTTGTATAAAATGACCCTGAAAATTGTTAAAACACTTCCCCAATTAGAGGCAGAATGGTACATAGAAAGCTTATGTTTTGTGGTTTAATTGTATAAATTAATTATTAATATTGTTAATAATTATAACTTTATTCATCATTATAACCATAAATAACATTAATAATGAAGTAATGATGATAATCATTATAAAAGTAAAGAAAGAAAAAATAGTGTAAATAGTTATTGAATGAAAAATAATCAGTTTACGACATTGGTAATTGTTGAAACCTTTGGAATCTTTGTTTTCTTTAGTTTATGGTATAATTATTTAATAAACTTACGTGCCGCTTCAAATGCAGTTTGTATTAGGTTGTCTTGTACATATGGACTCGTCTGCACCTCCTGTGACGTTCTTTATATATGTATCGTTTTTTCTTGCATTAAAGTAGAAACTAATTACATATATTAATATATATGTTTACAATCAGAGCTTAATATTCACAAGCAGATGATATTTATTTATTTATTTTAATACATATTTGGCTTTTGGAAGTCGCTATCTTTCATCACTAATATACAGCATCCTCAGCAGCATGTGCTGTTCTTTTTGTTCCGACGGGCCATTTTAAGAAACGGTCCAATATTGAACAGTTTCAATCGTGTGTTGTTGGCGTTACTGATCATCTCGGCGAACTCTCCCGAGGTTTATATTGTATGAGCCTGTCCTTTGCAATTATTCCAAATAGACTTCAAAATGGCCAGCAAATACCAAGTCGAGGTCTAATTGAGTTAAAGCCCCCGATAGGATTGCTAGACTGGGAAACTTGGGCATAAAATACTATCTCTCTCACGCAAAAATCATGTAGACAACGCATAATTGTCATTTCTAATTCCCAAGAAATGCTCGGTTGCCTTGACAACGGGGGATTCTGTCCTGGCTCGGAATTAATTGGCTGATTGCTGGGTAGTATAATGATCGAGTGCCAGACACGACCATTGCCGGGTTTCCCTGAGCTGTGCCAGAATATATAGAACACGTTCCGCTTCCTGTAATTATACAAATCAAGAATACCCTCTGTCGTGGAAACCTATGTCTATTTGCTTGTCTGGAAACCCGGGAAAGTGGCTGTCCATGCAACGTTTCGGAGCCTAAGATAGAAAAATAGAATAAGTCGATTCGCTCTGACGACCACTGGTGGAACAGCGGTACTTGAAAGGATGGAAGACTGTTTCGGAGCCCGGCAAGACAAGGCGGATCGAGAATGCTTCTTTTCGGAACTGGCGTGAAATCAGTTCCATACATCGGCTCGTTGGCTCGGAAAATAGAGCTGTCTTCCGGAGATGATTCTATTGGCACAATGGCTACTAATGTAAATGTTATGACAACTACAGCGGCAGACCGGCAAACGTAGATGAATGAGTCATTTCCTGTTAGTGTCTTCTACGAATTCTGACGGGACCGGTAGGTTTTCATTGTACTGCTAAGCCATTTCGTACTACTTGACCATTTCGTACTACTCGACCATTTCGTACTACTTGACCATTTCGTACTACTCGACCATTTCGTACTTCTCATCTATTTCGTGTGATCGAGCTTCGCATGATACAAATTGACCGAAGGATGGCACGCACTGAAAAAATACATTACTATATTTGTATAATACATTTAGCTAATGAAAGTGATATTAATTTATTGAAGAAAATGTCAATAAATAAAGTTTAAAAATGAAGCGTTTTTGTACAAAAGTCGATCTGCTGCTTCCGCTTCTTCGGGACCGAGCTTTAAGACCTTACCTGTATCAAAGTTATTATTATTGTTATTATTATTATTAAATAAAAGTGGTTAAATTGGTGTGCAAACATAGACTTCATCAAACAATATATATTAGTGTCGCAGGGACGTAAACACTTGGTACATGTGTATACAAAATTGCACACTAACATTAATTTTGTTTGTTGTTGTTGTTAAGTCAGCCTAATATACCCCATCTCTTAAAAGAACAAACGATGATGCTGTCAATTACACGATTTTCTGTTCGTATTTCCATGCGACAGTTTTGATGGAAACAGACCGTTGTCATGGAGCTCGGGTCCCTTGGGAACGATCGGTTTTCCTCGGATATGACGAGTTCTGTTCATGCGTGTCGCACTCTATAAATATTTGATTAACACACACTGAACTGTTCTAAAGCTCAATCTTCATACAGAAGGTTGCATGATTGTTAGTTTGAGTGCACGGTGGTGTTCTGGTCCGCCTGAAGGCTGTTTTCATTATTTGTATAAATATATTTATAGAAAATTCTATGATATCACATCCTCTGAACTTATTATTGAAGAAAGTATGTTTAAAATTTATCAAATGTACGAAGAAGTCACTTTAAATGTTTCAAGTTGGAACTTGAAAATTCCGTCGATTTAGCCTGTTGCCAACAATAAATTCAAAGAAGTTGAATATCTTTCGTAGAAAACATATGCATATCTAAACTTTAAGTCGCTAAAGCACATATTTATTGGACTAAATATTACGATAAAACAATAACATAACGACTATTTTAGTTTCCACAACTATTGAATAATAAATATAGTCATTTAGTGTTATGTATACTTTGTGTAGTTTCTTTTGACAAGACATAAATAATTATTAATTAGTGATGAAAGAAATAAAAATACATGAATAACATAAGGATTTTTAAATAATAATAACAATAAACACTTGCTGTTTTAGGCTAGATCTTCTAGCGGTTGCCCTAAATTGATATACTAAATACAATCACGCGCCTCTTTAATGGGAAACTATTTTTCGTGTTCTACTAAGACAGTTTCACTCTACATGTATTGTGTATGGACAACTTGCTGTTCAAAGCTAACTAAGGTATCAACATTTTTGTACACCAACTATGTTGTCAAACATCTTAAATTCTGCAGACATAGCACATACATTCGTTATTGTTAAACTTTGTTTAGATATTGTCAGATATTGCTGAAAATAAATTGCGAACTTTGCACAGACTACTACATTATTGACAGCATTGCGAAAGTTGAAAGCGCAAAATTTGTATGTTTGACAAGTCCATCTTCGCCATCTTTTCTATGTGTATTTTACTAGTTATTAATTGTCCATCTATGTGAAACTTTGATTTTGCTCACTTTTAATGAAGTTACTTTTATTCACCAGACATAATCGTTCATTCTCAGTATCTTAGTCATAAGGAAATTAATAAACAAACACCACAAACATTAGTTTAACATTCCAGATGAACAAAACAACCCACAGCTATAACTCGGAACTAACCCAATTAACCATTAAATTAACCATTAAATTAACCATTAATTATTGAAGTCATCAAAAGAAGCGGGATAGAAATTCTTAATATCCATTGTGACTTGTGAGTGCTTTTGATTGGTTGGTAACTTGATATTAGATTATGTCGACCATGGCTTGCCAACCCAAAGCTTGATGTCGCAGAGCGACATGATCTGTGGAACCGTAGAGAGAGCACTACTCAGTTTCCGCCGTTATAGGGAAAACCAGAACATGTGGCTGGGACAATTAATCTGTCGTAATGTTGTTAATATAACCAACAGTGGACCCTGGGACGTGTTCTCTAGTTAAACAAAACGACATCCTTATTCTGATACCATTGATTCACAACACACACAGCCATTTTGAGACAGCAGATAAAATAAAATGCTAAGATGGAAGATGTAATACAATGTTGAGATGTAAGATGAAATAAAACTTCGTGATGGGTGGTAAAATAAAATCTGTAGATGGGTGATGAAACTAAATTTGAGTGGAAGATGAAATAAAATCTTGAAGATGAAATAAAATCTTGAAATGGAAGATGAAATTAAAACTTGAAATGGAAGATGAAATTAAATCTTGAAATGGAAGATGAAATTAAATCTTGACATGGAAGATGAAATTAAATCTTGAAATGGAAGATGAAATAAAATCTTGAGATGGAAGATGAAATAAAATCTTGACATGGAAGATGAAATAAAATCTTGAGATGGAAGATGAAACCTAGCATCACAGCATCTCTCGCAGCATTTAATTTTTTATTGAGCTTTTGTGGTGCGTTGTACGAAATATTATTTGTCTAATGAGGGTTCTACAGATGATGTATTCAAATTATTTAAAAAAAAAACAAGCAAAAACCTTGGGTCTGTTTAGTTATTTGAAATATATTTGGCATGTCTAACTGCTCATTGACGACTGATTGTTAATTTCCTTCATTTATTGCTAACCTACCGATTGATGTCGAAAACAGCGGCATGGCCAGTAGAGAGAATAGCCTCCAATTCACGCCATTTTAGGAAAACCTAGGTCGTGTATCTGGAACAGTCAATCCCTAGTAATGTGGTTAGTAAAATAAACACAGGGGAGTGTTTTAGAGAAAACAACACAAAATACATGGCAATGAAACCAAATATTTTTGCATTATAGAGATAGGTAATGTCAAGCCGGGTCCATCGAATTGAGTTTTGTTGTTCTTGTTGTTGTTGTCAAACTGTCAGTAATTTTCTGAGAAATAAACAGGAAATAAATTTGATAGGAAAATAATAAAAAAAGGTCCTAAAAGAATGACCACAGATATTTAAAGGTCAGACAGTTTGAACAAATAGCCAAATAAGTCAGTGCTACCTGAAAAAGCTCTACCTGCTGTTCATGGATGCCCTAGATCTTTGTAAATATTGAAACATAAATCCCCACTCATCGCTGCAAACAGGTTTTTTATTTTAGCAGAGATCGATTACGTGTTTATTTGTAGGTTTAGAAAGAATGAATATAGTGATTATTTCGCAATGTGTGTACAATGACCTACAGCATAGGTAGTGTTTAAAATCGTATTTACTTAGATTATAATATGAGTTTATGCAGAAATTATTGTAACCTGTATTCGTAGTTATTACATGACGTCACGTAACTTCCGGTAGCAGACGCGTCCGCCATATTGGAGGTGTAAACAAACAGAAGATTGACAATCGTTGCAATGGTGAACTACTGTGCGGTTATTGGCTGTACGAGCAGTGGTGGGCGGGATAAAGTTTCATTTTATCGATTGCCTGCCATCATCACAAACCAAGGGGAACGAACGAAAGAACTATCGGAGAAAAGAAGAACGCTGTGGCTTTCACGTTTAAGCCGAGCAGATATATCAGCTTCATCCTACCCGTATATACGTGTCTGCTCAAAACATTTCGTATCAGGTAAATACTAAACAAAACATTGAACTGTTTTCTTTTCTCATTGGCTTGCCGGTCACGTATGTTTATCTTCGGATAAAGACACATTTCCGGTTTCGCAATGATTACATTACACGATACAACTGTACTGAGAATGAAGATATGTCGTCCTGAAAGATACATGGTATTTTATATCTATATAACATGTTTTCTTTTATGCAGTCTGTAGGAAGCATACATGTCTCTCATGTAAGTTGTAAAACAAATCAGATACCGCATGTCCATTTTGATTTTCTATGTACATGCATGCCAATTACAAAATACAGAAAATGGAAACAAAGAAAACCGGTATATTTGCTTAGAGTATTATACTGAAACCCTCATTGAGTGTTAAATTAATCGTATGTGTAAAATATAGTTACAATTACAGGTATTATAACTCATACTTAATTGCTAATTTTAACTGTTGTCCTGGCATTTTCAGGGAATATGACCATAAAGAGTCTTAAGTAGAATCACAGACCCCTCACTTTTTAGAAAAATACTTACAGTTCATTATTAGCTAATCCAGGAATAAGATCCAAACAGTCTATGACAATGAGTGATTGGAAGAGTTGTGTTGGCTACTATGCCTTTTAGAATATTTATTTAATTCCAAAGCAATCACGACAAATTTATGACAATAACAATATTCATTAACTCTCTGTTGTTGTTTTTTTGCAGGCAAACCATCACCACTTTATGGAGAATCAGATATCAACTGGGCACCAAGTCTTCATCTTGGACACGACAAACTGGTACAGACACCAACACCAGCAAGGGCCAGGAGATTGAAAGAGCGGAAGGACAAGACTGAAAATTTGGAAGCTGCCAAGTCCTTGCTGTCTTTGTATGAAGAAAGGACATATGACGACATTAATTCTGCACACAGTTGTGACACTACCCATTTTGTAACAGCCACTCAAGAGCCCGAGGAATGTGGTCGGACTAAATGTCTACAAACTGACCTGACAAGTGATGTCATGATTGCTATGCAATCAGAACTAAATAGGTTGACAGCAGAAAATGTTGACTTGAAGGAGAAACTGTCAAGTACTACATTGTCGGAGGATTTTTTCAAGGATGATGAAAAAGTAAGACTGTTTACTGGACTTCCATCATATATGGTGTTGATGACACTATTCAATTTCATTGAGCCGGCTATGACCCATGGCTACAACAGCACATTGTCAAAGTTTCAGAAGTTGGTGTTGGTTTTAATTAGACTCAAACTCAATTTACCTGTAAATTATTTGGCTGACAAATTTAGAATTTCGGGTGGAAGTGTGTCGAGAATATTTTTATGTACTCTAAATGTCATGTACACCAGGCTTAATCCTCTAATTTACTGGCCAACTCAAGAAGAAAGAAGAGTCACAATGCCTATGGAATTTAGAAAATATTTTGGACTTAAAGTGGCTATTATAATTGACTGTTTTGAACTTTTTATTGAAAGACCATCAAATTTACAAGCTAGGGCTCAAACGTGGTCATCTTATAAGCACCACAATACAGTCAAGTTTTTAATAGGTATTTCACCTCAAGGAGTCATTTCCTTTATCAGCAAAGGATATGGTGGTCGTGCTACAGATCGGTATATAACTAATGACTGTGGTTTATTGGACAAAATAGAATTTGGGGATATCGTGCTGGCAGATCGAGGATTCGACATTGCTGAAACACTTGCCCAATTCGGTTCAGAGCTACGCATTCCTGCATTTACTAAGGGAAGGAGCCAATTGTCACCATTAGATGTTGAGAAGACACGAAAACTAGCACATGTGAGAATACATGTGGAGAGAGTCATAGGACTAGTGCGAAACAAGTTTAAGATGCTACAAGACACAGTTCCCTTAGACTATTTGATGTCAGCAAATGGTTCTATACCTACAATAGACAAAATTGTGACTATATGTTGTGCACTGGCAAACATGTGCAAATCTGTAGTACCTTTTGATTAATCTAAATTGATGTGACACTGTATTGTCGGAAACAGATTTGTTTTCATGTATATTATATTAATACTGATTTGTTTTCCATAAATGATGATTTTCTGTTTTATGCACTTGATTCAAATCATACAAAACGTTGTGCATGCTAGAATGTATTGATTATCATTTTGCACTATATGCTTATTATTGTCCAATATGTAAGTTACAAGTTACAAATGGTCAAGTCAATATTGCATACATTTTAAGAAAGATGTGTTCAGTTCCTTGCAAGGGCATAACAATGACAAACACATTAATCATGTGAGTCACAGGTTTAATATTTAATATGGGTTATAACATAATATATAAATATATATTGCAGTGTATGTTGATGTAAAGGTTTTGAGTGACTTAAGCTATAGAATTTTAATCTTTCAGCTCTTGCAAATACCCAATATGTCATGTTTATTTATTACAAATGTATTAAATTATTTCAAATTTACTGTGTTTTTTTTTATTCATTTACTTAGTAATAAACACAAATAAACTCTAGTCAGTCTTTATTTTAAACAAAAAAATAAAAACTAAGCTGAAAATCACTTGGAACATTATTTTAAAACACACTAACATGACATTGAAGGCAAAATATTTAACATGTATTAAATAACTACTACCAGGTGCTAACAAAAACATAGTTTATATTTACAAAAATGCATTAAACAAGTTTTAAAAAATTAAAAAGAGAAAGCATAAACAAATATGAACATACATATACAAATTTGATTACCAATGTGCTTCCAATGAAAATTCCTTTAAGGAAGTATTTTCACCTAAACTATTTTAGTTTTAACAATTATTCAATTTGCAGCATTTCTCCACCTTTCTGAGAACAAAAGTGTTTGCTCATACTGTCTGATACCACTTTTAGACAGTAAAAACATCATTAAAATCACTTCTCTTTTAAGATGTACATTTTTAACTAATGTTATATCATGAACCGCAACATACAGCTTTAATGGAACAATTTCTACAATAGATATTGACTTCATTCTTTATCACAAAAGCTTATGATTATACAGTTCTATCATTTTAAAACTAGCTTGGTAGTTGGTATGCAGCGAATATCAGATTTAAAATACCTTTTTAAATCATAAATTTGGTTTTACAGTGTACACTTGACATATGTGAATGGAATTGGTACACAGCATTTATTATAATATATATTTATTATAATAGTTCCAACAGTTTAAAAAAATCTTCAAATATCAAGTAACTAAATAAACATTGGAAACATGGTTAAGTTTTATTGATCCTATCACTTTCTAACGCACAGTCGTTTTAATTTAAAATCAGGGTTTTTTCGACAATCTGGGCAGTACCACTTCCCCTTAGGTAATTGTGACTTAGTAAGTTTAAGGCACTGTAGGTGGAACCACTGGTATGGACAGTTCTCATTGTCACAAGCAACCATTGTGTCAGTCTCGCCTTGTCTGCAAATACAAAAAACATTTGTTTCTCCTGGTGCTGAGGCCGGCACGTCATTTTTAGGTGTCAGGGGAACTTGTGTGTTAATAAATGACAATCGTCCCAGTGGAGCTGGTGTGTTGTGACGAGAATAGAATCTCCCAACAAGTTCAGGCATTATTGCCATGGTATGAAAGTCCAATGCTTTCTTTGCAACATTGTTCCAAAAGTCTGCATCTGGCTCTATGCGTTCAATGTGAACCTCTTTTTCTGTCCAAACTACAAAATCTGCATAGTCAGACCCACATATAAATATCTGCGTCTGTATTTGGTAGTAATATGGGTGTGTTTTCTTAAGCTGTCTTCCATCTTCAGTTTCCTCTAAGCAGGATTTTGATCCAGTATACATATCTAATGTGGATGACCTCACACAGTGTGGACATTTCACCTCCACTACCCCCATTCCACAACAATCACATGACACTCTAGCATCAGGAGAGGCTCCTAACACTGGATACTGCGGATTTATTGTAAAACCAGCCTCCTCAACAATTAAGTTGTCATGTAACATCCCCAACGAGTCTTTATAAATGTCCAAACCATCTTTCTCATGAGTGCATCCCCATGTTGTTGCTACGGATGTAAATTTGGCAGACTCTGGGTAACAAATTGCCTTGATAAGGCTTTCAGATGGCTTTGCAGGACTGCTGTGACATACTGAATGCATGCGTGATGCTGTGATTCGACCGCTTCTGAATCTGTTCCATAATTTGGTCTCCGATTGTTGCTTTGTGGCTTGTTCTACACAATCAGACTCCTCTTTGGAGACAGTGACTTCAAGCGTTTGACAAAAAGCTATTATTTCACTGTATGAAGCACTAAGCATGTCAGTTTTAAACAAATCAGTCATTACTCTAGGAAACTGAGGGTTTACGGCTTTTGGAATAAATGCCATTTGGAATGACTCCTTTACACTTAAAATCGCTGACATTGCTCCGGTTGAATTTAGGTTACAAAGAAATTGATTTATTTCACTCTCTGTTGGTTGCTGGACTATCTTATCAATCTTAGACCCACGTTTTGATGCTGGAGTGTCACTGAATTTCATGTCCAGAGCTTTCTTTTTCATTTTTGCTGATGTAAAGTCTATCTCCTCAATCTTGCCATACTTCACACCTGTCAAGGATGCTGGGAGCCAGTATGATTTAGTTTCTGTTACAGTTTGTGATTCTCGAACTTTAACTGTTGCTTCTATGGAGAACAGGAGCGCAGAGATATGTGTGCAGGACTCTCCTAAACCAGCCATACAATTGCAATGTGCTGCTAGTACCTTGCCATCCTTTTGGATGATAGCCCATGGCACCAAAGCCTTCTCGTTGAGCCGCTGTGAATGCATCACCTGAAAAAAAGTTTGTGTTAAATCACAAGGAAATTTTTTTGGACATAACAAAATTTACTTTAATCTTATTTTTAATTCATATATGTAATATTACAAAAACATGTATGTACAGACAAAAATGAAATGAAATGTTTTTAAAGAAAGCAGCTTATAGTTTAAATGTTCACACAAACTTTGTATAGTTCCTCAACATGATTTTGTTACGGGTAGTAAATAAAACAAACAGGGTAGTAAATAAAAAAAACAATGTACATTGCAATTCAGAACAAAATGTTTACGTTTTGCTGTTGGTAGTTATAAAGTGTAAATTAATATCTGCAAAGTAAATGCATACATATTTCTTATAAGTCAATTGATGGAGGAAAAAAATCAGATCTAGATCTACATCTACGCATATGTTGACGCGTGACTTACCCTAGCCGTGTGTAGACAAAGACCGTTGATTTCACACACAAGGACATCGCGAACCCATCCACAGATAAATTGGTTGTATGCCTCAAGTCCTTTATATGATCTCAACTGGTCCAGTGTGTACGAACTTGTTGTATACAGCAGAAAGTTTACAATGTCTGGGTATGTCACGCTAGCCCACTTTGAAACATCCTGAGACCACCGCGACTTGTCCAGTGTGTATGGGTCCTCTTTTTCGATTAATGATAGTTTATCTTCATATCTCTGTTTCGAAACACTGTCCAATGTGTCACGATATGTCTGCACACTATTTAAACCCTTCTTTTCCATTGTTTACAAACATAACACGGTTTGTTTATAGGAAATTTGTCGACTTCTTCAAACAATAACAATGCAACAAGCTTTACACCTCCAATATGGCGGCCAATACGCAATGACGTCAAAAAAGTCACGTGACCGAAAACTACTAATTTGATATAGGTACACTGTCGGATACCAGCCTTAAATCTGAACTTCCTCTAACCAAAGGCAAACAGGTTTAATTTATAGTGAGACGTTAAGCCATATAGGCTATATACATCTATGTTCCTTGCACGTATCATTGTATTTTGCCATAAAAATATTGCAAACAACATTCTTAATTTTTTTTCTTGTCATCCTTGACGATTGTATTCACTCTGGAATTGATATAAATACTGCTTTTTTAGCATTTGACATTTAGGCCTAGTTGAACCGCACAAGAAATATTTTGACGTCAAAACTTAACCTGATGACGTCATTTCATTTCAGGTTCTAACATACATCGACTATCTCCATGGAAAATGGAACTTCAACGAGATCCGAGCCATTTTCTCCAGAAGGTATCTGCTGCAGAACGTGGCCATCGAGATTTTCCTGGCAAACAGAAGTAAGTCTACTAAATAATTAAATATTTTAATTCATTTTTCTAGTAGAAGTCATTGAATGACATGTCCTTGTGGCCAGCAGACATTTTGGCTGTTCGTAATAAGTTTATACAACTGTCTTTAGAACTTTCTGCGGATTTCTTCTTTAATTGTTGATCTTGTATGTTGCATGTATAGTTACGTTAAAATACAAATTATGTATAATTTACATTTTATTTCTTTCAATTTTTGTAAGGATTTCTGCTCGCGAGGCGAATTGAAATTGTGGCCATCAATATCCATCCAAATAGATTCAGAAAAATTTGTCTGCGGAAGTCTTTCTCTAATCATAGCAAGCTTCTTTCTTGTTCTTGATTGACACGATAAAAATTGCATTTGACAATGATTATACAAGTTTATCTATAGCTCTTCTATATTTATTCTTTATTAGAACTTTGCATATTTGTAGGGTTGTATTGAACATGTTTATCTTAGAACGTTTTTGATCGACTTTATTACAGTAATTTGTTTATTCAGTTAAAAAATCAGTAATGACTTGGACGTATTTAGATCGCATTACAATTTGTACTATTTAAATATGTTTTTTGAACTTTCGAATTTTCTTGCAGAGCGTACGTGATCAAAAGCTATCGGAAATTTCCGATCAATATGGAACATTTAGCTAGGCTAAGTTTTAGTAGATTTTAAATTAACAGTACTGAGTCGTCTGTAAACGAACTCGGGATAAAAAAATCTTTTGCTGCAGTTAAGATGCGAATATAACACTTGATTAATATGTTTGTTGAAATTCTCCCAACCAACTGGCCGTGGATTAGAGTGAATCTCGGTTTAACAAGACAAAAACATACACAGACGTATAACACTATATCCGGGAGATGACATGTTTTTACTAATTTTATAAATAGCATTGTTGCAAAAAGATTTCAAGTTAACTGCATACTCAAGTTAAAAAAAAAGTTTCTTGAATCTCATTTCACCCAGACAAAAACTTTAACGGACAGATAACACTATATCCGGGTAACGACATATCTTTACTAAAAATAAATATGAATAACATTGCGATGAATGCATTTTACTTTAATGCTGACGTAAGTTAGGAACACGACTTAGTATATCGTTTTCCGTACCCTATTCGTAAGTCTTGCATGAAAACCGCCTCAAAGTTAAAGCTTGACAGCCTTAACGTAAATGTACTATAGTAACTGTGTACTATATCATGATGTGTGTGTTGACTTCGTTTATAAATGTGTCGAACGCACTGCATTCCGTGTGAAAATAATCGTAGTTCTATGAAACGCGTGTCAGAGGTCAATAATTGAGTTTCTGAGGTAAAATACTTGCATTTCTTTAGAAAGAAGACCAAACAATCAACATACGACCAAGATAATTTTAACAAAATCGGCAAGTTTGAAACAAAATGGCGGACGTCTCGATCAATGAGTATTGAAACTATACGTAGTTGGCTCATTTTAGTTAATGAAATAATGGAAATAAATCATGTTACCTGCTACAAAATACATATGCATTCTTCGTTTTACTTGATGTTGATTAGCTTTATAAGGAGATATTTTTTTCTAGCGCATGTTATATTAAAGTGTGTACAGTACTCCGACAAACGTTTTAAATTAAATTTTAATTCCTGTTTTATCTAGTCTTAAATTACCATTTTTCATACTTATAAATCGACGTTAATTTAAGTTTTAACAAACAACAGCACTTTTTTTAAAACATTTGACTAAAAATCTATGTGATTTACTTACGCCGATAAACAACAAATGTTTTATTATATGCAAGGGAGATAATCTGCAAATCTTAATAATTAGTCACTAAGAGTTACTTACCTTCTCAATAAATTGT
Organism: Sinonovacula constricta; assembly: GCA_007844125.1. Taxonomy (NCBI): domain Eukaryota; kingdom Metazoa; phylum Mollusca; class Bivalvia; order Cardiida; family Solecurtidae; genus Sinonovacula; species Sinonovacula constricta. The sequence goes on along the minus strand of CM017558.1, from coordinate 67,538,968 downwards.
AATAAAAATCGTATTGTTTTGTTTTTATTCTTTCAGCAAGAGGTATCATATACTTTTCTTTTGCAATATACTTTAATTTTTTTATCTACAAAAATTAAATGCCTTGTACAAAACATAGTTTTAATTAGATTAGTTGATTAAGTTATAATTAGCAAAAGTTGCACTAAGATAATTAGACTTAACATTGCATATTTATGATATTATCAACTTGCCACAGTAAATTGGAAATAATTGTTTTCTGCCTGCACATTGTTAATTAAAACTTATAACTGGACTTGAACAATCATACAAATATAACAATAGTATATCAATGCTGAAGTTCATTAGATTACTTTTTGACAAAACATTGCTGTGTAGTTTAATCATGAAAATCAATTTTTACAAGCACATGTTCTAAGCCTGCAAGATATATTTGAACAATAAACTAGGGTTTTTGCAACAGCATAATGACATAATAACAAAAGTGAGTTGACCTGTGCATTAATTTGATCCCATTGAGGCTGTGTACACCATATCTCCTTGAGCATGGATTGTTTGCTTCATACACTGTAACCATTACATGTATTTACATCCAAACATCCCTGAACTGTGTGAAGTCCCAAGTATTTTTTCTGTTTAAATTCCACACTAATAACATAATATTCCTGTTTTGAATTCAACAAACACACCATAAAAAAATAAATACTTTATGATAAAAATTAACTCTCGATACCGTTTTTTCATCGTAGTTTGACTCTTTGAAATCTTTAATGGATTTGTAACTGTCTCACAAAATGCTGAGTTTTGCTTTTTCATTTTAAATGAACATGTTTAAAGATATTTTACTTTGTATAGACGCAAGCAATAATTAAAATGACAAATTTATCAACTGTCATGGCTTTATGTTACATAGACAAAAATGGACAAATATTAAATAGGATTAAGACAAAAAATACCAAAACAAAAACAAACAAAAAACTTGCAATATTGTGGAGAAGAAATATTTAATATTGAAGAAGAGTTCCATGTTTAAGTTATCTATGAAAAGATGAGCAGAATATAAGGATATTTCACAATCATCCACTCTTGGCTTGCCATAATCACACCCACAAGTCAGGTTGTTATAATTACATCAGTAAACGGAAAGTCTACTGCTAGTCTTTGACAGTTTAGGCATTTAGAAAACCTTGTCTCTTTTATATTATTAACATAGGTTAGTTAATTAGAACTTGAATCACAGGCTACAAAAACCTATGCATGTAGTTTGCTAAATAAGTACAATGACATGACTACCTTGTGAATTAATCTTGTGTATAGCAATGTGTTAAGTACAGTAGACATATTAGCTGACATTAGCACAATGTGCTAAAAAGTCACCTGAGCACAACGTGCTAAGGTGAGTTATTCAAATGGCCCAATGTGCATTTTCCAGCATCAACAACTTGCTTGTGATCAGAGGCAACAGTTTTGATCCAATCTTGACAAAAGTTGATGGGAGTTCATAATGGGTCATGTGGGATCTAAAAAGAAAGGTCACTAGGTCAAATTTTAGACAGAAAAATATAGTGAACACCCTAGAGGCCATACATACTTCAGGAAACTTGGGCAGAATGTTTGTCTTCATGAAATCTTGTGAGTTTAAAACTGGATCCCTGAGGTCAAAAGTAGGTTACATGGTCAAGTCCCTAGAAAAAGCCTCTGAAAATTTAAGGCCACATTTCTAGCCAATCTTCCCCTTACTTGGTCAGAATCTTGATCAGCTTTAAGTCTTGGATGTTTTTGTAACTGGGTCACAGTATTAGGTCACTAGGTCAAACCATTGAACAACCCTATGAACACCTGAAAAGCATTGTGTGTTGTTTCTGCCTGATACTTACATAGCTTTATCAGAATCTTAATCTGCATGGAAGTTTTGATACAACTAAATTTGTGTTAGGAATTGCTAAACAAATAACTTGATCGTAAGATGCCAAAGGAAGTTGTGTACATTAGATCTTGGTATTAGATTTATAAGCATACTTAAAGCCTTGTTACTCAGGTGAGCGAGTCATGACCATCATGACCCTCTTGCTTATGAGAAAAAAGCTAACCCAATACATTCACCATTTTGCAATGAGCAACAAATCGTGCTGGTATAAATTGAATTCAAGGTTATGCTAAAGTAATCTGCAAAATTAATTATAAATTTAAAGCTATCTTTACCAGTTTTAAAAAAAAGAAATTGTAATATTTCATTTAGCATTAATGGCATGATTATAAATCAAACTGAAAACAAACATGACAATCAGACAAGAAAGACAATATAAGTTCTCTAGAGCATTCATTCAATTCTGAATTTATAGTAGTTATTTATATATATTTGCACATTGATTGTATTGCCAAATTTTGACACATTAAATCTTTACTCTTGGATAATATTTATTTATAATTGTAGAGAACTTTACAGAAATAACATCGGTTTTTGCAATGGGATTGCTTGAAATGCAAATAAGTCCTGAAAATAAGTTCTAAATGCACATTGTAAGGAGTACTTTGCATGTTTTGTGCTTGGAAGATTTAAATTCTCTTTTTTATGGGAAAGTTTTTTTTTTTTTTTTAGTAAAGCAGCATGCAGCAGATTGCTTTGATTTTTAGCACTATGAAAAAGAACTTTGCATACTTATGACGGGCGACACACACATACACACACTAATAATGAGACCTCCTAATTGACAAAATATGCACACCATTATCCTGATGCTAGTATAACTTTATAGGAAGTTAGTGCAGGTCGATGTATTTAATTTGTTAGTATGTTGGGTTTGTCATCCCACTTAATTAAATTAATTTAGAGGGATGTTTTAAAGGGTTATAATAAATAAATGCAGGAATATACTTGGATATGTTAATATGTTCCTTTCTGAGAAAATTTCCTGATAAATGTTCTATCTATAATATTTTTTCTTTTATGACTTTATGGTGACAAGAGATTCTTTGCTGACTTCTTTCTTTATGTGTTCCTGTTATTGTTTTATTGATCATAATAACTATCATAAAATGCAGGGGTTTTCATGACAACTGCTCAAAAACATTTACAGCCTTCATTTTGTAATTTGCTTGAATAGTTTCTTTAAACATAACTCTCTATTTGTCCAAACATGTGGTTGAATACATTCTGTTAGAATTTAGTTAGAATTAATTAATTATTGATTTGATATTATTTATTGTTATCCATATAACTTAAAACATTTTGCATTGTTTAATGTGATGATGTTGACTCTTGCCCTGTTAAGCACATATCGATCATTGACAAAGAGTGTAATTCCAGATCAGCCAGCTCTGACTGGAAGCCTTCTGTTCAGTATGTTTAATATTTGCTACAGATTCCCTAGCAATATGTTTTGTAACCTCTGCATAGAGCAAATGAATAAGATTGTGTGCTGTTTATATATTAGAGTAAATGTTGCTAAATTTCCCACTTTACAGCTGCTGTGATGTTTGCCTTCCCTGACCATTCGACAGTGAAGAAGGTCATCAATATTCTACCACGAGTAGGAGTTGGAATCAAATATGGGCTTGGGCAAGCAAGGTACAGAACTCTCACCCAACTCGTTACTTGGCTAAACAATAGTTTCTTCCCCTTTTCAAAATAAGGAAAATAAAGATAGTAACTATACACATTTCATAGTCACTGTTTGTTGCCACAAATTCAGGTATATCTTCTTTTTTTTTACAAAATATATTTGATTCCAGATATAAACATAATTATATATATAGCCTACAGAATGTTGAATATTTGCTTTGTGAATATAAGTGAAGTATCCTAAGGCAGTTAGACGTTGACTTAACAACACTTCTACCCCTCACCACTTTGGTTGGACTCCAAGTTGGGGCAAAGACTTTTATGTAAAGAGGTCTTAAAGCTGATCTGTCTTGTTTTTGTATGTCTACCAATTTGTATTGTGTATTCCTTTTCCAAAGAAATCTGGACGTTGTTAAAAAGGTCATATCTATGCTGATACTTTGTCATATATATATATGTATGTATAACATAAGAACATTACATAACCATAAGAGAAGTCTAATATGTATTAAAATTTGGTTACTGTTAGGCTTGGATACAGAGATGCAATACAAATGTAAAATTGACAAAAAAATAAAAGAAATACTTATTAGGGGACATAACTCAGAGAGAGGAAAAACCAACATGACTGTCTTGGAATGGTCTGGTGAAGAAATGACTGACTAGGGTCAGCAAACAAGCTTTATAAGTGACAGTTATTGCTGCAAGTACACATGTTATGATAAATTATTTTTGTCCCCAACAGACGTATGTCTCAGGCATCCGGGAAGCAGCTGTTCAAGATGTCGTCCATGACGAGCAAATGGCAGCGACGAGAGATCTCGAACTATGACTATCTAATGTACCTGAACACAATAGCTGGTAAGTTGTGGATTGGGTGGAGTATAAGGAAGCTTTCTGAGGTTAGTTATCACAAAACCAAAGGATGTTAAACATTTTAAAGTATCAGATTGGTCCAACTATGTCATCACTTATTTAGCATTCTTAAATTTATTTATTTATTTTATCCATGAATGAATGTCTTACTATGGTATGATGATTTATGTGTTAAAATGAGATAACTCATAATGCATTGATTGTTCCAGAGTTATTGCCCTTTGATATTTTTCTTACAAAATTCTTGTGTGAACAACTCCACCTTTAGTTTTGACTGGAGATTCTGTATGCTGGCATTTGTATGGGTGATTGAGATTGATGTGCATCAAAGGGAGTTAACTTGTACTTTAGTGTTTCTTTGTAGAGTTAGTTGTTGTTTTTTTCCTTTAGAAATTATTCTGTAAAACTTGTTTGTTTGTTTGTTTAACTGTTCTGTTATAAATAATTGACTAATCATGTCTTTTGGGTGAATAATGTGCCTTCATGCAATGCTCTTGTTTATGACATGCAGCCAAAAACTTAGTTTAAGAACAATCTAAAAATATCTGGCATGAATGAACCAATGAAAAAGGAGTTAAAAAATGGAATTAATTAACATGCATTTTTTACAAATATAGATGTTAATAAATTGAATAGAAAGATAATTTTTGCAACCTTTGAGACACACATACAGATGAACATACACTGCCATACCTTACACTGTAGGTCGTACATACAATGACCTGAACCAGTACCCGGTGTTCCCGTGGGTGATCGTCAACTACGACACAGACGAACTTGACCTTAGTCAGCCCAGTAACTTCAGGGACCTCTCTAAGGTAATATAAGATGTTGAAAATTGTTTTTCTCGCTATATAAATCTCCTGTGACTGAGTAGCCTCTTACCACATAGGTTTGAGTCCCAACCAGGGCGAAGGACTTAAATGTGGGAAAGTCTTCCTGCTGATCTGTGGTGAAGTGGTGGTTCTACCTAGATGGTTGTCTGGCATCTTCCTGTTCCATAATAACTGGATGTTGCTTAAATGACTATAATTCTTCCACTGAGATATATTAAAAAACTTACCAGAAATATTCCTGGTCTGGGTGAGAACTTTCAGGAAGTCTTACAGCTGACTTGTGGTATGTCTCTGGTTCTACCCAGACATTAGTCTGAAGTCTTTGTCAAAAATAGTTAAACATCACAGTAAAGACTACAATGCTGGGATGCATGTGTGCCATATTTAAAAAAACAAAGACTTGCATTAGGAGACAAAACATTGCTGCATTCACTTACTGACTGTCAGTGAATTTGTTATGACTATAATTGTCCTTATAATGGTATACCCAATACTTCAAACACTTTCAAAGTTCAAACCTTTTTATTTGTAGTTGACAAATTCTGTCAACCTTCATTAATCCTTTCAACTTCCCACTTCCAGAGTAGAACCAATACATAGGTACTGAGTACCTGTAGCCGTTCGCAGTACAATAGTCTTTTGTGATCCTGATATTTGACATGATATCCTTACATCTACAATTCCACCATCTTGTGACTTTCAGCCAATCGGAGCATTGAACCCATCCCGCAAGGAGTTCTTTGAGGAGCGTTATAACTCCTGGGAGCACGACCAGATCCCTCCTTTCCACTACGGCACACACTACTCCACTGCAGCTTTCACCCTCAACTGGCTCATACGAGTGGTATGTTTTACATTTTATATGGATGATAAAAGATTTCTGCTGATGCAAAAGTGCTTTTTGTGAAGGCAAAAGGAAGGAAAATGAATATGTTTATTATATCAGAGGAAAGTTCATGTTTTAATTTTAACAGGGTTTTGTTGATTAAAAGTGTACATGTTAAGGCATTGAGGACAAAAAATCTATTCCTCCTGGCTAATACATGTGGTACATGATCAGAGTTCAATATTACCTATGTTATAATTCTAACTCAGAGGTTACAGTGTTTGCTTCAACTGTATGGGTTTAATCCCTTGAGCTATCCTTTGACAGATATCTGGCTAAACAGTAGAAACAAAGATTAAAGCCATAACAACCTTTGCTGGCACATAGTTTTACTTTCTCAAAAATGAGTGGGTAAATATGCTTGCTAGAATAAAAATGGGGGGGAAAATGGGGAGAAAAAGAAAAATGCTTGATTTTTGTATGATTCAGAACCCTAGAACTCATGTGTTGTAATGTTACAATATAATGCTTTACCGACTGGACCAGCAATACTTGAAACATGCATGTTTTATGTAGTTTTATCATATGTCACGACATGCACAATGTTTACAAATAACATTCAAATTTGGTTATCAATGTTATGACTTTGTCCATTTTAGACAGATACTTTTCAGTTTTTGTTTTTAATCTTTTATAACTAAATAATAAAAGCTTGCTAACTGGGTAAAAAAAAAATTAAAAAAGAGCTGAAAGAAACACAAAAAGATGGAATGAATAGTATTATGAATTTATTTATGTTGATTGACATTTTTGTTCAATTACTGAAGATATATTATTTATTTGAAAAGCTTAGAACATTGTATATTACTTTTGTTATTGTAAAAAGCATGACTGATGTAGGGCATTCCTTTCACATCCCTTTTACATTTGTCTAGTTCATCAATTATTTTGAAAAGGATGTTCATACTTTGGTTTATGTTCAAAACAATGTTTTCCTGCAGGAGCCATTTACCAGCCTGTTTCTGAACCTCCAAGGTGGGAAGTTCGACCACGCAGATCGCACTTTCTTCTCTGTATCCCAGGCCTGGAAGAACTGCCAGAGGGACACGTCTGATGTCAAGGTAACAAGGATTATTTGTTGTTATTGAAGCTCAAGAGACAACCTCATCAAAAGTCATGATACCATACATTTATGCTGTGTCCTAGGACAGGTAGTCTCAATTCTAGGTTCTAGAACTTTTATTGAAACACACTTGAGATAATTTAGTGGTCTTTTGAACACAAACAGGTCCAAGGACTTGTAATCAAAGGGCACCCTATATTGCTGGTGACACAATATTGCTGGTGACACAATATGTGTTACATTTTGAATGTCCTACACCCAATACAATCCAGACTCTGAAGATATAAACAGTAAAAAGCAGACTCAAGTATAAATTATACATTTAGTTCATTTTCTTTACATATTCCTAAACATATATAATCACAAAGTAGATATAAATATAAACGAATAGCTGAAATATATAGTTTAAAATGTTTGTGCTTTGATCTTAATGAAGAAAAGCAATTGGAACCTGACAAATCAGCTCCTGGCTATTCTCTCCTTAATTAAGTTGTTTTTTTATCTCCTCCAAGAAGATCTACAGCACAAACACTTTCTTTCTACATCTAATTGATAAAAATCCAAGGTAACACCATCATCACATCTCCTCCTCCACAGGAACTGATCCCAGAGTTCTACTGCCTGCCAGAGATGTTTATGAACCTGAATGGCTACAAGTTTGGTAACCAGGATGATGGTACAGAGGTCGTAGATGTGGTCCTGCCACAGTGGGCAAAGAACCCAGAGGACTTTGTCCGCATCAACCGCATGGTCAGTGTCTGTTCCTATTGTTAACAATTTTTTGTTTAAAACTTTAAGGAGGCACCCATGGTCAAGCAGTTAGAATCCCCGACCCCACAGCCCTTTGTCGTGTGGGTTTGAGTCCCAGTAGGGATGAGATCTTTCGTGTCAGGAGGTATCCCAGCTCACCTGCAGTGTGCTGGTTCTTCCATAAACATAGGTCTGGGGTCTTCCTCTATCAATAATTAGCTGGATGTCACCAATGTACACATAATTGTGTCAGTGCGACGTAAGCAAAATGAGAAAAAAATAATAAATCCACTAATTGTGGAATTTGAGTATTTTGCATTGAAAATAAAGAATTGTTCATCATTTATGTACTCCTGGTGTCATTTATTATTGTGTTGTTTGAAAGTACTATTTCTATTTATTACAAAATTTGGTTGATTACTTTATATTTTGCTTTATTTTCTCCTTTTCTTTATTTGGTTTAAAAAATCTTAATCATATTTAATGACTTATTATATCTTTTTTTTTATACATTTGGACCAAAAAAATTAGCCAGATCTAGCTTAAATTACCAATTTCCAGCTAAGCTGCACTGTACCAGTCACATAAGCCTTGGGTCTTCCTCAACCAATAGTTAGCTGTATGTCGCCAATATTACCATAATTTATCAGTTCCATGTAATAAAAAAAATAATTGACAAAAAAAGGGACAATTGGAAGGAAAGATGAAAAAAGAGTGTTGATAATCTTGGTGTTATTTTTTCATTAGTTGTTTAAAGCAATGGCAGTTTTTATCCATTACAAAATTTGATTGATTTCTTTATTTTTTCCTTTAACTGATTTTATTTAAATAATCTTTAAGTATATTAAATGACTATTTATACTTTTTTTTGTGCATTTGGACAAAATAATTACTCTGATATAGCTAATTGAATTACTATATATGCTTACTTGATAACATTTCTTTATCCAATTTAACTAGTTTTTAAAGGAAAATAAAATAAACAGTATGTTTAATTTACAGTTCTTCTGTTTAGTCATTATATGTTTGTAACACTGAATATATTTAATTGTATCTTGTTTCATATTTTCAGGCTCTTGAGTCCGAGTTGTTATCTTATTGTATATTTTCAGGCTCTTGAGTCCGAGTTTGTATCTTGTCAGCTTCATCACTGGATAGATCTAATCTTTGGTTACAAACAGAGAGGTAACAGATCTTCAATCAATGTTTAAACTATCACTCTTTTATTCAGGATTTTCTTCTTACAGCTAACATTGTATTGCTGTTGTGTTTAATGTTTTAAGGAATTGGATTAAATCTTCACTGCATACTATTTCAGGAAATTAGGTTTAATTTATTTTAATGCAGAATATTTTGTGTAGATGTATTTGGATTTTTGAAAGGTGTTTGTTTAAATCTTTAATAATTTAACATTTTAAGAATGTTTAATATTGTATGAAATTTAATTTTATTTTTTTTATAGTTTTTTTTTTTTAGAATAAGATTAACTCTTAAACTAATTTCAAATATTCTACATAAATGCCATTAGCATATTCTGCAAGAAAATCTTTAATTTTGAACATGTTTCATCCCCGCCCTCAGGTCCTGAGGCAGTGCGTGCAACAAATGTTTTCTACTATCTCACATATGAGGGTAGTGTGAACCTGGAGTCAATAAAAGATCCTGTCATGAGAGAGGTAATACATGATGCCGTAATTATTTGTCTTGTTATAAACATGAAATAACACCTTCTGTCCTCATTTATAAAAGATCCCATAGAGGTAAACAAGATTACAAGTTATGCATACAAATTAAGCTTGAAGCAAAATATTATCATTTTACACAGGTTGAAATAATTTTATGACAGTCTGTTCTTTATTTTAATGAATCATTCATAAATGTAGTGCAATTTGTTGCAAAATTCTCCATATTGAATATCCAATCATCTGTTGTGTATAAATGCATGAAAAAATTATTAATCAGTATTTAATTCCTGAAAGAGTTACTTCTTTTGTTTTGAGTAGCTTGATATGAAGTTGGTAACTGGATTTTAAGAACAAAATATCCACAGATACGTTTTGTAATGAGCACATTAAAATTATTTAATTTATTTTATGTTACACTCTGTACCAGACATAGTTGTGCAATTGGTAGAGCGTTGTCTCAAGATATAGGAGGCCCTGGGTTCAATCCTGGCTGTGACATACCAAAGTTGTTATAAATGGTATTGGTAGAGCTCACTGGCTCATGCTGAAACAAATAAAAAGGTAGTTCCACAACTGGTTGGCCTAGTGTTGGGATAATGTGAATGAGTGTGCTATCCTGATAGCTATTTACTGCACAAGTTGGCACCACACTATATCTGTGTAAAGTGGACATTGTCTTCAGATAAACGAAAGATTGTTAGTGGGATAATTAACCTGAGAAACATTTCACACACTTCATTTCATGAATGATTGAACTTGTGTCATGTTACACTGACTATTTCAAACAAATATATGGAAAAAAACAAAGTTGTTCATACAAAATTTACACTGATACTATTTTCTTTGTAATCATTTAAATGTTAAAGCCAGATTTTATAAAAGGTTATTTAAAATGTTGTCAAATGATTCAGGAAGTGTTAAGGGGTCGTCCATGACCTAGTGGGAGACTCCTGTGTGTCACTTTCAAGTTGACCAGCTGTGGGACTATTGTGACACATGTCTGGGATCTTACACCACCAGAAATAGCTGCACATCTCTAGAATGACTGCTGTGTGACTATTGTGACACATGTCTGGGATCTTACACCACCAGAAATAGCTGCACATCTCTAGAATGACTGCTGTGTGACTATTGTGACACATGTCTGGGATCTTACACCACCAGAAATAGCTGCACGTCTCTAGAATGACTGCTGTGTGACTATTGTGACACATGTCTGGGATCTTACACCACCAGAAATAGCTGCACGTCTCTAGAATGACTGCTGTGTGACTATTGTGACACATGTCTGGGGTCTTACACCACCAGAAATAGCTGTACATCTCTAAAATGACTGCTGTGTGACTATTGTGACACATGTCTGGGATCTTACACCACCAGAAATAGCTGCACGTCTCTAGAATGACTGCTGTGTGACTATTGTGACACATGTCTGGGATCTTACACCACCAGAAATAGCTGCACGTCTCTAGAATGACTGCTGTGTGACTATTGTGACACATGTCTGGGGTCTTACACCACCAGAAATAGCTGTACATCTCTAAAATGACTGCTGTGTGACTATTGTGACACATGTCTGGGATCTTACACCACCAGAAATAGCTGCACGTCTCTAGAATGACTGCTGTGTGACTATTGTGACACATGTCTGGGGTCTTACACCACCAGAAATAGCTGCACATCTCTAAAATGACTGCTGTGTGACTATTGTGACACATGTCTGGGATCTTACACCACCAGAAATAGCTGCACGTCTCTAGAATGACTGCTGTGTGACTATTGTGACACATGTCTGGGATCTTACACCACCAGAAATAGCTGCACGTCTCTAAAATGACTGCTGTGTGACTATTGTGACACATGTCTGGGATCTTACACCACCAGAAATAGCTGCACATCTCTAAAATGACTGCTGTGTGACTATTGTGACACATGTCTGGGGTCTTACACCACCAGAAATAGCTGCACATCTCTAAAATGACTGCTGTGTGACTATTGTGACACATGTCTGGGGTCTTACACCACCAGAAATAGCTGCACATCTCTAAAATGACTGCTGTGTGACTATTGTGACACATGTCTGGGATCTTACACCACCAGAAATAGCGGCACGTCTCTAAAATGACTGCTGTGTGACTATTGTGACACATGTCTGGGATCTTACACCACCAGAAATAGCTGCACGTCTCTAGAATGACTGCTGTGTGACTATTGTGACACATGTCTGGGATCTTACACCACCAGAAATAGCTGCACATCTCTAAAATGACTGCTGTGTGACTATTGTGACACATGTCTGGGATCTTACACCACCAGAAATAGCTGCACATCTCTAAAATGACTGCTGTGTGACTATTGTGACACATGTCTGGGATCTTACACCACCAGAAATAGCTGCACATCTCTAGAATGACTGCTGTGTGACTATTGTGACACATGTCTGGGATCTTACACCACCAGAAATAGCTGCACATCTCTAGAATGACTGCTGTGTGACTATTGTGACACATGTCTGGGATCTTACACCACCAGAAATAGCAGCACATCTCTAGAATGACTGCTGTGTGACTATTGTGACACATGTCTGGGATCTTACACCACCAGAAATAGCTGCACATCTCTAAAATGACTGCTGTGTGACTATTGTGACACATGTCTGGGATCTTACACCACCAGAAATAGCTGCACATCTCTAAAATGACTGCTGTGTGACTATTGTGACACATGTCTGGGATCTTACACCACCAGAAATAGCGGCACGTCTCTAGAATGACTGCTGTGTGACTATTGTGACACATGTCTGGGATCTTACACCACCAGAAATAGCTGCACGTCTCTAGAATGACTGCTGTGTGACTATTGTGACACATGTCTGGGATCTTACACCACCAGAAATAGCTGCACATCTCTAAAATGACTGCTGTGTGACTATTGTGACACATGTCTGGGGTCTTACACCACCAGAAATAGCTGCACATCTCTAAAATGACTGCTGTGTGACTATTGTGACACATGTCTGGGGTCTTACACCACCAGAAATAGCTGCACATCTCTAAAATGACTGCTGTGTGACTATTGTGACACATGTCTGGGATCTTACACCACCAGAAATAGCGGCACATCTCTAGAATGACTGCTGTGTGACTATTGTGACACATGTCTGGGATCTTACACCACCAGAAATAGCGGCACGTCTCTAGAATGACTGCTGTGTGACTATTGTGACACATGTCTGGGGTCTTACACCACCAGAAATAGCGGCACATCTCTAGAATGACTGCTGTGTGACTATTGTGACACATGTCTGGGATCTTACACCACCAGAAATAGCAGCACATCTCTAGAATGACTGCTGTGTGACTATTGTGACACATGTCTGGGATCTTACACCACCAGAAATAGCAGCACATCTCTAGAATGACTATATTCGTGTCACTGCAGTGTATCTTGAAAACAAATTAAATACATGTATTTGTGTTTCAGGCTGTTGAGAATCAGATCCGATGTTTTGGTCAGACTCCAACCCAGTTACTGGCGGAACCTCACCCTCCAAGGAGCTCAGTTATGCATCTGGTATGTATGACATATAAATCCTGTATATTCCAGAATTGTTTATCATTTACATCTGATTTTTTTATCTCCATTTTTGTATTTATCCATTATGTGTACATCTACACAGGTTTAAAGACCTATTCAGTTTTGTCAGTCTTTTCTAATTCAACTAAAGTCTTGTTTGAATACTCTGATCTTGTTTTTAATAATTCAAAAGCTTAGTCAATAGTTAGATATTTGAAGATAGTACATATGTTTCTGTTTTTACATTTATTTTTTAGCGCACCTGAGCACAACTTGCTCTAGGTGAGCTTTTCTGAAAAGGCTTTATCCATAGTGCAGTGTAAACAGTTTGATTGTGAATGCACAAGAGGCTTCAGTTTTGATCCTGTCTTGGCCCAAACTTGGTCAGAATGTTTATTTGTATTAACTCTTGGAAGAGTTTGTAACTGGGGTCAAAATGTAGGTTACTATGTTAAATAATGGAAAACTTTTGTAAGGAAACTAAAGGCTGCATTTACCAATCTTCACCAAACTTAGCCAAATATTCATCTGCATGATAGCTTGGATGAATTCATAATGGGGTCACATAGGGTGAAAAAGAAGGTCACTAGGCCAAATCATTGAACAACCCTCTGAATACCCGTATAAAGATTTTTGGACCTAATCTTCACAGAACCTTTATCAAAGTCTTTGCCTGCACACCTAGATGAGTAAATGTGTGCAAGGTTTTCCTAACAAGTAGCTTGTGATCACTAGACACCAAAGGTACAGTTGTGTAAATTTAGTTTCGCGATTAGATTTTAAAGCGTACTGAAAGCCCAGGTCCACAAGTGACCAATTCAGGGACATCATCGCCCTCCTGTTTAATATTTAGACAGTTGAATGAGAAGTGTTTGTGGTAAAAAAAGTCACCATCATACGGATTCCTATAACATTTAGTAACATCTATAATAACATAATAACATTTCTCGAAATGGTCAGTATTATTGTATGTAAAATTGTAAATGTGTTTTCTATATTATAATAGATTTCAAAATATGCCTACATTTGAGAATGCTATCATTTTGCATGAAATTAACAGAGTAATTAGTATATTTACATTGTACTGTAACACATTTATGAATGTTGTGGAAGTGTGTAAAGAAATTATAATTTTATCCTGCTAAGAATTAGCTTACTGAAAAAAAAAAAAGCAAGACCCATGCCAGTTCAATTCTCAAATGGGCTGTTTTTGCCAATTTGCTCATTACTGTCTTCCTATTGTTATTCTAATAGTTTATTTTTATATTTAGGTCAAGTGCTTTCAAGTGGCATCATAAAACAAAAAGTACATTAAGTAGTTCACCATGTGCTGAACAGTACATTGGATAATCCAGTTGTGTAAACAGACATAATTGACAGTCTCAGAACTGTGGCCATTTTTTTTATCATCATTGTCTACATCTTCATCAGATATGTGCTTTTCATTCTTAGTATACATTCTAATATTAAAATGCTGACAAGTTTATTGAGTTTTTCTTTGGATTATTTTTTTCTGACAAATAATCTTTATGAATATCTACAAAGAAGCAGCATAATCTGATCTGCACCATCTGAAATACCAGCTCTTTATAGTGGAAAATTAGAATAGTGTCACATGTCATTCAGCTGTTTTACATTGCTTTACTGAATACCAACAATAACAGACATCGCCTAAACTAAAAAAAACAGGTTTTGACTTTCTTTTCCACAAGAGGCATGAGTGTACTTGATTAAAATGTGGACCAGAAAGCAAAGAAGATTAATTTAATTGTATATTGTACCCAATGTCAATAATGATGCTATCATAATACCTTCATACATCTAAAACAAGAGATGTCAGAGAAGTGGGGTGGGAGGAGTGAAGGAGAACCTTTGGCCGAGTGGTTAGTTGCCAACTTGTAACTCCTTATCCCCTAACCACATAGAATAGAGTTTCAGATTGGGCGAGAACTTTCATGAGGGGAGGTCTTTCAGGTGGTTCCAGACATCCATCAAGGGTCTTCCTCCTCTTATAATTAGGTAGACATCGCCAGTATGACGAATATTGTGTCCGTTTTATGTAACAAAATACAAAGAAAAAACATAGGATGTCAATACTCGATGTAAATCATAACAATCTTGAAGATTATGTATAATGCTAACTTGTTGTGGTCAACATGTCACCTATGTGGGATCTTCATTCCATTTTGCATTAATGACTTTTCTTTTAAAGTAAAAATAGGAATAAAGGATAAATATAACAAATTATGTTTGATCTTGGAACAACTGATGAAACTGCTGAACCAAACCAATTCCTAATTCCACCGTAATTAAATGTAAGCAGCTGAATAGAATTGTAAAATAATGGCAAAGATATTTGTAAGTTGTAAAAGGGAGCTAACTTCAGTATTTTTTGTCCTTTATGCACCTATAATAACTCACAACCGAAATTGTTTATTCACTCCCTTTCATGTTTGCCAACATTTTTACCCAGTCTGATGCCAGTATTTTTTAGAATTCACCACCTGTCTTTTTCTAAAGAATTAAACCCAGAAGTTTAGCTTTCTACTGCAAATAAACTAATTCTTCTAGCAGACATAACCAAAAATTGCCATCTGATTGGGCACAAATGTCAGACAAAACACTGAGACAGAGTCTATATCTCATACTCTTCTACATTAGGATACCATGCTCTGTGACTTATCTTCGCTTTTGGTGTTTTATTGATAAAGAAAGCAAGACAGTTCTTACTAACAATTAAAGCATATTAACATTTCTAATTATTTATGTATTAACACATCCGTAACTTTGTCCATGTTCCAGCTTACCCAAAACTATAGCAAAGCCAACCGGAGCATTTTGAAGAAGGTCTTTTCTTACTCTTTCTAAATTATTTATTTAGCTTCTGGGACAAAAGGACTTGCATATATGTACAATGTATCCTGTGTTTCTACTAAACTTTCTCTGCATGCTTAACTGTAACTTGTCTGTCCTCACTTGTATTGTTTGGATCTGTCATTGCTTTTACTACACATGTATCAGCAATTCATAAGGGATATTTTTCATTTTTCTGGTGATTTGCAGACTTTTTATAATGTTTGTATTGATCAATAATTGTTGATCGACTCTTGTTGTTTTATTTACTCTTTTTTATGTCAAGTAAAGAATTGTTTACTCTGTAACATGGTTTCTAGGGTTTTTGGCTAGATTTTTACCTCATCTTATCATTATCTGGCCAGTAGACTTGTTGATGTGGTACTTTGAATGTTCATTTATCTGATTAATATATTTGAAAATGAAAGCATGAAGTTTTTATATCATTGACTGTACATATGTCCAGCCATCCCATTTTTTGTGTCTCAGCTATCTTACATGCTCAAGTTATGTGTTACACATAACATTTACAGATGCAACCCTTAAGGTGAAGGCCATTTTAAAGGCAATTTTTATTATTATTATTATTGTTATTATTATTTTCATAAATTTATACACAGCTTCTCAAGCTATAGATCAATGTCTCATGCACAACTTTGCAATTTTTACAGTACTTCAGGTAAACATCACCATATTAAATGCATACACTTGAAGTGTGTCACACATTTACATTCATAAGTGGATTCTTCAGCGCCAAGGTCATATTTAAGGCTATGCTTTATAGGTAGCTACCAAAGTGCAATGCTTTGAACAGACTTCATCAACTTACAGACATACATTTGAGGGTTTATTGCACTTTACATTTACTACTGCATTTGCAACCATTAATGTCAAGGACATATTAAAGGTCTATGTCATATTGAAGGTCAATGTCACTCAAAAGCTCACCACATCCACAGGGACATGTCAATTCCAGGGATGTTTCTTTTGTTTCACCATATAACGACTGTTTTTCATTTGCATATTTTTTGTCTAAACCAGATGATCAAAAATTATTTATTATAAGTAATTTGGCTTCAGTATGTACATAACTTTATATACCAAGCAATGGACACTCATATGCTACAAATGTTGGCCTAAGGTTAACAAATAGAGACACATTCACCCTGCTGTTATATTTATTATAAACCCCTTCATCATCCAATATACATATATTTGAAGGTAAATCACATATAACATTTACAACTCTCAAGATACCAAGGTCATAGTTAAGGTCATTGCTTACAAAATGCCTATCCATGCTAAATATTAGTGTCTCAGCATTAACTTTGCCATTTTATAATATAAAAAATTTCCCATATTTACAGTCAGATGTATATTTTGATGCATGCTTTAAGTTATCTTTGTAGATACATGTACCACAATTTAGTTAATATATAATGTAGTTTGTAGTAAGCAGATTATGTGGTCAAACCTTCCTATCATATATATAGTAGCTTATAAACGACTCAAGTTTTTCAATGATGTTAACCTTCACAAATACACACTCAGCATTTATAGTAAGATATTTTATAAGAACATGGCTATTTATATTATACTAGTTCAGTATCATATGATGAAGCTCTTACATGTAAAGTTGTGTAATCTAGAATTTCTAGAATGATTAAAGATCACACAGAATGTAACCCTTTCATTCATAGTTCATCTATAAGTTTGAAAATACACTTGACTTTGTTGGGTTTTTTTAATAGATTTAAGGCTGAACCAGTTTACACACAAATCCTTAGTCATGCAGATTCGGCTAGGGGTTGGAAAAGGCGTAAAATGGTGTATACATCCAGGAAAGGGTTAAACATTGATAAACAAAGACAACAGTTATGTTATACTAAAATGAAAACTTCTCAAATTATAATTCTTAATTGATATCATGTGGGTTGTGTACAAGGGATGTTGCTTTTGAAAGGACTGTCTTTAGGATTTGGAAGCAATGGCAAGATCATGGAGATGTTGGAAACAAGACATTACCTGGGAGATCGAAATTTGGCTAAATCCATGCTGTTAGACATCATTTAAAATCTTGATTCATTTATGGCGTGATGCTGTATGTATATATATATATATATATATATATATATATATATATATATATATATGTATATATAACACTGTAATAAATCTGGCCCTTACTTTATATATTTTCTATGACCATGAGCGAAATAAAATACAATCATACACTGAAGTTGACAAATTTTCTTTTTATTTCATGCTTATTTCATCTTTAAACTTTCATTCATTTAATTTAAGTATTACATCTCTTAGGACCTAGAGTGATAAGTTATGAAACATAAATCTTCACATTACCTATATAAATAAAATAAAATTTAATCTATTGAACAAAGTCTGAAAATTAACATATTTATAAATACCAGATATTGTCCATTTAACTTGATTTTACTGGAATACCTTGACCAGATGTGTTTTGCAGTAAATTTCATTGTAAAAAAAAGATATAAAAAAACAACACTTTGTGACAACTGATGTATAAGAAGTAGAGAAACATTACATCAGGCATACTTACCTACATACTTGCATTAAGTTTTACGGTACTTATTTTGAGGGCATATGGACCAACTGAGAGACAGGAGCTAAGGCTCTCAACCATGCTAAGCACAGTTGATCAGTCCTGGGCAAGTAGTGTAGATCCAGATTAACTATCTACTGTTGGGAGCTGTCTGATCAAGAACTTCACTATTTGGCCCAGTTTGAGCAATATGTTTTTAACATTTAACTAATCACAAAAGAATTAAGAATGAATGTCTTTAATGTAGGTTGGTGTTTATAGTTGTTTGTTCTTTATAGAAGGAAGATTTTTATGGAGGTGTAGTCTTATAGAATGATAGTCGTTTTAGGAAGAGGTGTCTTAAAATATAGGTAGGTCTATATAGCAAAATGTTTTTAAGGCTGTTTTTGTTATGATAAGGAAAAGATTCATAGCCCAGGATTATTATAACAGGATTAATGTACATGCAGTTCATACATATTTAAACGTTCTGTTGTTTCTTTGTTGTTTTTAGTTATGCTTGTAGCAGCATTATTTCTATAGAATGCTGATGGCAGGGTTTTACCCTTACTTTATATCCATTCTTCACCGTCTCTCTCGTCTCCAGTCACCGATGATGTTCTCCAGTGTGCAGGATGATGTGTGTATGATCATGAAGTTCCTGTCCAACTCACCCGTGTGTCACGTGTCGGCCAATACACACCCAGTCGTCCCCTGTCCTGCAGTCACCACCATCACGTGTAACCATAACTACGCCATCAACAAGTGGAACAACAGCTATCAGCGTAAGTAGGGAGAATGAGAGACATAAGCGAATACTCTCCCTTTAATAATCTCTTAATACAAATACATACTTTTATTTGGATTACTCTGTTTTTATGCTTGTACTCATTGAGGTGTATGTCGACTTATGCTTGCATTGTGATTCTTAGAACAACCATCGTCGTTAAAATTGTAAACTTTTTTGTTGAAATTACAAATATTTTCTTGTTTTTTTATGGATTAAGGGCTTATATAAATACAAAAGTAAGAAATTTTTACTGGCAACATCTCCAAAAGAACATTCGATGAGTACAAGTCCGCGAATGTCAACTAAAAGGAACTACCTACTATTTGGACTACCTCAGATCTTATCTAACAAGGGAGACAATGGTCATATCACCAGCATTCCCCCATTTATCGGTAAAATTCAATGAAAAAAGCCAATTTATTAAGTTTATCTTAAACATTTTAGAAATTGACTTACTAGCCCAGTAGGTTAAGTTATTTATTGATTGATTTAACCATCTGAAAGCTGTCTGAATTATTAAAAAAACAAACAATGGTATAATCTCTGTTGCAAAAAATTTTGCATAATCTCATTAAACTAAATTTCAGTTGTATTTTTGACCGAAATTATTTTTTTCCTAATTTCATTTAGCTGAATTTCAATGTTTATGCTGCCAAAATAATTGTTTGTTTACTTTCATTAAGAATTTTATTAATTTCACCAGTTTTTACTGTGAGAGTCTCAGATAGTTCTTGGTTCCTCAGGCGTTAGACGCTGAGGATTTTTAAGTGACTGTTACCCTTAAATCTTGGACACTGCCCGCTGTCTTCTGTTTTTATGGGTATATCATGTTGTCCTTGTGTTTGTACTTTACAGATCAGGGCACTCCAACCAGTTTCCAGTCTCAGGAGAACAAGGATGTGAATGCCCCACCCAATCTGCCCCTGTCCATGGACCAGCTTATTGGTACGTACTGTGTAGGGAATCAGGAACCATGATAATGAAATATTATCGTAAGTAGCTTCACTTATTGTCCCCATAATTTATAGAAAGGGATATTCTGGAATCACCATGTAGCTTGGTCAGTTGTCTGTCACAGCAACAAATTAAGAACATTATAGCAATGTCCAGCTATATTGTATACTGGTAGAGGAAAAACCCCAGACAAATGTCTGACTGGAACCCTGGATGCACCACAGATCAGCTGGAAGAACTTCCCACATTAAGATCATTATAGCAATGTCCAGCTATATTGTATACTGGTAGAGGAAAAACCCCAGACAAATGTCTGACTGGAACCCTGGATGCACCACAGGTCAGCTGGAAGAACTTCCCACATTAAGATCATTATAGCAATGTCCAGCTATATTGTATACTGGTAGAGGAAAAACCCCAGACAAATGTCTGACTGGAACCCTGGATGCACCACAGGTCAGCTGGAAGAACTTCCCACATTAAGATCATTATAGCAATGTCCAGCTATATTGTATACTGGTAGAGGAAAAACCCCAGACAAATGTCTGACTGGAACCCTGGATGCACCACAGGTCAGCTGGAAGAACTTCCCACATTAAGATCATTATAGCAATGTCCAGCTATATTGTATACTGGTAGAGGAAGACCCCCTGACAAATGTCTGACTGGAACCCTGGATGCACCACAGGTCAGCAGGATGAACTTCCCACATTAAGATCATTATAGCAATGTCCAGCTATATTGTATACTGGTTGAGGAAGACCCCCCAGACAAATGTCTGACTGGAACCAGGGATGCACCACAGGTCAGCTGGATGAACTTCCCACATTAAGATCATTATAGCAATGTCCAGCTATATTGTATACTGGTTGAGGAAGACCCCCCCAGACAAATGTCTGACTGGAACCCTGGATGCACCACAGGTCAGTTGGAAGAACTTCCCACATTAAGATCATTATAGCAATGTCCAGCTATATTGTATACTGGTAGAGGAAAAACCCCAGACAAATGTCTGACTGGAACCCTGGATGCACCACAGGTCAGTTGGAAGAACTTCCCACATTAAGATCATTATAGCAATGTCCAGCTATATTGTATACTGGTTGAGGAAGACCCCCTGACAAATGTCTGACTGGAACCCTGGATGCACCACAGGTCAGCAGGATGAACTTCCCACATTAAGATCATTATAGCAATGTCCAGCTATATTGTATACTGGTTGAGGAAGACCCCCCCAGACAAATGTCTGACTGGAACCCTGGATGCACCACAGGTCAGCAGGATGAACTTCCCACATTAAGAACATTATAGCAATGTCCAGCTATATTGTATACTGGTAGAGGAAAAACCCCAGACAAATGTCTGACTGGAACCCTGGATGCACCACAGGTCAGTTGGAAGAACTTCCCACATTAAGATCATTATAGCAATGTCCAGCTATATTGTATACTGGTAGAGGAAAAACCCCAGACAAATGTCTGACTGGAACCCTGGATGCACCACAGGTCAGTTGGAAGAACTTCCCACATTAAGATCATTATAGCAATGTCCAGCTATATTGTATACTGGTAGAGGAAAAACCCCAGACAAATGTCTGACTGGAACCCTGGATGCACCACAGGTCAGTTGGAAGAACTTCCCACATTAAGATCATTATAGCAATGTCCAGCTATATTGTATACTGGTTGAGGAAGACCCCCTGACAAATGTCTGACTGGAACCCTGGATGCACCACAGGTCAGCAGGATGAACTTCCCACATTAAGATCATTATAGCAATGTCCAGCTATATTGTATACTGGTTGAGGAAGACCCCCCCAGACAAATGTCTGACTGGAACCCTGGATGCACCACAGGTCAGCAGGATGAACTTCCCACATTAAGAACATTATAGCAATGTCCAGCTATATTGTATACTGGTAGAGGAAAAACCCCAGACAAATGTCTGACTGGAACCCTGGATGCACCACAGGTCAGTTGGAAGAACTTCCCACATTAAGATCATTATAGCAATGTCCAGCTATATTGTATACTGGTAGAGGAAAAACCCCAGACAAATGTCTGACTGGAACCCTGGATGCACCACAGGTCAGCTGGAAGAACTTCCCACATTAAGATCATTATAGCAATGTCCAGCTATATTGTATACTGGTAGAGGAAGACCCCCAGACAAATGTCTGACTGGAACCATGGATGCACCACAGGTCAGCAGGATGAACTTCCCACATTATGTTCCTTTGCAACAGCTGGAACTTGAGTTTACCTGGTGAGAGGATAAGCAGTTAGAGGTGTTACAAGTCAGTGACTGCACCACTATACCACAGGTGCCCTCTAGTAATAATGGAATAATCCTCAAAGCAGCTTTTCAGCATTTTAAAACTTGCTTAATTTATTGTTTAAAGGGATCCAGGAACTAGAGTCCTTATGTTGGTTATTCTGTTATCTGTCTTCCAAAATTAATTTCTTTATTAAACTGTTAAAATGAACATCATAAGATTTTTAGATTTTTAACTTTTACACTGCTGGTGCACACTATAAACCTAAATAAAAATATTGATGTAACTATATCTGTTCCCCAGTGTCTAGCACCCCTCAGCACCAGCAGCGGAGGACCTTGGGCGGGAACTTCGACCAGAGGTTGAAGGTCAACCAATCGCACTTTGTGACCACAGCAGACAATCGCTTCATTTTTGCATGTGGCTTCTGGGACAAGAGCTTCAGACTCTTCCTGGCAGATACAGGTGGGTGTTTATAGGCTGAGTTATCACAATAGAGCAAATGGTCAGAATTGTGAAAATTGCCCATAATAGCCATCCATAGGCTTATAATGGCACTAGGCACACTCACACTTCAATATTTTTACCATAAACATGTATTTTAAGGATTAATATTATAATTGAATCAAAGTTAGCTCTATAATTATTTGAATAGACAGTTATCTGTTACTGGAGGTTGCTTGAAAGCGGTGCTTGTGTCTTTCAACAAACATCTAATTTAAAAAAAACACACCATTTGCAGATAAGTTGGAAATTTTGGTAGCAAACTTTGTGTAAATTAGATAAAAATGAGGAAAGAAAGTCCTAGATATTTCTTAACCATCACCAAATTTAGCAGCTAGATGTTGGCATGTGTTTTACTAGATATACACATCTTGTTTAAAATGCACACTTGCATTTTCTGCTTTCCTTTATCATTCTCATTCTTCTTACTTGTCACTTTTTGCATTTACTGCCTAAACAGTGTTTCACATTAACAAAGTGTTAATTGTATTTATTTCCAACAGCCAAGATCCTGCAAGTGGTGTTTGGCCATTTTGATGTGGTAACTTGTATCACGAGGTCCGAGTGTAACTTGAACCAGGATTGCTACGTCATCACAGGCTCCAAGGATTGTACCGTCCTCGTCTGGATGTTCACGTCCAGGAACCAGGCCATCATCGGGGATAATGGCAGTATGTACTCATATTTCTGGATATGTTTTTTATTTATATAACTTAAGATTTGAATGCTGATAATGCAGTAAAATTGGTCCTTAGTTTATATAATGTATATTAATATAAAACTGAATCTAAGAATGGAGTTTGTATATTCAGTATATTCTGTTCCTTTTTTCATACAGCAGGGCTTAAGATAAAATCTATCCTCTTACTAAAATCTGTTATTTCTTGTCTAAAACATAAGTTGTCAGTACTCACAAGGATGGTCTCAATTAAGTGGCCTAATATTAGATTATGGTGAGAATTATGAGTTAAATTGAAATATTTCTCTTACCTAAAGCTTTTGATAAAGTTCAAGCAAAATAACTGTAATAATTTTTAAACCAAAGGCACAGAGCACCCTACGCCCAAGGCGACATTGACAGGCCACAACACGGAGGTGACATGTGTTGGAGTGCTGGCTGAACTGGGCATGGTCATCAGTGGATCTAAGGGTATGTTATACATGTTCTTAATGGGGTCACCGGCTGCAATAGCTCAGGTGGTAGAGCGTCGGCTTGTGGATCGGGAGGTCGCAGGTTCAAACCCCTGCAGGATCAAACCAAAGACTTTAAAGGTGGTAGTAGTGGCTTCTCTCCTAAAGCTCGGGGCTAAGGGGACAACATAACACCTGACTCGTCGGTGTCAGTGTAAGGGACCGGCCGGGTTTAGTCCTAGCGCACCTCATAAGTGCCCCTGTGCTATAATGATACAAGTGTAGATGCACAGTATCAGCAGAAATGCCGGCAAATTCCATCCCTTGATGGGGTCTGTTAGCTCATTGATTCAGGTATTAGCAAGATCAGATGGGGAAGCAACTTCTTGTATCTTGATTCTATTCATCATGTAGCTGGCACAGCTGTGGTCGTTATGGTGACAGCTAGCTTAAATTGTCAGAGGAAAATCCTGAAACATATTTGTATAGAACCACTGCACATCGCAAGTCAGATGGAAGACCACCACACAGGAAGGCCTTTGGGGACTAACAAGGACTAACACCCATGCAGTGTAGTGTTGTGGCTTGAAGAAAAAGTTGTAACAAAGGCATGCTATGACAATGAAGGTCTGCCTAAAATACTAGATTACCAAAAAGTCAATTACTGTTGATTAACTCACATTGATATTGAGATAATCTCCCTTGTGTGACAAGTAAGTAAACCAATTTAAATCAACAAATAAACATTTAGATTACAATTATACCATTGCACCCTAGCAAGCAACAAAAATATTTAAAGATAAAAAAATCAAAAAAATCAATTGTTGCTTAACTCTTGCAGGTGGCCCATGCCTAGTGCACACCCTGAATGGTGACCTGTTGCGTTCTCTGGATGCCCCTGGTAACCAGGCCAGGACCGCCAACTTGGTGGCGATGTCCAGGGAGACGTTTGCCATTATCAAGTTTGACAAGGGCGATATATGCAACTTCAGTGTGAACGGACGTCTGCTGAAACATGTGCAGCACAAGGACAACATTCAGGTAAGGAAGACCATTACTGGTATTGTTGCCGAGTTGTTGGAGGAAATACATCTGTGCGGTGTTGTTAATCTTCTTACACTCATACTGGTACAGACTTACTGTATTGTAGCTCTCAGATATAGTATTGTGGGGTATTAAAAAATATGAAGAATAATGTTGCTTTTTATATAGTGTTATAAGTGCTTCAAGAGCTTTGTGTATACCTTGTAGAGGAGATTTTTTTAACAACTTGTCCTGTGTAAGTTGGGATAGGGAGAGAATGAGTCAGGAGCCAATTTAGCTCTGTCCTTGGAGCATTAGTCTAGAGTTTGATATTCAGACTGGCTGCACATTTGTTATTCCTATGTTGCACAAATCTACATGTTCATTATTCCCAACAGACAATGACGTTGAGCCGAGACGGTCAGTACCTGATGATGGGTGGTGACAGTGGAGTAGTGGAGGTTTGGAGAGCACACGATCTGACCCTACTCTACACGTATCCAGCCTGTGACAGTAGCATCTGCTCTCTGTGTCTGTCCCACGATCACAAGTAAGTACCCTGACAGTCTGAAGTACATTGCCAGTTTAATACACACTGGGAATCTAAGATACACTGGCACACTTGAGGACGCTGGCAGTGTTAAGTATGTTGGCAGTCTTAAATATGCTGACTGTCTAAACTGTATGATGTAAGTGTAGAGTATGCTTGAAGTCTAAACAATGCTGGTAGTCTATGCTAGCAGTATAAATCATGCTGACAGTTCAAAGTATGCTGTTAAATAACTACCCATATTCTAGCAGTCTTAACCCTTTTGCTGCTAAGCCATTTTTCATGCCCCATGCTGAGGAATTTTCTATAAATTTCCTAAGAAAATGCCATATGTCACTAAATCGCTTATAATTTTGGAAATTTAAAGATGTGTCTGTAAAACTATACATCATTAGAAAGGTAATTGAATATGGATTCTGAACAATATAAAATTTAATAATTACCATATGATATTAAAATGCTGTTGACTTCAAAAAATAGAAATGAAAGTTGAAAAAATCCAAAACTTTTATTTTTTTTCTTTGGCAATTCACTCCTACACCTTAAAAAAAATGAATATTTCTTAGAAAAAACACTGTAAGATACTGCCAAGGGGAGTTACTCTGGTCATACTTTTATAGGAAATTAGCAATGCTGTAAACACTAAAACATAGTAGTATACAGGATGTACGGTGTACGTATAAGAGCATTGCTTGTGGTTAGAAATAGACAAATGCTGTACGTCGGGCAGCAGTGAAATGGTTAAATATGCAGGTAGTTAAATATGCAGGTAATGTAAGTATGCTGGCAGTCACAAGTATACTTTAATATAACTCTGCTTGCAGTCTCAAGTATGCTGACAATTTTAAAAATATGCTCACATTGTAAAATATGCTTCAAGTCAATGTTTAAAATACAATTCCAAAATATCATAAATTGTATATGTTTCAATGTAAGCGACACTATTTTGGCCATTGTTTGTCTCACCTAGTTACAGTGAGAGCCTGTTGCTATGGTAGGTGTGGCTACAGTCCCTCTGATGAGGAGTTCATTGTCCTTGTATAGCTTAGTGCTTATTCAGCATATTAGGGTAAATCATTTTGTACCAGGGTGCGTGTAGTCTTATGTACATATGATGTAATGTTGGTCACAGTTGGTCAAGAGTTCACAGCACACTATCACATTGATGGTTGTTGTTTAAATGCTTCATTGCTGCAGATTGATGGCCCATTTTGGCACATTAATGATGAAAATAATGATAATAATCTTATTATGAGCTTACACCCTTATTATGTAGCACATAGCGCAAGTAGTGTGTACATCACATATGCTCCTTCATCTTTGGACTACAACAGTCTGGGATATATTTAATGTTGTGTTGCAGGTTTTTGCTAGCAGGACTTGCCACAGGATGTCTACTTGTGTTCAACATAGACTTCAACAAATGGCATCATGAATATCAGGAGAAGTACTGAACAACTGCAGCAACTACCACAAATGCCCACCACCAGCTTATGGGATCATAGTAATGTTCCAGGGAGAGAACTCTCAATAACCTCCCATGCAGGCATGAGTTGTGTCCCATAGTTGTAGGGATTTTTGATAAATTTAAAATAAATTTTAAAAAAACTGTACATATCTTAATAAGGACTAAGATAAATTGAATTGAATGTTTCTATATGGATTAGAGCCATATTGATGCAAGTATAATATGGAAGTACATTTAGCAGCCATGTACAAAGATATCTGAAAACCATTTTATAGCTTTTGGAGACACTTTTCTTTTGGTTTGTGATTGTTTAATACACCTAGACATAAAATCGTAGCAACACAATGTATTATGTAAAATACTCATTAGAAATGTATTACAATGCACCAATAGCTATTTACCTTAAAAGCCTTCTTGTATTTTTGTTTATTTTGATAGTTGAAACTTGTGGAATTAAAATGCATTTTGAAAGTGCTTTTATAAATGAATTAAATTGTGTAAAATTTTAATTACATCATTTGTACAGTGAAATTATATATTATCAAAGTGTGATCATAAGAAGTAATAACATGAGTAAAATAAATGAAAAATAGATCCCCAAAACAATGTTTTGTAATAAGCGAAATAGTGTTATATTAAACATTGTTGCACATCTTCACAAAAAAGCAGGATAAAAATATATTACCATAGTTTTTTTCTGATTTGCTAAACAAACAATAAATAATAAAACAAAATATTTTGAGGGGTTTTCACATACCCATATCTATGTCAATCTTTGGGTTTGTTTTTGTTTTCCTAAAAATTAAACTTGATACGGCCATTTGTCATGTACACGTACCAGTACCTAGTACATGCACTACAGTAAAGACAGTACTAAATGCATTGTAATATGAATGAAAGATGTTTTCAACTTGTCACCTTGTTCTAGTCTGTGCATGCTGCGTGAGACAAACATCTGTATAATATTTGTATGTGTAAACAGCGGTGTGTATCAACACATGTGTGTTAAAATTATTGTGTGTTAACATCTTTGTATGTTAATCTGTATGTGTTAACATCTTTGTGAAAACACAATTGTCTGTTAATAGCAGTGTATTTTGTTAACAGCAGTTATGTTTACAGTCATGTGTGTTATCATTTGTGGAGAAACACAATTGTGTGTTTTGTTAACAGCAATGTGTTAACATATGTGTGTTAACATCTTTGTGTGGTAATCTGTGTGTGTATATGGCTGTGCATGTTAACATATGTGTAAAAACACAATTCTATGTTAACATCTGTGTGTGTTAACATCTTTATATCTTAAAATTCTAGACATTTCTCTGTGAGATGTGTTATTGACATCAATGGAATTTCTCTGCAAGTAACTTAGCAAGAGAACTTCTTTATGCATTGTCTGTTAACATCAACTTGGAAATATTTATAACATATCATTAGACACATAGTGCAGTATGCATAGCCAATGTTTAAAGCTATTTATGGGATGAGTGCTAGAATTATACATCCACAGTTTCAACAATGACTAAGGTTGTGCTTCAACAATTTTGTTTCATTTCTGTTGATGAATTTGCTGCTTTTTTATTTGTTTTTAATGTAAGTCATTTATATAATCTGACATAATCATAATATATATAATGCATTATGATACATGTAAAGTCATTTAAAATATAATGTATATTGTTATTGTATGTACTGGGTCATGAGTTTTGGGGAAAATCTGCAGAAACTCAATTAACAATTGCACTAATCTTTAAAATGACTCTGAAAAACTATTATTTGTTTGTTAATCATAATTCTTTATACATTTTGATTATTATGAAATTTAATTAAAATATGTGTCAATCATGTCTCTCTATCTAAGCTATGCTTCCTTTTAGATATAATTGAGTTATTTCCCTTTTCACACATCTTTTGCAAATAAGATTGAAAATACATATAAAATGATTTGTCCTTGTAAATCAGTATAAAATAGTTTTTAAAAAATGATTAAATTTGAAGAAAAAAAAAATGTTTTCCTATCACTTTTTTTATTTTACTTTATTTTAAATAGATGCTGTTCTATATTATTTCAATCTAATCAGAATGGCCACAGGTAAGTATGTTATGCTTATGTGAGCTAAAATTAAATGAGCTTGTAGATCAATTGTCTATTTTTCCATTCTGATGGCGTTGCACAAAAAAGTACAAAAATACATCCATGTAATTTGTAGTCATAGGGTTCATTGACCCATACTCAAACCAAACGAGGAACATTTAAATTATTTTAAAAATTGTCAAGTTTTTAATCAAACTACTTATTCATTAATATAAAGCATAATTTATTGGAGCAAATTTGTGTCAAGGTCACTTTGTTGTTAAAATCCAGAGCGGTAGATGTTTGACTGAATAATATAACTTAAACTATGTTGTGTGTTTTTTTCACAATACCACATGCTGATTTTTTAATGTTACTGTGCTCTCGTATTCCAAAGTATTATCTCCTAATGTTTTTATACTGTTCTGTATTTTATGCATTCCATACACAAAAGCATATATTATATACAATTATATACTACACTGAGCACTTGATGCTGTTACAATTATTTTGTTTTACCACATTTTATGATGTTATGTTTGTATTTTTGCCTTGCTAGGTAACATATTAGCTAAATCGCTTATGGTATAAATAATACAGAAAATTATAAACAGTGCACAATATGTGAGGGATTACGTTAAGCAAATACAAATATTTTGATAGTAGCATAGTTTTCAACTAGTAATGCTTGTATTTCTTGGTCATAGGCATAGAAGTTTTTTCTTACCATTTAAATTAAGAAATTTCTTCAAAATTTTCAGCAGAACCTAAAACGAATTAGAAATTTTTAAAGCTTAAAATATTTTTTGATTAATTGAACATACATTTTTTTTCTTATGTCTAAGTAAATTTTAAAAATTTACAGAAAATCTTATATTTCTCCTCTTAAATGTTTTTTTATGAACTGATTGAAGTCAGTAAATCTGTTTGTAGATATTTGACACAAAATATTTGTCTTAAATTTGAGTAGATTATTTAATCACTAATTGGAAGGCAGATTGTAAGTATTTTTATTAATAATATAAAGATATTTAATGGCATGATAATGTAAACAAAGTATATCATTGTGGCTGTTGTCATAACATACAACTTTTTTATAATGTAAAAGTGGCAAAAAAAGAACAAAAACTTTGTCTTAACTGTTTGGCACAAAAGGTTGAATACAAGTTTTTAAGAATAAATTACTGCAATATGACCATATTCTCACCAGATACAAAAACACAAACAATTTATCTTTTATCTTTTGTAATCTTCATCATGCTTTGAGCAAAAAAGAAAAAAAAAAGTCATTTTTCCTTGTAAATAAATATGTCATAAAATATCATTGCACATGTACACTGTATTCAATCACCCATTTAGAAGCCAATTTGTAGATGTTGTCAAGGTTTTAATGAGGTCATATTTAAAAAAGTGACAAAAGACTTTGTCATAATTGTTCATGTTTAATTTAGCATATGAATTAAAAAATAATTGAAGTTCAAATGTGTTAGTTGCATACAAAATACTTAACACACATTGTATTTTTGTGTTTATAACAAGCAAAATACTTACACAAAAGTTATGTGTGTTATTGTAATTGTTTACCTGAAGGAGTTATTGTGTAAAACATTTAAAATGCATATCAATTATGTGGTACTGTTTGTAAATATTGTACATGCAAAATGTACTATTGTTTATTTTGATACATTCCTGTAAAACAAGTGTGTTTAATCACTCTTTTGTTATTTAATAAATAATATAATGATTAAATGATGAATTAGGAGAAAAATTATAGATAAGAATATGAAGTGTAAGGAAGGATAATGTTAAGTATGGAGAGAAGAAATATGGAAATAGAAAGAATAGATTTTTTTAATTTTGTTTCTTTTTTTAAAAGATTCTAAGTGTGTTGTTTTTTTATCACATGAAATACATTTTATATGTTTTTGAAATATCAGAATTTTTCAGATACTGGGATAATATGTATTTTTCGAATTCAAACAATGAATTTTTGAGAATGTTTTGATATATTTTGTATCATTAAAATAGGAGAGGGATTGCTTATAATCTTGTAGCCAGCTTTTTTTTTCTTATATTTTATATACATGATATTGTTAAAAATACAATATGCAGTGTTAACATATTTAGATTTGGGGCAAAATGGATGGTTGTTATGGTTACGTGATCACGTGGTTAGAGGCTATGTGTGTAGGTGGAGCTTATTCACTGACATCACAATATAAAAGAGTGAAGTCAAAATGTACTGATTAAGTTGATTTTTATTCAGAAAGTTGCTCAAAAATTAAAAAAATTCACAGAGCTGCATGTTTTTGAAAGCTTTATACAATTAGTCTTAATATGACAATTCTTGGTTATCATGGAAAATGTTAAAAAATCAGTTTGCATTGTTTTAATTGCTAATATTCAGCTAAACAAATAAAGGTGGCCTTATTACTTAAAAAACAAATTTATAAGAGGCATAAACATATAATCAACATAGTATATTCCTGTTAAAATATAGCTGTTGAATCACTAAAGAGCCAGTCAGTTATATGTTTATACTATATGACCTTTATGAGCTAAATATATGTAACAAATAAAGTAAAATTGTCAATTTAAACCAGCTGCATAACATTTCCATTCAGAGCAACTTTAAGTATGAACATAATCTTCATCAGTACATGGAGTTGGATAGGAAGTGAGACAAATGTTGCCAGAATGATATAGGACTAAATGGATAGATGGTTTGTTTATACTTGTATGATCACACTAACTTATTAGGTATACATGTTAGTCACCCGAAATGCTGCTCTGCACTTAAGTAACATAAGTCATTTAACTGAAATGCTGATAGACACTTAAGTAAATGACTCACTTATCTAAAATGCAGATAGGCACTTTAGTAAATAAGTCACTTATCTGAATACAGATAGGCACTTAAGTTAATGAGTCACTTAATTGAAATGCTGACAGGCACTTAGGTCAATGAATCACTTATTTGAAATGCTAAAAGACACTTAAGTAAACAAGTCACTTATCTAAATGCAGATAGGCACTTAAGTTAATGAGTCACTTATATGAAAGGCTGATAGACACTAAGGTCAATGAATAACTTACTTGAAATGCTGGTAGCCACTTAAATAAATGAGTCACTTATCTGAAATGCTGGTAGCCAGTTGTTGTTTTTTTATCAGGATTGCTAATGGGGCTTCAAGGTGGCATCTGTCAATTAGCTTGTATTAAATACAGTTAGCATTGTCATGATAGAAAATTATTGGTATTGAGAATGATTGTCTAGGATGATTTTTAGACCAAATTTTATGTCATTCAACACGGTTTACTATCTGATTCAGGATCTGCAAAATTTGCCTGAGGATAGCGCAATGACCTGTGGGCTATATTAGTGCTTCTAATATTCCTAATGGCTCTGTGAACAAAAAACTATCAGTTGTTTTTTTAAAGGTTTGACTTCAGTGTATATACAACACCCTTTGTGATGGTTTGATTGCATTCCATGTGTTTTCACTTCTCATGTTTGGGTCCAAAATATGTTACTTTGACAATAAAATTCATGTATATTGTGAGTGGCTTGTTGTATTTTTTCCACCATTGGTTTAAAAATTAACAAGTTGTATAATTTTTTTTTAAAGCAAAACTTAATAATCCCATGTTAAATCAAATGTTGCATCTTAATGCAGTTCAGAACAGGAATTAAAGCATTTAAATGCAGACTTCAGAACAGGAATTAAGGCATCTACAAAAGTTAAAGCATTTAAAAGCAGTCTTCAGAACAGGAGTTAAGGCATCTACTGAAGTTAAAGCATTTAAAAGCAGACTTTAAAACAGGAGTTAAGGCATCTACAGAGGCTAAAGCATTTAAATGCAGGCTTCAGAATAGGAGTTACAGCATCTAAGTGCAGACTTCAGAACAGTAGTTACAGCATCTAAATGCCGACTTCAGAACAGAAGTTAAGGCATCTAAATGTAGACTTTAAAACGGGAGTTACAGCATCTTAATGCAGAATGTCCAACTGATTCAATTCTCGTAGTTTTTTTACCTAGACAGCTTCTGGAGTTATACTACAGTAAATGTCTTAATGACTACAGTTGTGAAAATGTGTTTAAAAAAATAAAAATAAGAAACAAACAAAGTATAAGTCATTAAGTGCACGTTTATTGATCTGATTCTTCAGGGGTAAATAATCACGTGACATCAAAACATAAACAAATTAAACATGAACATTTAACAGGCATTTGAACTTTGTAATAAGTAAACTTGTAACATATTATAATAACTGATTATAAACTGAACAGAATTATAAGGCACATGTTTCTGGTTTATATAATTTTTAATTATATAGTGAAATATCAATTATAAATTTGTTAATGAAATGTAATATATGTAGAGATGATTTTCTTATCATTTACTTGCGAATTCACACAAATTGCAGCATTCAAGGTTTTTTTGTGAAAATTATCATTGCATTTAATGCAAAAATTAAATTGCACTAGCAATGAAAGAGTTTCAAATCATACGACGTTATTTTCCAGTAATAAAGAAACGGTATATTAAAGCCAGTCTTTCTGATTTGGCCAAAACTACTACGATTTTATATGCATTTTGGTATTGTACTGACATACTTTCAATTTAAATATCACAAAAATGTCCTGAAATTATGATAACAAAGGCCAAACTCACTGAATCATAAAGCTTTTATAAAATGTGATAGGTTCGGTTTGAATCACCTCACCGCCCATCTCCGCGTGTTGCATTATGGGGTGGGTTTACGGCACACCGCATGTTAATAGTAGCAATAAACATGTTTTGCTCACACTCTTAAATCAACAAATGAACACAAACAGAAAAAAATGTTGAATATTGCATATATAGGAGCTTGGCCCCCAAAACGATAACATAGCAACTATATTTACATTAACAGTAATAGAGTATCATAGGCATGTATTTATTATACAATGCTGAAAAAGGCACTGGTCAGATGAGCTCTTTATAGGTAAATATTTACAAAAATATCCATATACATATTATAAACATAAACAGTCCATAAACAATTTAAAAAACATTTATCTTTCGGCATATCGATTCGAGTCAAACTTCAAAGCACATTCGTGTATTCACGTTTAGCACCATTTTTCAGTAGGAACAACTCGTGAGTTTCCGTTCAACATGGAAAAATCACGAAACTGTACGGAAAGCATGAGAAATTTCTGATGTAATTCACGCATACTCCATGCATCTCCTAACGTTACTTATTTGCACAAATTCGTTAATTCTACACAAAGATTCACGCAGTTTTAACACAGTTAGGGCAAAAACACTAAAACTTGCCGCTCTGAAAGCCAATCGGAATTCCTCGGCCATTACTTTTTGAAAAAAAAAAAAAAAAAGAATGATTGATTGAATGAATGAAGATCGCCATGTTATTGCGATTTGAAGCAGTGTCTGTAGTTTGTCTTATAACTGATTAACAGTAAACACCAGATGATCTGTGAACGATTTTATTTGTCGAACATGTTTTACTTTCATTTTGTTTTGTATAAACTATTCTGCTAGCGTCAATATAAACTTGCAAAAGATACAAAAAAAATCTGTGTTAAAGAAAAGCGCTCAAAATCGAATTGTGAAGTGTCTGTGTCCGAGACTGTTAAAAAACGCCAGAGGCTTTTCGCTTGGCTAAACAGCAAAACAATCACGCACATGATCACAAATTGCACATTACGAAATCAGAATAACAATTTGGCATTAGTTTAATATACAATAAAACGTAATATATTTTTTATAAAGTAACAAAATGCAAAATTTAAAGTTAACCTTTGTACAGATCAGAGCTTCAGATTAATTCTGATTTGGCTTGAATCGGACTTTTAGAATTTAGCAGGTAGTAATATGAACCAAACGGATATAACAAAATAGCTTAAGCAAAGTTTTTATCGTGTGTACTTTTTCTATAAGTAGATTCAAAGGTCATTTCAAAAATGGTATATTTATAACCTAAATTTTGTAATAACATGTTCAATAACTTTATTCCGTCTCAATCGGAATAAAACATCAGGACAATGAAAATAATACAGTAAAACACGACATGGTAGCTTAAATAGTGTTTAAAAAGGTACATTTATCCGAACTCTTCGATGTTGAAAGTTAAAATTCCCTCCTACAGACGATTAAAACGACTGCTGTCATTATATGGTGAGAGAGAAAATTGACCCGGAAACTACAGCGCCCACTAAAAGTAATTAGTTAATTAAAATGTCTATTATTTAAGCTTATGAGAATGTATACCAGCGGCAATGTTGCTAAAATGATTAACTGCTCCTCGGTTATATAATAAATGATGCAATCAAATTGCTAACGTAATATATAACTACAATACCTGAACTTGTATATCGTTTGCATAGATTGGTCAATTTTACTTTATGGTCAAAGGCTTCAATGGTTATGTGTATCAAATGAAATTTCTCAGTGAGCAACATAGACGTTTTTTGGCACATATACACATGCTGAGAGAATTTCGAATACGTATATCGCTTTGCATAAACCTCCAATTTTACTATTACTTAAACTTTCATGATTCTAAATATTTCAATCACAATTAGTACAGCTACTATAACTTGTTGTGAAGTTTAGATGATTATAAATCTCTCGCCCACTGTTAAATTATATCACTGTAAACTTGTTTTGAAGTTTCGGCGATTCTAAATCCACAAAGGTCCCCTGCCTGTGTTCTGGGTAAACTCTAAGGTGTTTCTCTAAGTCTTTAGGCAGAGCGAATGAAGAGTTACAGGCGCCGCAGACAAACGGTTTGACGTCGGCGTGCTTGGTAGTGCGATGGTATTTAAGATCATCCCCACGGATAAACGAAGCCGAACACAGATCGCACTTATACGGCTTCTCGCCGGTATGGTAGCGGACATGGCGCTCGCGATTCGGTCGAGACGTAAACGCCTTGCCGCAGTAGGAACAGATAAACCTCTTGTGCACCGCAATACCATGCGAGTCAAGTCCATCAAACTCTTCAAATGTTTCCTCACAAACTTCACACGTGAATGGAGCCTTGGTTCTGAACAGTACATCTGGAGTAATGACTTTCTCAAAGCCTGGGTTTCGAACCTGCAAGTTAAGTGTGGTAGGCGAGCCGCGTGTCGGCGTAGAAGAAAACTCGGTGTCCATACCGAGTACTGACGTCTTGCTGTACTGGCTTAGTGGTATCCTGAAGTCAGAGGCGTCATCACTGACTGTCGACAGATTGCTGTTTGTATTATGATGGTCAATGAATGATTCATTGCTACTGGTAGAGTGCCTATCGCTGGGCGACTCCCGATCGAGAACTGATTGCGAATCCGACATCGTTTCCCGTTTGAACTTCAGTTTAATCCCATCCATCGCAACCTTAACGTTAGATTGTTTGTGCGATCTTGGTGTATCTATTTCTGAGGAATAATTCATAAAAGACGGTGAGGCGTTCTTTCGTTTTCGCGTACAAGATTTGGATTTGAATGAAGTGTCAAAACTTGCAACCGTCACAGCATTGTCGTCAAGACCGCCGACTTTCTTATCAAGGGTGTTGTTCATTTTTGCAAATGTAGTCTGAATTTCCTGCATCGTTTTCATGGCATTTTTGACGAAGGGAAAATCAACGGGATTTACATCAGGTACGGCTTTCTTACTTAAGTTCAGTATTGCAGAATCGCCTATCTCTTCTCTGTTATTTGTCTGCCCATCGATAACAGTCTCCTCGTCGTAGGCTCTCAACCGCTTAACCGTCGGAAGACGAGAAATTATCGTGTCTTCATCGTACGACGACCTTTTCAACTCTCCATCTAAATCATCAGCAAATAACCGTTGCTTGAAACGATTGGTCCCATCTTCATTTGTTCTTTCTGAATAGACAGGTGCATGTTTTTCTGCAATTCCGTTGTGTATATCATCATCCAAAACCTCTACTGAGTCGTCCCCTTCGTGTGTAGCACTGATGTGATCTTGAAGCATGTCTTCGGAACTGAAGCCGTGGTTACACTCAGTACACCAATATTCACTGGAACCATTTGCTTCAATCTGCGAGTCTACATAACTTTTCTCGTCGCCATAACTCTTCTCAAAAGATTCAAGATCATTGTTATTCTCTTCTATAACGACGTCTTCACTCACACTACTGCTATCTCCCTCATTACTTGCGGCACCTAACGAGCTATCTGTAATATTGGCGATTTCGGCATAAAGAGCCTTGGGCATGTGGGTTAACATGTGTTCGCGGAGATTTGATGGGTACCGGAAGTGCTTCTGACAGATGCCACACGTGTGTTGCTTAGCTTGAATATGCGAATGCTCGTGCCTTTGGAACTGGTCATAAGACGACAGTTTGACTTCGCAAAAGCAGCAGCCAAAACTCTGAACAATGTCGTCTCCTTTGTGTTTCTTTAGATGGGTCGTGTAGACGAAAGGATCTGAGAAGGTCAGCTGACAGTGTGAGCAGACATATTTCTTTGGTGGTCCATGTGTCAGCATATGTTTGTGGAACATGAGGCTGTTGGAGCCGGTGAATGAACACAATGAGCATCTGTAGTCCTGAAACTCTGGGTGTGATTTCTTGTGCTGCTGGAATTGTTGAGCCTCAATGAAGCTCTCGCCACACTGTGGACAGATATGATACACCTTAGAATTATGCTCCTTGATCATGTGATTCTTCACACAGGACCGGTCAGAGTAACCGGTTTTGCAGATGGCACATCGGAATGGCTTTTCGAACGTGTGGCGGAGAAGATGGCGTTTGAAGTCATCGTTTCTGGCAAAACTCTCGGGACATTTGTTGCAAGAATACGGTTTGATACCTGTGTGAAGTCGAATGTGGCGCTTCATGTTGTTTCGCGATGTGAATGTTGATAAACAAACAAGGCACGTAAAATGTCCGTGTGCTAACATATTGTGATTCTCAAAGTCAGGCACGTTCTTCAGGACCGCGGAACATTTCTTGCATAGAATGTTTTTCGCTTTAGACACAGTCAGCTTTTCAAGGTTTTTGCTCACTGATTCCATTGCTGATATATTGGCCCCAATCAAACTTACTGGCTGTTTGGTTTGCGTATCATCTGGATTGCACGATGCCTCACTTTTCACACTAACGTCAGACTTAATTGCTCGTCCGTTTATGGCCTCAATCATATCCGCGACATGATTGCTATCACGAAAACTTGACGTATGACTTTCACGTGGCTCCTTGTTATTGGATAGCTCGTCTCTGACGAGCACATCTGGCGTCATTGGCTCCTTTTTGACAGTGATCGGTGTCAATCGCGCTGTCGGGTTGACGTCGCCTGCATTCCCATGTCCGTTGACTTTGTCTGACTTCATGCCTCGCTCTAACACCTCATGTATGATATTTGGTTCACTTTTAACAGGAATTGTCGGTGGCGGGGAGGCAGAACATGCACCAGCTGCGCCATCGTGGCCGTTGGTTTGTTGTGGTTTCTGTTCCCGGTGGAGGAGCTCGTGTAGTTTGACTACATGTTGAACGGTGCGGTCTACTGTAAGACAGAGGATACCGTCCACTTCAAGAGCCTGGCTGTAGTTGATGGTCTCACGACAAACCGTCAGGATGGACTGCTTCAGGAGGCGGGACACCAAGTCTCTCTGTTGCTGGTTGGACATTCTGATACCGCCGTTGTCGGCTTCAAGCTCTCTCTCTCTGGCTCTCAGTATCTGAAATAAAGACAACATCAAAATCAGACATGTGGTTATCGCTGGTTCTGTGATTATCAGTACAGATTATTTGTTGTGACTAAAAGGAGTGTGATTTTCGTTGAAGATAATAGAAACTTTAATTTTAAAAACTGCTTTTGACTGCAAAGGTACTTTGAATAAGGTTTAAATATTGCATCAGCATGATTGTACATGTTAGTTAAACCTATTTATTTATTTATAGTCGATTGGGAAACAAGTTCTTTTAACTTATATTAATCCCGCTCGACTGTCCACTTCCTGGGTAGAACCAGTACTCAGGTACTGAATACCTGTTGTACATGTTCAATATACAGTTTTAATCCCTTGTACAATAATGAGATTTTAGTACAGTTGTGTATTTTATGTGTCATCAACACAGGCATTCTCTTACTGTCGTTGGTTCATTATGTTAATCTCTCACTCGGAACACAACGGCTAAATGTAGAAATGACCGAGTGTCCAAAACTTTACGGAAAAGAGGGGAAAAGCCGATGTATTCCGATTAATTATGCCTGTCACAGACTCGAACTGCTTTTAGCAATGTGAATTAAATAAGACATCGGTTTGGAAATTGAAAACATAACTTTTAAAACGTTTACACCCTTATTATGTGAAGTATAAATAAATGTCCTAAATTTTATCCTTTTTACTCTTTTTAAATTAAATTATGCATTTTTCTTTTTGGTTCATAAAATTTGTTGTTTAATTCGCTCGTATGCGTCAAATATACGGCGCCATTGTTTTAATTCGTGTGCATGTATGTACGTAAAAAGTACAGAAAAAAATAAGTTAATGCTAATTTTATAATTTAACTTAAGTTTTCTGATCATTACAAGATACCTTTATATTTAATAATTATGATCATTAATGATAATAATAATAATAATAATAATAATAATAATAATAATAATAATTAAAG
Organism: Sinonovacula constricta; assembly: GCA_007844125.1. Lineage (NCBI taxonomy): Eukaryota > Metazoa > Mollusca > Bivalvia > Cardiida > Solecurtidae > Sinonovacula > Sinonovacula constricta. The sequence goes on along the minus strand of CM017558.1, from coordinate 67,498,939 downwards.
ATGATAATTATGATACTGACGACGAATAAATCTTATTGCACATTTATCAGAGAGATGCGCTATAAAAGTATTTTATCATGAACAAAAGCAAATACTTCAAGGTCTAATTCTGCGCTAAAAGTTATCTCCCTTTACTTAGCTTTTAATTGGTAACCAACAAAAACTTTATGGCAAGAATTGAAAAAGTGATGTTCCTCTGGCGATATGTTACTGGTACTTAATGTTGCTTGCTTTCAGTTTTGTTGTTGCTGGATACATTGAAACCTTTGAACGCTGTAAACATACATGTGCGTATGTGGTTGTTCACAGTTATATGTGATGATGATCACGGAATTCTCATTCTTGTTTACAAAAATGGCAACTCCGTGTTTTACTTATAAAAAAAAAATATAACAGTATAATATAAATATATACAATATGTGACTAAGAGAAAATTTATTCCAGTATAACTTTTATAAATATTCACATAAAAATGGATTTTATCATAAAATGTATTAAATCTGAGACATTTTCCGCATCCATCTTCCATCTAATAAAATCTTCATATTTAAACATATACCAGCAATTGAAAATAAGCAATTTCAGGATATGTTGCAATATCTTCTGATTCAATTCCCGGCACGTGAATTTCCTATCTAATCTAAATTACGCGAGGTTATCGAAAGGAAGTGTTTCGGAAAGATTCGTTATTTGCACGGTTTTATATGATCCGTTTAAAATACTGAAGCAGTGCCAATATACATGCTACACTGATTACTCGGGCCTAGCGTCTTCAGGAAACAGACATCTTTCTCTTATCCAAGTTCCAAAACTACAATCGGAATTTCTCGGCCATTCCTTTGTTTTCGTAAAAATGACCGATTCCCATTGTCCCGACTAACAAGTAACGTATCTACTCGACTATTTCCGGAATCTCATGGAAATCGCCGACACAAATGAGTGAAAACGTTGAAGCAAACATGCTTAATATGCCTACAGGAATCAAACGAATTCAAATGTATGCTTTATTTTTGCAGGAAGACGTAAGAGGAGAATAAGAGTGTACGAAAATAGAAAAAAATGAAGTAAATAATAGAGAATGGAAAAGCAAGTAATTAGTCCATGTTTGTTTGCTTTTTGTTGTTATGCACAATCATGGTCATATTGGCGATGCCCACCAAATCATTAGTGAAGGATGACCCAAAATGTATGTCCGGGTAGAACCACCGGCGCGCTGAGGAATTACAATGAAGAAGAGAAGAAAGAGTATGCGGAGTAGGACGAGAATGAGGAGAAAGGGATAAGGATGGGGAGGACAGAACGAGAGTAGGGAGGAGGGAAAGAATGGCGAAGGGAATAGAATGAGAAGGGAAAAAGGATGATGGAAAGGAGGAAGAGAATAAAAAGAAAAAGAATATGATAATGCAAATATAATGATAAAGAGAATGAGGAGGAGGAGAATGGGGATGAAGGCGATGAAGCGGAGGAGTATTACGAGGGAACGAGTATGGGAAGAGGAATATAAAGATTAGGAGGAGGAGAGGAAGAGGAGAAGGTAGAGAATGAGAAGGACGACACAATGAGGAGAAGGGCGACACTATGGAGAAGAATTAAGAGAATAAGAAAGGGGGGGGGGCAGTAAGGGGGGGGGGGGCGGTAAGGGGGGGGAGTATGGAGAAAGGGATAGAATGGGAAGATTAATGATGTAGAGGGTGATGAGAATGTTGTTGTTGTTGTTGTTGTTATTGTTGATGATGATGATGTTGATGATGATGATGATGATGATGATAAATGTATACTTAAATTATTACAATTTTTACATAAATTTGGGGTAGTACATAAATATATGTCAGTCGAAACGAGTTAAATCCCTCCTCTGCTACGTTCGCAACAACCCACGCCTATTTTTAAATATGTGCATACTGTCACATGTAATTGAAACTTATTAGAACAGTTTACTGGATACATGTATTTAGGTGCAAACAAAGCAGATCATCATCAGACACATCCAGTCAGAAACCAGAATTGTTCCCAGACACTTTCAATTTATACTCAGTGCGTTAAGACTTAACGCATGCATGTCTAGTAGCTATACATATCTATTCAGTTGTCGACCGCAGGCTTTAAATAAATTATTTTCTCTGTCTACTTCCCCCTTTGCGGACCCCCGGGATAAAACCAGACAGGAAATCAAGCACGTGACCTTTCCACGTGGAAAATAATTTCCGTGACGAGTTTATCCTGTTATCGTAAATAACTCCAGACGGGAGATTTTGTGCGTTTAAAGTTTTGGACTTAATCGCACGGTGGCTGTTTGCGGAGTGTAAAACATAAAGACAGGGTCTTAGATCAGGTTTCCTGGGCGTGTTTTAAATTTATTAAAAGAAATCAGTCTATGGTTGAATTATACCCCAGCCAAAACCATACATCCGCATATCCGGACTCGAAGATCCGGAAAGTGGGCTCTGGGGCGATCTAGAACAATGTATACTTTGTACATAGGCTAGACAGAATCCCCGAAACATAAATTTCATACACTTCATCATATCAGTCACTTTATGTTTTTTGTTTTCTTTGAAATACATCGCAGCGACCAATTATGATTATTATAGCCACGTCTGCCGTTTTGGTGGAGGATGATCCCAGACAAATGTCTGGGGAGAACCACCGCCGCCCTGCAGATCACCTGGAAGACCTTTCCACTTTAAGTCCTTAGCCTCAAACGGGTCTCGAACCCACATAGCAGGGAGGCTACGCGGCACAGTCATCTATTCTTACAATTACAAAAATTTAATTATCAACTGAAAATTAATTTTAAATTTGACCCATATGTAACTTATTTTAGCTAGTTATTACAGTAGGTTTAACGGAAACATGCAATGAAGTTTGATTTCGAATATGGTAACCCTGTGCAAATGAACATTTTGACGCGAGGAAAAATAGTCCGCATCTCTCGTAACATAACAATACGTACAAGTCAGGTATTTTATTAACTTACAAATGACAAACACCATTTATTAAGCAACACGTAACCCACGTGCATAAAATCGTATAGGTGTTTTAATTTATCACATTAGCTTCTTAATTGTTTGCAGTGCTTAGAATTAAAAGGTGTTATCCGGCAGTTTGTACCAATTTCTTTTTATATATGGTTAACAGATCAATCGTCATTAAAACATGTTTTTCCTGTCTGAGTCACGTGATCTTTTCAGATACCAATAATTTAAAGGTCGCATGAGAGAGATAAAACTTGTTCCCAATAGCCGGATACCACCTTTTAGAGGTGTTTGTGACACTTTCCATCACATTTACTGCTTTTTATTCAACTACATCAAACATTATTCAAATTGCACCGAACAGGAATAGACTGGGAAAATGTTAAGAATATTAAAAAGTATGTACTCATCGGGACGATCTTGCGTTAAACTGTTTGGCAATACGTCAGAATTCTACAATAGCCTTGTGGGGCTGAAGCAAGGGGAGACAATATCACCCATTTTAGCATCCCTAATCTTAGAATATTTAGAGAAGTTTATACTAAACAATGGCGGCAGGGGTATACATATGAATGACCTAATTCTGACAACAATTCTTTTTGCAGACGATATGGTTATTTTCGGTGAAACTCCTGGGGACTTACAAAAAAATCTGGATGTATTTAAATTATATTGTTGTAAATGGAGTCTAGAACTTAACTGTGACAAAACGAAAATAGTCGTGTTTAGAAAGAGAGGCGGCTTGTTGGCAACTGAAAGCTGGACATATAATGATACTCCTATTGAAGTGGTAAATGACTTTAACTATTTAGGTACAGTATTCAATTATACAGGTTCATTCGCATTGCATAACGAATATAGTACTGGTAAAGCAGTAAAGGCATTAAATGCGTTACTACATAATTGTAAATCTATTCAGGTTAAACCAAAAATTTTGTGCCAGTTGTTCGACGCTTTTGTTGGCTCAATCTTTAATTATGGCACTGAGGTGTGGGGTTTTACTAAATCTAAGTCTATTGAAAGGATTCATCTTAAATTTTGCAAAAGGATTCTAAATGTTCGAAACAACTGTAGCTCTGCAGCAGTATACAGGGAATTAGAAAGATGCCCTTTGTATGTATCTAGGTACGTTAGGATAATTAAAAATTGGTGCAAGCTGATAAATCGTCAAAATAGTATATTGACAAAAAAGTTATTTATCTTTAACTGATTCTAATAATGGAAGAAGAAACTGGGTCTTCAATTGTAGAAAGCTGTTGGATGACTTTGGATTTTCATATGTATTTGGAAACAGTGATACATTTGATATAAAAATATTTCCAAAAAAATTTAAACGAAGAGTTATTGACTGTTTTATTCAAGAATGGTTTTCATCCATTGGAAGTAGTCCGGTTTCTTGAAGAATATAATTATTTTAAATCGAGTTTTAAGTACGAATCTTATCTTGATATATTACCTTTTGATATCCGTTTCTATATTACCCGTATAAGAATATCTGCACATTCCTTGAGAATACAAACAGGTCGCTTTGGAAGCAATTATATTCCTAAAAATGAACGACTGTGTACTTGTTGAAATACAAGAGATATTGAAGATATCTATCATTTTATACTTGTATGCCCATTATATAAAGATTTACGCACAACATATAAACAACCTTCATTCTATCGTAGACCATCGGTGTTTAAATTAAACTTACTGATGGCTATAGCCAAAAAAAAAACTACTTCTTAATTGAGCACAATTTATCAAAAAAGCTCTGCAGGATAGAAATCATTATTTAAATAAGTTATGTACATAAATGTTCTGAACTTAAGTAAATTATTGGAAAATAAGTATTACTCTCCAAAACTAATATGTTTGTTGACACATGTATGTTTACCACGTGACAAAATGTTGAATGTTGACTGAGATGTGTCATTAGACAATGTATATTCTTACAAGTCTGAATAAAATTGGTTCTGTTCTGTTCTGTTCATGTAACAAAGTTTTAAAACCAGCTGAAACTCTTATACTTTCATGAATTTATATCCCAGAATGTTACGGACATCCATAAAATATTTCTTCACAACAGAATAGATCCGGTTTACATGTAGCGCAAAGTGAAGTCATTATTATGTCAATCTATGAACATTCTGTGTCCAGTCATATATTCCGAACCAGGGACCCGAAGGTCCCCGAAGCTAGGACCACTCAACCACTCTACCATATATTCATATTACAGATCCGATCTGCCAGCTGGTCGCAGAAGGCAGTGAGTCCCCGGGATATCGCAAATATCTCGACCTAGTAGATAATGCTCAATCAGTGGAACATTTGCTCTAACAGATCGCTCCCCGTTTCGACACTTTTTGTAGTTACAGAATGATATTCCTGTGCGGTATTGTTAATTCCTAAATCTGCATTTCATCTATATACATAACACAATATAGTCATTTTTGAACTGCTAGTTTGAACAGATTACAACATTGATGTTATCATTAGAAGCATGTCTAGTCTCCTTCGACATGCAAACATGTACATGTTTCTGTACGCGCACGACTTCTTCCCAGGCACGACGACAGCCCGCGAGTATTCAATGTCATGTGGGTCTTTTTTTCGCGCTTCCGAAATTCAGATTTCTCATAACGCAAGCGACACCGCCTCAATATTGCTAGTAACAACTGATAATCGCTCAAGCGGACAATTGCTTCATACAGAAAACAACTCTGTTAACTTCATTGACGTTCTTGCGAAAATTATTACATTACAGTTTTGTTTAAACACATACACATAATTGAAGCGTATACGAAATTCTATGATTATTGTTCGTTGGATGAAACGTCACATCACCAATATTTCATCTATCCAGTCACGGTGTTAAATTAAAGTAGAAAAAATGCTGTTTTCACTGTGATAGCATGCATGTCGTGAACACCTGGCATGATCCTAAACCGAGACAGATTATCTTGACCAAGCCGACCAGCTGCGGATCTTATAACTGCTTGAGCGCTGCCAAGGGAGCTACAACATTTTGTATGACGTTGGTATGTGACCCGGATTGAAATCCGGGACCTCCCGTCCATGGAGCCGACGGTTTTGCGATTGCGCTATCACGACAAGTTACAGCGATTATATGACAGTATATAGATAAATGTGCTGAAAGACGCCATCTTGAAAGTCGTCTAACAACTCCGCCCTAACCGCATGAGTTCAAGACCTGATAGGGACGAAACCCTTATGTGTGATAGTCTTCCAACTAAGCTGCGGTACATCGGTGGTTGTACACAGACAATTGCCTGGGCTCTTCTTCCACCAAATATCAACTTTGCTGTAACAATATATGTTGCAGCGATGTCTTTACAAAAATCCTTAATAAAATTGTATTGTTGGTGTTGTTGTTGTAGTTCTATTAAGCCTTTAACAAAGACCAGGATACAAATATTAGGAAGTAAATTGTTTGGTGGATAAGTTCTTGTTCAAGAAAATCGGTATCGGCAGTGATCACGAAGGGGGTTATTCTTATTTATCACGGCCCTAAAGGTGGTATCCAAAAGTTTGGACCAAAATATGTTTTCTCAAATAACCAAATAAGCCATTGTTACATGAACAGATCCTGCAAAATGCTACTCATTGGTGCCCTAGATCAGTGTGAACATTGAAACATAAATCCTCATTTCTCATTGCAAACAGCTATTTCCTATCTGAGCCACGCTGCTGAAATAGCTATTTTTAACTAAAAATACACGTGCCATCTCACTTTTGAGACTACGTCATTATATCGTCATCCGGGTAATTCTATCTATTTTTGGCAGACATCACCATCGCGATTAATTATAGATTTGGGACAATTAAACTCTTGAGAGTGCTTTATAGCGCTTTGTACTGTGTAAAAATAAAGTCAGTGTCCAAACCTGTCTTTACTTATACTTAAGTATGAGTTTAAAATTCAGAAGTTATGCCCTTATTCCGCAAAGCAATGGTAAGGTATTGCTACATGAAACTGATATAGGCAAACTGTCGGATACCATCTTTAAGGAGTAAACAGGAGCTGTCACAGGACAGCAAGCTCGGCTATTTAAGTGCTTGACAGTATCAACCTGACACCAGACACAACTATATGTAAATGAAATGTAACAGAAGGTCACAGTTTTGTGAGTAAAGCATAACGGTGGACAAAACTTTTTCCTCGGAAACTTACTCTCCGGTTAATTATAATCAGAAGAGGACTCTCCTTGACAATTACCCTTCAGATGATTTTGGCAGGGGCGGACAAAATCTCTACTGGACAAAATCCCTATCTCGAATATATAAATACACCTCCAAACAATTACTGGCCCAACAGTTTTTGAACTTGCGGACAAACCCCCTTCTGGACAATATTTTCCCGCAACCCGCCCCACAGCAACCCTAATGTTTTAAGGAGTCGGACAAAGCCGTACGGTGTACAACTCCTGTCCCAGATAATTACTCTCCCGCTTATATTCGTAGGGATGGTCAACTCCAGTCGCTGATTATTACTCTCCTGTTAGAATCGGTAGGGGCAGACAACTCCTTTACCTGATAACTCTCCCGCCTATATAGGTTAGGGTGGGCAATTCCTGTCCCTGATAATTATTCTCTCGTTTACATTGGTAGTGCGGGGGTGAGGGGGGACTTCTGTCCCTGATTATTACTGTCCCAGTAATATTGGTAGGAGTGGACAACTTTTTCCAAGTTCATTACTCTCCCGCTTATATTGGTAGGGGTGATTAAAACTAAACAAACTATAAACCAAAGATTTGTGGACTCTGTGCTCTCTTTGACAATCCAGGCCTCTTCGGAGTACAACAAGTGGGTAGGAATAACAGCTGTGTGTTTTTTTCCTTCCGTGTATGGCAGCTAATGAGTCACCTTGGTCCCGGGCAGACCGCCACTTACCACATCCGGTTGGAAATGTTTGCTTGCATTGTGTCATTGTATAAGCTAATCTGGTGAACCCAGGAGACTTAAAAAAGGTATCCGCTCCCAGTAGACTAATCAGCGTTCAAACACAGATGGTTCGAAGTACAGTGGGACAAATTAATCACCCACACTGTTGTTTAGTAGTCTAAAGAAACACCACACAAAATGCCATAAAGTCCGATTTTCAACGTTCTGTAGCCATAATAATATAAAAAAACCTGACATTTTGTGTTTTGGCAATAAAAGTTTTCTTATTTTTTTGTTTAGGAAATCAAACTTTCATAAAAACTAAACCATTTGTATGTGACCAAATACAAAATTCATTAATTGAACAAATAATTATTGGACTGGGACCAACGGAAACCAGTCCATGAAAAATAATTTCAGCAGTCAACCCTTAGTCAAACCCAATGTGGAAATGTAGCGGATACAACTTATATAATCTCACCACAATCAAATGTGAACTTATGTGTTTGCCCATTAGCTTGTAAATTAGCGATAAACTAATCTTTACGTCACTTCTTTTCGGTTCAATAATGTCCCCATACCCTCCACATTAAAGGTGGTATCCAACAATTTGTCTATATCTAATACATGCAACAACTTATTACCAAAGGACTGGAATATCTGATATTAATGTCTGTATAAACGTATACTATAGTTTAAAGTTGTTGTTAACATTACCGTAATTACGAAACAATACATATTGTAAAATAGGTCGCTTTAAAAACCAGGTATTTCCAAATAATATAAATAAGCACGATGAGGATTTCAGCTAAAAAAAGATACCGACGTCAGAGCTGAATACCCGGATATCATGTAACGTGAACTCAAAAGTGGTCCCGTGGGTTAAAAATAGCTAATTGTGCATCGTGTCTAGGATAGGAAACACTTATCAGTTATGACAAGCGGGGAAAGTGGTGTTTTTTATTGGATGTGTAGGGCACCATAAATAGGATAAAGTGGAACATTTAACATGATAATAAATTATGTGGTTGCATAAGAGAAACAAAATTGTTTCAAACTGACGGATACCACCTTCAATATGCCCATTGTACCCACAACCGGTTTGAAGCTTTGGGCTCGAAGTCGTAGATTACGGGTGCGAGCCCAAAACAAAACCCAAACAAAAATCTTAGTAGTTGGGCAAGACTTTGTACTTCGCAATGTTCCTGTCAGACACTCCTCTTCAGTAGTCCATCTATCCAGAAACTAGAGAGTCGAGAACGATTTATAAATCCGCGCTGAAATAACTAAAATAAGGTCGTTTAAACCACATGTCAATATGAATCAACACGTAGCCTATGTCATAAAGACAGTTTCATAGGAAGCATGTTTCCGGGAAAACCCAGATGGGCGGGCTTGAAATATAATGGCAATGCGGTGACTTGGGCAATTGGTGTGATGAGGAAAAAAACCTCCATCCGCCAAATATAAATCAGATTTAAAAATACGGCATTCGTCACTTTACAGAAGCGTATACAGGCGTTTGCATAATGACACCTTTCTTTGAAGTTGTTTATCTTATGTGTTTTATTAGGGGATTTCGAACCATTGTAAAACAAATAAGGGGAGCTCAATAAAGCCTTTAAAACTGATAAACAATTAATGTGATATCTTTTTTGACAAAAGAAAATATCTCACCTTAAAATAAACAACAGCGACAACAAGCATTCACTAACTTTAAAATTTAGCATTGGGTTTGACATTTTACGACAGCTCTATGCGTACTCACTGTAAATGCAGACATGAATGTATTCAGGGCATGTTTTGACATTGTATACTTAAACTGTGTGTGCAAAGCTAGATCTAGATATCTTTAAGGCTATAGCCCATCTAATACTCGTCGAAACTGAAATATTACGTTTGACTTATTTAACATAAATCACTGTTCAATATCTGCACATTTGCAACTGCCTGTGACGCGCATGCATGTCAAGTCCCATCTCGAGCTAGTTTGCAACGTGTCCGGTAACACAGCGCGACATTTTATCGCGTGCAATATCCGGAGTGAACGCCTGCACGACCGACTTGCCGCGCAAGAGCAGTGTCCCTGATATTTTCCTGTACACATAAATTAACGCGACTACACAGGCGACAGTATTTATAATCCGTCTTGTGCCTACGCTCGTCTCCGGGGTCCCATACTTAGCCAAAATCTACATACATATTATACACCAGTCGCGACATTGTGTTGTGTGTATACACTATTGATGTTCGGCTAGGGAATAAGGACTAGGAGGTCCGGAGACGAAATTTGGGGGTGAGGTATCTCCCCAGAGAATATCTGTTTATATATGAGTAGATACTTATTCAGTCCTTTTAAAAGGTCCGGTGGTTAGAGTCTATACATACCCAAAAACCATATATTCGTTTAAGGGAAGGGTCGCGTTGGGTTTACTAGACTGTGCGTCGGAAATGTATTCAAAAACAGGATTGGGGAAAACCTGCAAAATACCTCGTAGCTGCACAAATTCCTTTACAATTCAACAATCACAATGCGCCGTAATAGTTTAGCAAGTTTATCAAGGCATTATTAAATTCTTATTTGACTCATTCGCACATTTTAACTTAATTTTTAATATTTGCGCAGTTCACATGCCCACAAAAATTAATCGAAGACAACAGTGACCTCTTCCTGATCAATTAAGTTCGAACTTGGAACCGCAGACAAGTCAACTAGCGGACAATCACCAACCAGAACAGACCCTGTCCCGGAAGATAAAGCCAATTTGGGCTTTTTCGGAGTAGATCACTCTCGGACAATTCGTACCTCCGACAACTCCCATCACGGACAATGCTTATCATGGATAATTTCAATCCAGGATGCCCCCTACTCCCGGATAATGCCGCTTCCAGACAAATGCCATTCCGAACAAGTCCCTTTCCAGAAAATTTACTTCCTGCCATGCCGGAAAACAGTTTAGCATTAGTGTATTTTTTTTAAGTTTTAGTTTAGATAAAAGAAATGGTTGTGGACAGTTTGTTTTGTTGTTGTTGTTTTGTTGTTGGTGGTGGTGTTGTTGTGTAAGTACTGTTACCAACTTGACTAAAAAGTCTTTACTAGATCTATGGTGATATCTTAACTAGTGAACAGTGTATGCAAACGGATTCCACTTAACTTTATACCCAGTGATGATCTGACATTATTTACCGCAATAGTTGACACTTTGGTCCCCAAGATAGACTTTGATAAACCGGATGTGTTTATGTACAAGCATTCTCCAACACACACTTTGCAATGCATATCATATTGTAAATTTGATCACCACGTGTGTGCAGCTGATACGAGGTAACCAGAGTCAAGTTTACAGCAGATATACATGCCGGCCTTCTACATGTGAAAGATAACCATCTACAGTTGAACAATGGTGATTTTATGACAATCCGAAAGGAAAATAGTTGATGACATCAAATAAAACTGTCATGCTGCACCTGAATAGACCACAAGTGTTCAATACTGGGTACCGTACATCCGATATGATTCAGTGATATCAGGTGCGGATTTAGACGCTGCGAACCCATATCCTTAATATTCCCAAACCATAAGAAAGAAAGCATACAAATTGAATATACATGATAACGCAGCATCGAGATTTGTGTCTCCTTTATATACAAAACCATATTAAGGGTTTTAAACGTTTACTCCTACCTTTTGCATATGTCACAGAAAGACGTATTGGCAATATGTGGTTTGGAAATTTCTTTTGATCTAAACGTTCTATGTGCCCGTGGACCTCAATACTTGGTCGCAGTTGGCCAAATTTACATTAAATGTGTTTTTATATGTTTATTCTAAAAAGCAAGACTTAGTTAAAGATGGGACCCGATAGTTTGAACCACAATAAAATCTTAAAATATAACCAAACTAGTCATTAATTCCTGAAAAGGTCTTGCAGAATGCCGTTCATTGATGACCTAGATATGTTTGTACAGTGAAGCATAAATGCTAACTTGTCATCGCAAACAGATATTTCTTATCTGAGCAACGCTGCACATTAAGCTATTTTTAAACTAAGAAAACCTCGGGACAAATTTCTTTTGAGATCACGCTACATTGTCATCTGACGTCAGTATCTGTTTTTAGCAGATATCACTATCGTGCTTTTTGTAGATTTGTGAAGAATCAGCATTTATAGTAATTTCTTTCCCAATATGTACTGTCTTTCACCGTAGGAAGTGTTCACAATCGTCTTTACTTAGACTTTAGTATATGTTTATGCAGAAATTATGCCCAGATTCCTCACAGTAGTGGTACGGTATTGTTACATTTATTTGATATAGGCAAACTGTTGGATACCACCTTTATGGTATCCGAAAGTTTGGACCAAAAACATTTTCATTATAAATCTTAGTAAACCATTGTTATCTGAACAGATCTCGTAAAATGCTGTTTAATGGTGTCCTTCACCTGTCTGAAAAGTGAACCATAACGCCACAATCGTCATTACAAACATGGATTTCTTATCTGAGCCACGCTGCACAGTTAGCTATTTTTAAACCAAGAAACCCTCGAGCCACTAATGTTTTAGTTCATCCACGCTATCCGCTGTGACGGCGATGTCTAGTTTTAGCAGGAATTTCAATCGTTCTTATCTACAGATATTGCATATATAAAATGTAGGCAAACTGTCCAATACCATCTTTAAACCATTCTTACCCGTTTATCCTCAACCCCCTTTCACTTCAACACTCTAGCATATCACTGACTTGCGCGTGCGGTCATTTGCATACGTCATTTGTAAACATTACGCAGACTGGTTGGATAGTGACGTAATAATTTGAATTCTACACAGTTGGGATCGTCAGGTTCTATGTATCATGTTACTACACAAAAGCTGCGACCAAGTGGCTGTATATGCTATTCATATAACTCGATCTGGTAAAGAAGATGTACATTCAGAGACATAAAATGATATTAGCATTCGATTGTATTGGACTACAGTCCCTACCAGTTATGTATGCTAATCTTAGATCTACACTGACCGGAATATGCAGTAGAACATGCATTTAACATTCTGAATTACAAGTGTCGAGTTATCTTTTTAGTCGAGTTATCTTTGTACACTTGCAACAGTACTATACAATTAGAACAATGGCTGGGTTTATATACACAATGTATTGTACATACACAAGAGGGCAGTATAAGGGACACAAGTGTATATGGCCTAGTTCGGATTAAAATTTTCCTGACCTCTGGAACAGTATATCTCTCATGTCTCGCCCCTTGGATATGGCTTGATGTTCTCTGTCGATGTCCCCAAATACACACCGTAGCGACATGTAAGAAATATATTTAAAATAGAAAAGCCCCATCTCTTATTTCTCTCGATTTAGCTAGCTAGCTAACTGCCAGGCTACTTAATTACTACATTTAAACCCCGAAATGCGCATTGCCACTTTTACATGAAATCATAACATAAAGAATGATTGTGCAGGTGATATAATTAGCATGTAAAGAAAATCTGAAGAGTCTACAGAACGAAAATCTGCTCCGATTTATAAATAATCTCCATATAGTCTATAAATTTAGGCTTTTTAGTCTACTTGAACTTCGGACAGTCCTACACCACGCCGAGCTAGTAAGAAGGTTGATCAACACCTTCCAAGTATAGCAGACGACGCGTGATTAGTTTACAAGAATGAGAGATAGAAACAGATAAAAACAAATAAATAAGACAACAGTACCTTTAGAAAAATAGTGTTGGAATCAACAGGTGGCTATGAAAGGAAGTCCCCTACAAGTGTTTCCCGGGCGAGAGGTGCACATCGCTTTAAAACCTGATCCGAACTCCAGTTTACACACAGCTCGCACACTGCAGACCTTTCCGTGACTGCCGAATTTTTCCGAGCGGAACGCTTAGCTTTGCCCTAAGGGGGGACTTGCGGGGGAAACGATTCATCATTTCCTGCAGGGTTAAATAACAAATCGACGCAATTATGTCGGGAGGGCTGGACAACTTGGTGACATATGCTTTCCGGGCCATATTTACTAGCGGACTAGCGAACTGACAAACCTTTTTTTTTGCTTTTCCTGGTGCCGATTTAAAATGTCAGTGTTAGTTTCACTCCGGTAAAATGTACATGTGTAGAATATATTTGTACACATCGTACAGTTGGACGCTGCTCCAACTACAATGTAAACACACGCAGGAACGGTGCACGTTGTGGTGATGAATGTCGCGACAAAAATGCAAAGTTTCGCTCATTCATTTATTCATTCATTTATTTATTCATTTATTCATTCATTCACTAACTTAACCACTCAAGTGGGTTCGAGTCCCGGTCGGGTAAGAACTTCCATGTAGGGAGGTTTTCCAGTTAACCTACTGTGCGCAGGTGTTTCTACCCAGACATACATATGTGGTCTTCTTCCAGTGATAATATGTTGGACGTCGCCAATTAGACAATACATTGTAACAATAAAAAAATAACAAAAAAGACAAAAACAACAATACACAAATCACTCACTCGATTAGAAATTCATCCTCTCGTTCATTCATTTAAGCATTTCATTAATTACCATTCATTTTGTGAATTAATTCCTTTGCTTATTGATTTCTGTATTAAAACGATGACAATATAGACAAAAATACTTCATCAATCTATACTATTTCTTTGGAATTTAATTAATTAATTGACGGCATCAACAAACAACTACGTTATTGAATCATTCACTTATTCGTCCAGTATTTCCTTTTAGTTCAATTACATTCTTACATTCCACTTTCCAAATATGTTTTTAAGCATGTTATTGTTGTAACGTTTCTTATTGATTTTAATCGAAGAATGAACATTGGAAGTCGGATTGGATTAGTCCGGTAATCAGCATTTCAATGGGCGCATTCGTGTTCATTATTATATCTAATTCTTTTTTACATAATAAAACATAAGAGACAGTAATAAGCACAAAATACAAACTTTCCATTATGATTTCTAAGCTTATAGCAATTTTGCAATAGCGGTTCAAAGGCCTCCAACTCCGCCAACCTCGGGTGTATATTTTTGTCGGCCTAGTTTTATTCATTCTGTTTTGTTTTTGTCAAAAGCTTCACCATTTAGTTAGCACCGTCGATCATTATTTTAGGCATTAAACCTAGAATAAAGATCGAGCGAAAATCAATTTATTTATTACAAATTTCAAATAAAGCCTAACACCAGTTTAACGCGAAACGCAACATATGATGTAAGATAATAAATGGAGGTCTTGAAATGGACCAGTTGTCATAAGGATATTGTATCAATGTAAAATATAATTTGCCATTAATTACCTTTCGAAGCGTACTCAGGGTGACCTTGAGCAAAATCCAGCTGTAATCCGTATCATACATTACACGCAACCTTTATTGCTAGTAAATACACAATCTTAGATATTTGCTAACAAGCTGCATAAGCCTAAAGAACATATGGCTAGGGACTCTACAGCAAATAGTTCAGATCCTCAGCATACAGTTTCCAGTTGATCTGGATCTACATTAATGGGATAGGTCTGGTTTTGTTGCTCTTGTTGTTTCTGACACAAAGCAGCGACCAGTTATTATCATTAAAAGGGCGTCCAGCTATTTTGGTGGAATATGATAGTAGGCAATGCCTGTGTAGATCCACTGGCACACAGCAGGTTAGCTGGAAGTCCTACAAGAAAGGTGAACAACGAGGGTAAATAAAACCATTTGGTCGGACCAGAACCCACCCGGTGAGAGGCTTAGCAGTGAGAGGAGTTACAAGTCGGTGACTCTCCCACAACGCCACGGACGACCCTGCTGGTCAGTTAGTGCTGATGAGTTACATTTAGTCATTTACAGTCCACACCCATGCCGCCTGAAAAGTTGTACATTTGATTTCGGAGCCTGTTTTCGGGCAGCATAGCGCATTTTCTTGCAATGGCTTGAGTAAGGACTTGTATGTGTACTTAGTTTAGAAACTGCTCTACTGAATATTTCGAAAATAAAGTATAACCCTGAACCCTTTCATACACCCCTGAATTAGAGAATAGTAGAATAGCGAGAACGTTGGTACTGTACACCTGTACATGCTCTGAATGCTTCTCGTGTCATTATTAAAAGACAGGTATTTAAACGCATATTAAGTGTCATAAACAAATAACGACGCATATACTATTTATATTCATGAAATGTGGTATCCGACAGTTTTGCCTAAGTCCATCCTCCCACACCCACTTCAAACAGCCTTATAAAGTATTGTCACCTGAAAAGATACCATGCAATGCTGTTTCTTGACAGCCTGCACGTGAAGCGTGAAAATAACACCCGAGTCGTTATACAAACGTGTATTTCCTACCTAAGCCAGACTGCAACGTTAGCTATTTTTAAACTGAGCAAACCACGTGATCACTTAATTTAAGATAATATTATATCATCATCCGGGTAATCCGCTCTGAAGATAATATCTTTTTTGCAGACCTCCCCCCCCCCACCCCCACCCCCGTGCTTATTTATAGATTTTGAAAAGAATAAACAGTTGTAAAATATTGCTTTTTGCATTTAATATAGGCAGCCTGTCGAATATAACCTTCATGGTGTGTAAGCGCATACAGGCTACAACAATTAAGTAGCACGGGTCTTTTAATAACTGACGATACAGAAAGCCATTTTTATATATTAAGAACGGGATATATTTACCCGCTAGTAAGTTAAACCAAGAGACGTGAAAAAATGTTGAAGGGTAAATAATTCATAATCTCCAAATAGAAGTATGAAAATGGGGTTTTGAATTCGATAGGAAAAGTTTAAGTTTAAAAAAAATGAACCGACCAACGCCACGCCCACCAATCACAGCGTGTTGTGAGAAGAGTTACCCATTTAAACAAAATCATGTTTATAATGGAGGCAAAATAAAAAGCAAGAAAGTATGTAGCAGTTCATTTGCAAATAAATCGCTTTATTGAAAACTATGAAAATTGAATTAATCACAGAAGTGGAAGTAGACGTTAGGCACACGACTGCGGTTAAGCATGTCATTTTGCATTTGGCAATAAATTATTTTTCGTTTGTGTGTGGCACTTTTCTTCCGATTGCAAGTTTTTAAACATGTCTGAAAGCGTGAGGTAATCTTACTGCGAGTTATAAGACAATAGACGATTGATTCAGTAATGGTTTGTGACACCATTTTTTTAGTTTAATAAGCGTTGCTTTTTCTATAAATAAGTATAAATTATGTATTTGTGTAACATTATTGTGAATGCTATTTTCTTGAAAAAAAATATATTTAAAACGACGTGGCTACAACGAGCAAAATTCTCATTCAAAGCGACTTGATTACAGTTGGTCATTTGCATTTTGTTTGTTTTCGTTTTGTTGTTTTATTTATTTTTAATAGGGAAATCTTTGCTTAACCGCCATAACTCAATGATCAATACAATAACAATAATTCTTTTGAATGACAGCAAGTTCACGCATATCTATAGACCAGAGGTTAAAATTAGAATTCTCTATTCATCGTCCTTTGACAAAGTGTTGCTTCTAACACTAAATTAACAGATGACCATCAAACTAAATGTGACGTTCTTTTTTATACTGATTCGAAAAGGGCTACTACGCAGTTATCGTTCGTGACTCTCAAGTAAAGGTAATAAACCGACACGAACAGTGTAAGAGATTGATGAAAATGGTTAGAAAATTGTCGTTGAGACAAGTTGTTTACATTTTATCTCTATTCATTACTATTGTGACACGTATTTAAGTGACATATATCCGGATTAAAGCTTCATTGACGTAATCATTGTAAAAAATTATCAGTCATGGTTCACAGTATCATCCGAACTCAAGCGCAAGGAATTTACCGGTGATGTCCGAGTCTTTACGATTCGGTCAGCTACGCGCTTGTTCTGGTAATACCGAGCGTCTTTAAAAGCAAATGATCAAAACAGAGTCGCCATGGTCTAATTTCAAGATAACCCATTTAATCTCAGTTGTATTAATAAATTTGTTAAAAAAAACAATGGGTAGAACACAGAACAAAAACGAGAAACCAAAATCTGAGCACAGAGTTGTAAAAAAGTGCACAGAATGTGAAAGAGAGGTAAGAGATTGTCTTCGGAATGGGTGGGGTAATTTCTTTGTGTGCAGTATGTGTTTATTTTACTAATCTGTGAATATACGAAACTTAAAACGTGTAAATTAAGCATCATTACATTGCCTCACCTATTATACAATTGATTCTTATTTGTTTCTTTAAAAAAGTAGACTGATGTAAATAGTGTCACCCTGACCCAGTGATCTCTGTTTTTGCATATGCAGTTCAGTGGCAGAGCTTCTAACTTTGAAGTAACTGTTATTTGCATCTTGGTTTTTAATCACAGTCACGAGTGACAAGGATAATTAACATTACGCCGAAATTTGATTGACAGGACAAGACGCCTAGCGTTAGCTAATCAGCGCGCTCCATTTGGTCACGTGATTCTTTTGTTTTCGGTTGCCATTTTCCTTGGACAAGCTGAGTGCATTTCGTTGACCAAGAAACGGAGAAATAATTCTGATTTTAGTAACAAAAAAGCGAGAAGAAAATGGCTAAAAATGTCAGTGGGGTCTCTGTGATTCAGATAGTCGATATCCGGAACGTTTGACAGGCGGCATCGTTTTTATTCCATTTCCAAAGCCGAAACGTAACTTGGACAAATGTAAAAGATGGATAAAATCGTGTAATCGTGAACACCACCAGTTGAATGTTGAAAAAGTCGACGGAAATTACAACTTTTATTGTCTAGCGCATTCTCGTTTTAATATATATGTTTATATTCCATCTTTGTTATGACCTACTGCAGTAACTTCTACTCAGATCAAAGAAATAGATCCTCTTTAACTTGAGTAACATCGGACGATTTCGTTGTGATATATGGTAACAAAAATAATAAACACATTATCAAAGGTTAACTGCATTTATAAATCGTGGATTTAATGTAATAATGAAAATTACCCAGATTTACACGAACAATATGCGTCTGTAACGGAATCTAGGCCGATCGTCATGTGCACACTGTGTGGCTTCTCGCTCTTTCGTTGTGATCGGAAAACACTAGAATTAATGTCAATTTCTTCTTCGATCTAAAAGTCAACCTGACTGATTGAATGTAAGATTCATTTGCGTATCGTCTGGCTTGCATTCTTTGCCGAAGTGACGATTTTCTTAGCATAAAATGCTCACCAAAGTTCGCTGGTAGATCGCTTAAACAGGCAGCCATGTTTGTTGACAATGGGTCCTACGAAGATTAACATCCGATTAAAATATGGTGCAGAGTATACTTTAACATTACATTTAATAGCATTTAAAATCTGGTGTTAATTGCAATAATTATTGAAGTTTGCTCCACTTACTTTTCAACAAGGAAGATGCCGCATAGGTGCGAAATGTATTGCTTTAATTTTTAAACTTCCCGCTTTTGTTATTATGGATATTCCACATTAGGTGTTAATTATATGCTTTGATCAAGACAAATAATAACCACTTCAATTTTCAACACATTCTTTTCAACTGCACCTGTGTTATTCAATTTTCTTACCGACAAAACATAGAAAACATTTATCGCTTTAATTGTGTTTATTTTCAAAGCAGTCATAATTATTTGACATATCTCGCTCACAAACGATAATACATTGGTCATGCTTTGTAATTTATGTTTTAATGTCCATATCTTACATTTAATATTTCATACAAGTAACGCACCCAATATTTAGTACATACAATAATATTTTCATTGGAGATGATGTGAATTGTATTGACATATGTTTATTGTTATTTATGCCCCTATCAACGAATTGTTGATATATATTATGTAATATATGAATAAATATATACATTAAAATCATTTTTTATGTCTTCGTGGTGTCTTTGTATGTCTTTGTGGTGTCTTTGTTGTGTCTTTGTTGTGTCTTTGCATGTCTCTGTGTGTTTTTGCATGACTTTTGCAGTGTTTAGTAGGACCGTTGACAATAGAGTATTGACCCGATCGACGATAAGATGTCCAAGGTTATCAGATAGTGGGTCACATGACTCGGTGGGCGGAGCAATCTACCCGCGAGCGTAATGTTAATTCTGTGAGAGTGTTGGCTGAAGTGATAAGAAACAAGAAACGGGTGATTCTGAATCCCAGTTTTAAATTCAAACATCAATTTTTATAGGGGTGATCAATTGTTCACCCATGTATATCCATGGCAGACAGACAGGTACCATTTTCACAAGGTGGACAAAGTCCTAACAGTTACATCCACCCATTTATTATTTTAGTTTGGTTTAAATAAACAACAACATCCAGGTGTATAAAACTATGTTTTTTGTCAGCAATTAACAGTTTGGTGTCAATGTTACAAACAACTTTCAGCCATATATATTTGAGCGTTACACAATGGTAATTAACTAAAAAAAAATAATTTGTTTAATGTGTCTTGTTAGGGTCCGTCGAAATACCCCAAAGAACCCCAAGGAACCCCAAAGACGGTAAAATACCCCAAAGAAGGTGAAATACCTATTTCCAGAAGAAAACATGTGAATATTTGTGTAATTCCAGAAGAAAACACGTGAATATTTGTGTAATTTCAAATAAACTTAAAAACAGTGAGAAAGAATAAACAATGAACAATGAAATTGTGTTTAAGATGAATTTTATTTAAAACAATTTAATAAGGCATAATCAATAAAATACGAAAATGAATTAAGGTATTACTAAACAGATATTCGTCTTCTACAAAATTACATAAACTATTAAAACATTTTAAACAATCCAGATTGAGCATGATTTGGGCTGTCATTTTTTATATGTAAAAAAATAAATAAGTGAGTTAGGTAATGGTTGTCGAAAACAACTGTAAAAATATTGTAATAGGCCCTATTACAAGTTATATTATTATATTATATTGCAAGTTACACATTACATCATTAAAATAACAGCATTAAACATATTTTGTAAGAGTTTTCATATATAAAGTTTTATCCTTCACATTGGGAACACAACACTTATTTATTAATAGCTCTGGTTCTTTCAATGACTGGGCGCTTGCATTGTCCGGGTTTTTTTGCTGTTCCTTGGGCTTTGCTGATGACCGAGTATTTGCCGTCCTGCGATGAGATGAGATTCGGGGTTTTTCGTCTTTTAGTGTCCCTCAAGAATGCCCTGAACATAGTGACCTTCTCTTCTTCGGATTTGCACCGCCAAACTTGGTCTGAAACCAGGTAATGTTTGTCTTCTTCGCGTAGACGGTAATTTCCACAGGAATGTAGGGCACTTCGATAATCCATGAAATGGAGCCGCGTGATGTATAGTTTTTCGACGAGGTTGGATGTGTTCTGAGGTTGCCAGTGTGTTGAGAGTTTTATTATATTGTTGATTGATTCAGTGTTGTTGTTGGTCCACATTCGGTCTTGGTTATTGTTTTCGTGTCTGGGTTTGAAGACGTGGTCATGAAGTTTTGATTTCAGATGTTTTTCGTAGTAGTTGTTGAAGGCAGGGAATTGAATTTCTGTCTTTTCTAGTAGTTTATTAGATCTCTCTTCGAATATAAAACTGGAGTTGGAGTCGATAATACCGTTGCCTTCTTTAAAGATATCAGCCATTATTATGATACGCTCGCCTTTTCCCATTCCTATTTTGTTCTGTAGATGATGTTTCACGTTGTCTTGGAGATGTTTCTTGCACAGTAGACGACGGGTGTTGGGAAATGCATGGTCAATTGCTTTTGTGAGGGCTTTTTCGTCGTCACTTCCAATGGAAACTTGTTGTGAAAGGCAAACTTCAATTTCATCGATGTTTTGATCTAATTTGGTGGCTATTCTGTCCAAGAAAGTCTTATAAGTTGTATATGAGGCATCCTTACGGAGCATTAGCGGGCCAAGAAACACTGGTTGTTGTTTGGTGTCTTTTCTTATAAGTCTCTGGTTTTTGTATACAATTATTGTAGCGTAGAAAGAACCAAGGTTGAATGTGCGATTGATGCCTATCACTGTGTGGATTTGAAAGAAAATGTTTGAGATCTTCAATCTGTTCTTCGGTGTAGCATATGATGGAAGGAACTTTGTCTTTGTTATGTGTGATTGTCTGTACGAAAGGGTGAGTGTTCAGCATTGATATTACTTCTAAAATTTCATCTGCCACATTCTGTCTTGTTGTAGTTGTAGTCTTCTTCTCTTTCTTCTTTTCAAGGTGTTTGATGTCTCTTATGACTTTAAAGTCTCGTACACCCGATAAAGAATCATCAGCTTTCAGTTCAGCCTATACTTCCTTTGGTTTTTTGCTTCTGTCAACCAGTTTTTGTTTCACTTTGTCTATAGTTTCAGGCTTTGTTCTTATGAAGGGGGTTGTTTCTTTAGAAAGGCCGTGCAGTAATGTGTTGGTTGGTTGTTGTCCTATATATTCGTATAGGGCGACGTGACTGAGTGACGCATTGCCTTCTTGCAACAGGTAGGTGACTCGTTTTTTGAATGATGGTTCTGTTTTGCTAACTGTATAGTAGCGATTGAGTGTGATGACTTGGCTCAATGCTGGTTGTGGAGACACTGGCTCCCATGTCTTCTTGCCTTGCGATCGCCTCTCTGTGCAGAATAAATCATTTTTCAGGACAACGCTCTTTAGTCGATTATCTATCGCAATATATGATGACTTTACTGTGTTTCCCTTTTTCAATTCCCAAGCTCCGCAATCGTCATAAAACTCACACCTTTGTTTCCTTGCAATTCGCTCAGTGTTTCTGATGTTGTCAACAAGCATGTAGCTGTCTGATTTGTCACCAGGCGGCACCGATGGTAGCACTGTTTGCCTCTGTACGATTCGTGTGTACACATCTTCGACAGGTAGAGGGTGGCCGTTTGGTAGCGGTGATATGCCGACAGCGGTAGGTAATATTTCTGGCTCTCTTGTTATGGACTCATTTTGTGAAGAAATGTCGAGATTTGATGCATCCTTGTATGTGTCATGTGGTGGTGTAGTTGTTGCCGAGTCGCGGTTGTCATGCGATGTCGATGCCATATTGCAGCTGTCTCGAGATGGAGTACTCGTTGCTGTTGGCTGGAAGCTGTTATTGTGTTCAGTGTTTGTCTTGATAGTAGTTATTTTGAAACCTGTTCCAGACTGGTTAACAACATGGTACTGTGTTTGCAGTGTGTCGTTAAAGATGCTATCATCACCCTGGGTATCTGTGGATAAATGGTCTTCTTGAAGTACGGGATTGAAGTGGTTGGCTACCCATGTACTCTGCTGCGATGCCGTCTGTCGGGTTCACAAGATGGTCATTATTATCCGGCATAAAGGTTTGTGTCAGGATTCTGTGCACTTCGTCTCGCTGGCCGTTTACTAGTGGATAGACTGACTGTATCGGTAGTCCTATCGTGTTTGATAAGGCCATCATTGTCCAAACCGAAGAGAAGGAGTGATCGCTACAACAGTCTTTAGTTGATTCTCGATATGACGGAGACACAAGAAGAAGCCTGTTGTAATCAGGTCTTGACGTATATCGTGTTGAGTTGAGTATCATCTCTAGTGCTGTGCGTAAACGTAACTCAGTAGAGAAGTCTTCTATGCCGGTTAGAGACAAGGATACTGCGTTGAACAGGCAGTTGCCGTCGCCACTGGTTTTACATGGAACTCCTAGACCGGTAATGCCGCTGCTGCTGATCAGTTCCAGTGCGTGCAGATCAGTTTCTGCGAAGTTGGACGAAATGGGATAGCTACCGAACAGCGGAAATGTGCCTTGTTTTCTGGATTCGCGCTTTGCTGTGTACCGTAGTGCATCTTCCCCAAGAGACATAGACTGTAAGAATAACATAATTACAATTATAAATTCCATGTAATTTAAAATTAATTATTATTTTTTTCAATGTTATGTGAAGAAAAACACATGCTGAAAGACAAAAGTAAGAATAAATCTTCAAACACCTTTAATAAATAATAAATAAATTTAAAATGAATAAATTTAAAATAAAATAATAAATTTAAAAAAATATTAGTGCATTGATAAAACTCTGTGTACTGAACCACGTGTCACATGCTGCAGGCCTGTGTACTTAACCACACGTGTCACATGCTACCTGCCGACTACTTAACACCCGTTTAATTGCCCTCAACCCGAACACGTGGCAGATGGAAAAAAGAGGAATGCAAGAGTAGATTAGTTGATACACACCTGGTACAATCTAGCTAGCCCACTGGCGAAACAATAGTCGGCACCGACTTCATCATCATAACAGCCATTACAAATGAAAGACATATCTTGTTTTTGAAAGAGAACAAATTCGTCAGAGGTTAGATCTTTGCAGTCAGCGTGGAACCAAGTTTTAAAACCATCACAAAAAATGCAGTCATTTAAGCAATTTTGTCTACAGGCACCGCACGGCCAAAATAAAGCCCTTTGTGTATGTATAATTTTGCGATTTTTAAGAGGCATTGTTTAAGCAGTCAGAGACAGACACTTTAACAGGAGAGTGTGAGTACCTAACATGAGGTACTGATCACTGTTAAAATTTATCCTTATATAGGCACATCAATTTTCATGGTTGTACACAGTACTAGCTGTGAAAACAAGCATTATCAACTCATTGTAATTAAACGTAATTACCAGTAGATTGTGCTGAAAAGAAACCCATCAAAAAAGTTGCCGGCATAATTTATATTGCCTGTGTTTATAATTAAAATATCAAAGCAATTAGCGGGTGATAATTAACACGCACTTGCAGCGCGGTCCCTTTGTATATGTTATGATTGCACTTTGTCTTTAAAACGTTTGCTGTACGTGTAAAGATTAAATTTTGTCTTCAAAAGGTTTGTTTGTTTCTTTAAAAGTTACCTCTTTTTTAATATCGTAAAAATAATACATTAATACTAAAACCATACAAACAAACTTGTATATTTTCTTTTTCAAATAGGAATATTATTTCGCCCAATAAATGCATGATTAATTTTATGTACTTTTAAGACAATTATAATGCATAGATAATTACACATAAATATATTATTTTGCTTTTTTGTGGACTTTTCCCCTGTTTTCACTCTTCTTTGGGGTATTTCGCTCTTCTTTGGGGTATTTCACCTTCTTTGGGGTTCTTTGGGGTATTTCGACGGACCGTGTCTTGTTAGGAAGGTTTTAACCATAAAACTGTCTTCAAGAGTGATTTATAATTTACATGCACATGACTTTCTTATGATGCCTCTGAAAATGAACAGGTGAGCATTTGTCGGCCCTAGAAAAAAGATGGATAAGTGACAGTCCACCAGAGTCCCTATAAAAAAATTATACATGAGTTTTAGCCCAAGCATCTGTCAGGATATCAGTTGTTCTGTCCATCTGATGTCTGACTTTAAAAGGTCAAAGTGGAAAGAAGTGTTGTTAATATGCTGTCCTCAAATATGTCTGCCGACTGGGTAGCTTATTTGAAAACCTGACCTGACTGAGTAAATTTAAGTTGTTTTTGTTTAACAATGCTCCACGTTGATCATATTGTTTTTAAACTTAAGTTATTTTTTTTTACAATTCTCTACATTGATCATGTTATATTTTGTCGCCTGGATATTTTCAAATACACACAGTTCATCCGCATAGGTAAAGGCAATATTATTATACTGTATAGATAAAGAATGTCTGTAATAGGCATCATTCTGAAGACATACCTGAACAACTTATGTGTCTTGTTTGTTTTATGGTATGTCTGTCATTATAACCGGCATGTGCAAAGGATGTTTCAACAAATTTTTTCTTTCTTGCTAACATTGTTTACATTGTTTTTACACTATATTTCAGATTCCTGTAGCTTGTAAGACATGTCCTTTGTGTAAATCTTCAGTTACACCATCCAAGCCAAACAAAGGTTTGTTAGCATTGTATTATTTCTATATGTGTTATCCCATTGAAATAAGTTGTCTTATTGGCAATATAGAAACAGTTAAACCAATAACGTTTTGGTAACCCGGCCTGTGTATTTTGAAGCCAATGACTTAGTTAGCATTTTGTAGCTTTATGTTCCTTGTAAATGGCATAATATAAAGCTAAATAGATGGTTTTGAGTCTTGTGTTTCACTTAAACAGTTGCATTTTCATAAAGCTGATTTACTCTCCTTTTTAAAATGTAATAAAGTAGAAAAAGAACTTTAATCATTAAGGCACCTTTCCCTTGGCACAACACACTTTTTCTTTTTCAAGCTTTCTAATGAGGAGACAAATATAGACAAATGTATAACAAATGTCAGTTATGATTTGTTAATCCTTTTACACTGCTATGGATCATTAAAAAGAAAATTGGTATTTATAAGTTGATGTTTTAGCATGTTTTGCATAAAGCCATCTTGTTCTTAAAAAGTAGTCATAAAACTGTGTCTGTTTAAAGTGACAGCCATTTTTATATCAACTCTTTACCAATCATTTAATCAATGCACATGAAGAGTTTTGGTTAAACAGTTTTAAGATTGCAACTTAAAGAAGTTTCTTGCTTCTAAAAAACTTTTAAATATTTGTAAACATTTACTGGTTTAAATTGGAGCAAAATACTAAGGTTCTTTAGTGGTAACACCCCTCTTTTTTATTGACCTTTATGAAAAAGTAAGTATCACCAAATGTTTATAAAATGCTTTAAGCTGCAATTTTAGAAGAAAACCAACTGAACCATTGTTTTGACCCTCTCGTTGGCATCGGCTTTGGTTAACTGTTCTGCTGTTAAGGGCCATTTCTCAAAAACCATCAAAGATATTCTTTTTAAGCTTAGAGTACATGTTCATCGAGCAACCCAATTTTCAAAGGGCATTTAACCATTACTTTAATTTTGGCAGAGTTATGCCCCTTTTTCCTTACAATTTTACTGATAGTACCCAGCACTGGGAAAGTAGATCTCTCTGTCTAGCTGGCAGCTCTTGTTTAAGTAAAGCCTTTTTTATAATGTTTAATTCAGATAAAGATGATGATGACAAAGAGGCCACAGCAAAAATCAGAAGAACAGAGAGAGTGCGTCGAGAAAGACCAGACTTTTTCAATTCCATGGAACTGGAAAATAAGTTTAAGAAAAAAAGAAGAAGAAAGGAGGTATGTATTAAGATAGCACTTAATTGTTTGAAGACTCCTTTACTTAATATTTAATCTGTTTTGGGTAAAGTTCTGGTTCATAGTATTTTTCTTTTGCCAAAACTTAGCAGTTTTATCCCTGGTGGGTAGTTTTATAAATCCTTCATGAGTAGCTTAGGTATATAGGATTAAGTTAAGAAAATCAGGACTCATGTGCATGACCTGAATAACACTCATTGGTACCTATTGTACACCTAGGTGGAGAAAAACAATTCAAGGTTACTTTCTTGCCAAGTGATATTATTGACATCCTGATCGTGATTCGAACCATGTTTACCCTGTGTAGTATCCAACCACTGGACCCCCAACCCCCTCCCTCCCTTCCCAATGAACCTTTCCTGAGTGAGCTCTAGTGGTTAACATCTTAGACTTCAGGTCAGCGAGGCATGGGTTCGAACCTTCGGCTAGCCATGACATGTTAGTCCTTGGGAAAGACTTTACTGCACTGTGCCAGGCAATTACTACCCATGAAATGAGCAGTCTAGGAGGATAAATCTAAATAAAATCTTCTCCTATCAGCTATAAACAGTTCTCTTTAAACTAACCTTTGTTCATTTCTGCATTTAAACCAACACTAGAGTGCCACAAGCCTTGTCAGCTCCAATTCCTCCAAGACCAGTACAGAAGGGGAAAGCCCAAACCCGGACACCACACCAAAAAAGCGTCGTGGTCGTCCTAGGAGTGTAAATGGGGTCAACTCAGAGTCTGTAGGACCAGGTAAGGATGTAACAAGGACAATGAAGACTTTAGTAATTCCAGATTATATTTCATGTCTGCTTTTATTGGCTTGACTTTCCTTTGAACAAGGAGAGCTGTTCCTTTTACCTGAGCGTTAGTGTAGGTTAGAATTTGCATGTTATGTGACTTTATGTCTTATATGTGAATAATAAGTCCAGCAATTAGAATAAAACTTCACATGTGCATGGCAAGTGATTATAGGTAATGATATAGTCAAGATATTTAGTTCAAGATTAAATTTTGAAAGAAATCTTGCCCCTCAACTTAGAAAATATTGCATATGCATGCAGATTAAAGTTTTATATGTAAGTTGTTTCAAGCTTATATTATTCTACCAGGTATTAGAATAGTTGAGCAAGCTGTACTGTGTTAGTGCCTGTTTCTCAGATACTCACAATTTTAAATGGACAAATACCATCTTAAACAAGAGCGAGATCAGGCCAACAGCAGTGCAGTTTTCACTATTGAATAAAGCAAGTATGTCCAGGTTATATGTTTATCTAATTGTAGTAAAAATATGAATAAAATAACATGAAATATGTAACAACATTAGAAAATATATAAAAAAGACTTAAATCTTACCTCATTATACTGGAAATTATATAGATATAGAGAGATATAATTTACAATTTTACATTCAAATCTAATAGTCGACTTTTAGTTATCCATATCTCAGTTAAGTCCAAAAGTTATGCATACAAAGTTTGAAGTAAAAAAGTAATTGTGGGAAGGCAGTGCAAATTGGTAAGAAAAAACTAAGAATTAGACGTATGTTTAGCAGTTTTGATTTTGGTTAAACACACTGCACCCAGAGTCTCATTACCCTAACAACACTGTTGTGGAGGTCCAGGATAATTAGTATGTTAATTGATCCTTGATTTGTCAATGTACCTCACTATTAAGGTATACAATTTTGAATTGTATGCCTTGTTTTTACAGTGTATGAATTAAAACAATTATCTGTGCCCTCAAAATAAAATCAGAAAACAGTGTGTGTATAACATTTTAAGGTATAACTCTACAATATCAAGTTTTAAAGTATGATATACCTTCTTCAATAAATAATTATAATGCTGTTTTTGTGTTAATAGTATGTTTTGTTTTTATTTGAAAAACTGACAATATTGATATGATTTTATTTCCAGACAATCCTATTGAGCAAAATTATGT
Source organism: Sinonovacula constricta (assembly GCA_007844125.1). Lineage (NCBI taxonomy): Eukaryota > Metazoa > Mollusca > Bivalvia > Cardiida > Solecurtidae > Sinonovacula > Sinonovacula constricta. The sequence goes on along the minus strand of CM017558.1, from coordinate 67,470,087 downwards.
TATTGTCTTATAGTTTGTATGCATTAAGCCAATGATTTACAAAGTGATGTACTTGTTTTGTATTCTTAACCCAATTTAGGCTGTGGAATAGATCAAATGGTGTTTTCATGATGGAGTGGTAGGTTTGGCATTTGGTTATAATATAATGCCAAAATGCCAACCTTTATATTTGTTGTAATATATAATTTAAAATGTCTAACAACAATGCTCTAGTGCTTAAATGGGGACATAGTGTTCCATGTGACAGATTTATAAAGTGCTCAACAATCTAAAAATAAAAAAATATGAAGATACAATTGAGAAGATGCTTAAAGTTAAAGATGGACTCTTTGCCTTTATCAATTGCATCTTGTGACAGTATGTTACCACTGCTTTGTTAAATAGGACATAATGTCTGCATAAACATCATACTTTAAGTAAAGATGATTTTGAACACAGCCTGTATTGTTAGACAGAGCAAATTGTGAAAACAGTTATTCTAAATGTTCATTTCCTCTAAATCTATTAATAACCATAATAGTGACAATATAACACAATCTTGACATTATGTAGGGGGCGCCCTTGGCAGAGGGGTTAGAGTCGCCGACTTGAAACTCCTCAGCCCCATTACTGCTGGGGATCAAGTCCCAGTCAGGGTGAGAACTTTCACATGGGGAGGTTTTCCAGCTAACCTGTGGTGCATTGGTGATTCTACCCAGATGTAAGTCTGGGGTTGTCTTCCACCAATAATTAGCTGGACATCATCAATATGAACATAATTGTGTTGGTGCGGTGTAACAAAAAACAAAAACAATCAAAAGTAAGTTGTCATTTGGTTTTCCTTGTGCAAATATAACTATCTCTACAGCAAATTCCTGTTTGCAATGACAAGTGAAATTTATGCTCAGGGCATCAATGAACTGTAAATTGCAGGACCTTTTCAGGTAAAAATGATATTTGGTTATTAAAAAAGAAAACTGATTCAAAACTGTCAGGTACCACCTTTAACATGTCGAGGTCATTACAAAAATTTGCAGAGGAAAAAGTTAAGGTGATAGCATGCAAGATCAATATACATTTACCAAAATAATGATTATTGTAGTGACATTACTATTATGACATAATCCTGCTATTTTAAGCTCAAGATACAAGTGGAGCTGTTGTCATGACCCTCTAGTCTGTGTTGGTTGACGGGCCATTTTTTGAAAAAAAAACTAACGATATATAAAACACTTGTTTACTATCAAAACCTGATCCCACTTCGAAAGATCAGATAACCCAACCCATGAATTAACTTTAGCAATTATGATCCTGGTTTGGTTCACAGTTATGCCTTTTTTTGGCTTAGAATTTTTTTTGTTGGTCAACATTATATTATCCAGCCCTATTTCCTTTTGTGTACCATATCTGTCTACATTATATAGATTTTTTTTATTAAGAATCAAACAAGATTGCGCACATGGAATAAGAATATTTACTGGATTAGAGAATTTAGATCATGTGCTATATTTGATATCTTTAAATATCCTATACAAATAGATATGGCACAACAAATTGCTGAAAGGTTGTTGTTTGTGCTGTCTAACCATTAGTTATGATATGCTGAAGTCATGAGTATGTCTAAGGTCAGAAATGATCGCTAGACTCCCTCATGGCAGTTTTCACAAAAGAAATTTAAAAACAGTGGACTTTTGGTCCACCAAGCTGGCAATAACTACTGGACTGGACCATATTTTACTGGTCCAGCATGTGTAAATAAGCTAACCAAGGTGTTACAAGTGATTGAGTTCCATAAAAGGCTGTAAAGAGTTGTTCACGGTAGTTATGTGTAGTATATATATTTTCATAATAATTCAGAACTGGATGTGTCTTAAACTTCTGGTGGACAGTATGTCCATTTATCTTATAAAATTTGATGGACCAACGATGATTTTGGTGGTCTCAGACCATGGTCCACCAGGTTTTGTTGAAGACTCCCATAGACATTTATGCTGTTGTAACCTGTATTTGTAGGCAAAGTGTCCAGTACCCTCTGTAATATAAACGATACTGAGAAAAGTCAGCAGGACTTTGCACTCAAAGTATTAATATTTGTTGTGCACTACTGGGATGAAATGAGGCACAAACGTTTCTCTAAATCTGCCTACTTTTTTTCTTCTAGAGAACAAGACTCCACCTCCTGAGGAAGAATATTATCTGCAGGTGCCTCAAGAGAAATTCCTGCAGTACACAGTCATCCTGGCAGAGCTCAACAGGAAGTTTGCATTACAAAACTTCAAACCTTTATGATAGTGAATTGCTTATACATGTATTCTCAACTTGCACCTTGATGAGCATAAATTGATCATGCATTAGCAAATAGTGAAGTCAGGCAGGCCAGCATGATCAGGTTCTACACTTTCTGTTGCAGTTAGCAAGAAACCTGAGGTTTTGTATAAGATACTAACAATCTTAACAGTTAAAGAGTACAGATAGATATATATAAATCCTTACATGCCGAAAGTTTAAAGTGTGATAATACGTTTGATTAAAAAAGAACCATTGTACATATTAGAGTGATGACTTTCATACTTACTGAGCAAATCAAATGTTGTTTCTGGTTGTAAAACATTGTTTTCCAAATACACATACTCTGCTTATTTATAAACAGTGAAGTTTTATACCAGCTCCTGATAGGAGTTTGAAGCATCAGGGTGCTTTTAATATCTGCACTTCAACAAAAGGGGGTATCTTGCCCTCAGATGTATAAAATATACATTATATGTAGACTATAAACATACGGCTTAGGTTTGATCTCATTTATCAAATAGTTGTTGTAATTATTGTAATTTGACAGCCTTAAATTGAATTTCTGCCCACAGTTTGGTTAATATTCAGTAGGACAGGGAGGTTAATGCAGACATTATTAAACTTCTCTTCTCTAAGGGGAAATAACTTGCCATTACATAGTTGTCTTTCTTGTAAATTTGTTTATTTGCAGAAAACTCATCTTTGATTTGAAAAATATGCACTTTTTTTCAGGTAGAACTTACCCTTGATGTGGACATCTGTTTTTAATGTATGTTGTACAATTGGGACTGTAATGTTTGTTGTATACTTTTTAAAAATTTCGTACATCAGAACTTTGAGGAATTGGATCTTTTGTCATTATCTGACTACTGTTATAATTTTACTGAGATTTTTTATTGACCTTTCCAAAATTACTTGATTGACAGGCATTTTTAACCGATCAGATTTATGATTCATTTTGACTAAATTTAGGTTATTCAGTTGTTAAAATAACAGCGGGTATTGTAATTCACATATTTGATATTGCAAAATTAATAATTATTTTAATCACCAATTTTTTAATGTATGTGAGCTAATTTAGAAAGATTTTATAATGGCATGATAAGTTGTAAGTGGATTTGTGCATTTCATGTCAATAAACTGTGATGTTTCTTTTCATGTTAAGAATTACATAGTTCCCACACTACTGGGAAAACTCTGGAATTTTGAAAGTTCAATTCCCAGTCGTGAAAATGATGTGATTTTTAAGATATCTGGTCAGAATTAGGAAAAGTACCAACTAATTTGGGGATGAATTCAGCAATTTGTTATCATGTGTAAATAAAACGGGACCGTTTTGCAAATGTTTATTTGATCATGTTTTATGATGTCTGCAGCATATTTGTGAAACCTTTTTAATACTTGCAAAACTACATACAGCCTGCAATAGAATATCTTGTTTAACTAAAAATTGTGACAGTCGACTCTAAATGTTACAAAAAGGGAGAAATGCATCGTTATTGTTCGATTGAATACGTGCAGTTTTTGTCAGTTCCTGGATGTACTTCCACTTTAATCTCAAGCATTATTTTAAATAAAAGTCATAAATTTAATACCAAAGTCAGTTTTTATATTTAGTATATAAAGTCAATTGCCTTTTTGCTGTATATGTAAGTAAAGCTGATCGCACACCTTTAAGCAACTGAAAAACCAAAATTGTCTACCAAACTTTAATGTTACAACGTGAGGACCATGCCAGTTTTTGGCCATTGTTTCAGTTACAGCAAGGACCTGTCGCTACTGTTGGCATAGTTACATCCCATTTGAGCATTTTTTATAATTTCATTTAATATATATATATATATATACTCAATAACTTGATAAGCTATTGGAAGTTAACGGTTGATACATTTACAGATATTTCTTTGTAAAACCATTATTCATTTGTAACAATATTTTTCTTTAAATATTTTTTTTCTTCTTTTCAATTTTAGCTTAGTCATGCTATAGTTCCTTTTTATTTACTTCATACTTTATAAAGGTGTTGTTTTTCACACAAATTTTTGGTTTTCATTAGTATCGTTCACGTACCATCGGTTTGTGTTCAGCCTGTTTGCGCATGTAAATTGCATGTACCTACGAAATTTATAATACATTTGTTAATATTTTATGAAAAGTTAAACTAATTGAAATTGATGGATGTTACAATGTTGTTAAATAAATTATTAATACAATTTGTTATTTTCTTTCTAGTCCCATAAAATCATAATATTGTTTTAAAATGGGTAATATGGTAATATTTGTCTTGTATTAAAAAAATTAAGCACTTTAAGGTTATATAAGTATAATGTTGTTATTCGACTTTTCCACATGAAGGCAATAAAATCATTTAAGTTTTGCTAAATAATTATTTAAACTTCATACCTTTAATTTCAAAGACACAAATTTAGTTTGTTATTTTTGTAAAAAAGCACAAAGCCAGAAAAAGAAGCACCATACATTGTGAGCAAGATTTACGGGCAGGATACATTTTTTTACACATCCCCCCACCCACCACAAACACCTACTGCATTATGATAACAGGTCAGTTGAGAGATGTGACATACCAAAGTTGTAAACAATATTGGTATAGTTCCAATGCTACTAGCCAGATAGAAAAGGTAACTTCATTTCTAGTCGGGCGTCCGGATAAGACTGGGTACATGAATTAAACTTAGTTACGATTTATTTAGGACAGCAATAAGTATAACATAGGCTTTTTAATTATCGTTTTATTGCAACTCTGGTCCCATCTTTATAAAGCACTTTCAGCTAAGGTTGCATCCCTTGAGGTCAGTTCTCTTCCAATTGTTTTTACAGGATACTCTCAGATTTCTTTCCGAGTCCTTCAACTGGAAAAAAATAACTGATTTGTCAAGCCAAAGTAAAAGGTTTGTGACTAAACACTTGTAAACTCGAAAAGGTTTGAGTTGTTGTTTATATCGATGTAAGGTCATATTTAAAGCAACTTGGCCACAGTTGTGTGTAGGCCCAATTGTTGATGTCAGATGTGCATTGTTTTATACCATGCTACCCCCCCTGAACTACAAAATCCGCTCTAAATAAGTATTGAAAAAATTAATGAGGTTACTATCGAGCTAAACAGTGTACTGTTTATTATTGAAATACACATGACGTATATTTACAGGTTCAGAGACTTACTGTTGAGTTAAAAGAAACTGCTAAACATTGCTGAAAATTGTCAACATGTTTTGATGCTCCTAACCTCAAGATAACGTGTTGAAGATCAGCATGTTCACATATTATCTAGTGATGTATATATATATATGAAATGTCCGAGGTAATGGTAGGATTAAGTTTTCATTACTCATCGTCACTTAATTAACTTTTACTTTCATAAATTAAAACAATGGCCCTACAGAGCACACCTTACTGCCACACAATTGTAACACTGGTAAAAGGAAAGTTTATAACAATCGAAAGTTTATAATAATCATTTTCTTCATCCAGTAGGTTTGGTGTGACAAGCAGCTTACTATATTGCAATTATGGAACATGGCCACTCCCCTGGCCGCCAAGTTTTTTAATATTATCAAAATACTTTCAAAATTTGATAGTTCCCACATCAGTGAAGATCCCTTTCCTTGGCAGCCATCTTGGATGGTAACTTCAAGGGATTTTCAGATGAAATGTATCGAAACATAAATTTTATTTTCTTGTAATTTCCTCATTTGTGGTCCAAAAATTAAAGTGAATGAGACCTACCCTTGAAAGAAAAACTCCAAACATCAAGACTCTAGCCCTTTCAGACAAGATGATTTTCCAAGTTTTACTATATAGTCACAGACTAAATCGCCATATGGCATAAGAAAATTACCACCCCTGATGTAATGAAAATGGCAATGTCTCTTACAGCAATGCTTTTGAAAGATCTGAATTCTTTAAACAATCTTAAAAGAAGGCTATTTAAGAAACTTGTACACAAAGAATTATGCTTCAGATCTTGAAGTTTTTGACAATAAGTTTAATTCTCCATTTACTAAAAAATCTATGCAAACAATCCTGACATATCAAGACACAATTTTTATATAAAGACCCTATTTCTCTCTAGAAGACTTACTAAATGGATCTAAAAGCGATATAGGAAAATGGCCACATCCCTGGCAGCCAGTGATCAAAGCCCCCCCCCCATATAAACAGATGATTTTGAACCCTTAGATTACTGGAAACACCATACGGGTAATGATTGTTTTATGTTACTTGAGTGATTGGTGTTTCCAGCAACTGAAAAGTTCTAACTTATGATCAAGTGAACTGATAAAGCACCTGTCATTAGAGAAGGTCCTATGCAGCACTAATGGGGTCACAATTTGCCTACTCCTTGAGATAGATTCTGTACTTCATCCGAAGCAACACCTCTGGGGAAAATAGGAAAAGAGGGATATGTTAACAGCAAGTTAAAAACCAACATTTTATGGAACAAGTTTAGTTTACTTACAAACTATTAGTTTAGACGCGCTTGTTTATTTTACAACTAACATATATGAACAGCTTTTACTTACTTTTATGTCCTTTCAAGTAAATTTATTGCTCATTTTAAATAATTTTGCATGGTTCACCATAAAAAAAACAACAGCATATAGCAAGTAATTGTGTGTTGAGGACAGTAAATGTACACATTAAATATTTGGTTTTTTGAATTAGTCTCTTTTCCTGATCAGAACCATAGCGGTAATGACAAGAAAACAAGTACAAATATTTTTACATACTTTATTGAAAAAGTTTGTCACAGACTTAGATCATTACAGTTGTAATTTGTATAATACCAACAAAATGGCACAAATTAATAGCAACCTGAATGTTACTGTAGCTTAACAAAAAATCAGATGTAAGAGACAGCTACACGTATATATAAACAAAATGTGATAGTTAAGTATACAAAAATGTACCTATACTATATGTAAAGTAACTGATTGCACTTACTTTCAATATATAACGTATATTAAGTACATGTTCAATTTCCAAATTTATAAATAGCACTTAAATGGATATTCTATCATATGCACAAGTGTGTACTTGTAAAGAAACCTGAAACTATGGCAATGAATAATGTCCAGTGCCTCTCTAACTTTCAAAAGAGATTTTAGACAAAGTTTATTATCACAAGGGATGTTTACTCGTAAACCCAGTTGAATTCACAGGAAGAGTAGTCTTGGAGCTCTTCTGCGGAGAACCACAGGTTGATTTCCTTCTGGGCACTTTCTACAGAGTCGGAGCCATGGCAGATGTTCCTGGGGGTGACAAAATATAGGAAAATATAACATGGAAGATGTGAAAATGTAATATAGATGATGAATAAAAATATGATAAAGAAAAAAATTAAAAACCAAAGAATTAAAAATATGATGGTCGTTAGCAAGAGATATAAAATAAGGTAGAAATATTGTAAAATGTCATTTGCAAGATATATATAAAAAGTAAGAATTAAAAATATATTTGAAAAGTAGTGGGCTGTTTACTCTCTAATTTCAATATGGAACTATGGAACTATGGGGTATGCCTTATGCTTAAGATTTGATATAAGTAGAGCACATTTAAAGTTCCTACAAATAGTTAAAATAGATAACGTACAAATTTTTGAACCAGGAATGTCTGAATGAAAAAGACTAATAACAATCCTGTTGCAATTTGATGCATCCTCTAGTTTTGTTTTTAAAATACATCACAGCGACCAATTATGATCCAGCTATTTGGTGGAGGAAGCCCCCAGACACATGACCAGGTAGAATCTCTGACACAATGCAGACCAGCTGAAAGACCTTCCCACATTAAGTCATTCGCCCCAAACTGGACTCTAATCCACACGGTGAGTGGCTAAGCAGTCAGAGGAGTTACAAATCAGCGACTCTACCACTGCGCCATGGGGGGCCCAACAAAGATTAAGCATTTGTACATAACTAAAGAAAAACAAAATAGTTTGCTTCGTATATTTTTCTTAAAAAACAACAAACATCACAGGTTAATAACAATAACCATATAAAACAACCAGCGATAATTGTGAAGACCCCCAGACACATGTATGAATTGAACTACAGGTGTACCACATATCAGCTGATTTGGCACTCCAACCCATATAACGTCAGGCTCTGGAATCTTAGTGGCATGAGGAGTGTTTTTACGACTATAATTTGAATATTCATCCATTAGCCCAGTTGCTGTCAATTATTAATAATAAACAGCATGAACAGGGTCATACCTTCCAACATCAATGCAGAAGTCACCTCTGATGGTGCCTGGGTTGGACTGGAGGGGATTAGTGGCACCCAACATCATCCTGCCCATCTTCACAACCTCCTTACCTTCAAATACCTGGAACATACATAACAATCAATAGCTGTCTAACATGTCAAGTACCTGGATTGTTACACACATGAGGAACACAGCTTCTGCCATTATTTCTCCTCCATACCCTATATACATTACACTCATTAGAATTGTCCCAATATGACAGTTCTTCTAAGTACAAGCAATAATGGGCTAGTTGATAGTTGTGGGAATAATTGAAACACAAAAACAAAACATTAACACTCTTATATGTAGCACTGCTCAAAACAGCGACAACACAAATACAGTTATATTGGCGATTTCCAACTCCATCACTATTAGAGAAGACCCCAGACAAATGTCTGGATAGAATCATTGATGCACTGCAGGTCTGCAGGAACACCCCTTCACCTGAAAGTTCTCACCAATACTGGGGTTCAAACCCAGTCTTTTCTTGCATTTGGATATCTTATTGTATCTATTTCCAACAAAAACTTTGTCCTTGTTGCCTGTACTTGTTTTTCTTTGTTTGATAGGTTCTATATTCCACCTTCAACTTGCAGTTTTCCGAAGATGCTCACCTGAAGTACAGGGCTGACCTTATTGTGATGGCATGCCCTGAAAACCAAACATGGTACCACACCATTTCTCATTACCCTTAGAGTGGGGATACTTGCTGACTTCATGAGTTTATAACTTGTCACGGGCAAGAGAACTACAGCACTAACATTTCATATCATTACTTTTGTTTAAATACTTCACAGTGACAAATCATGATCACAATGGCAATGTCTAGTTATGAAGGAGGAAGACTTCAGACAAATGTCTAAGTAGAACTAATGCCGCACCGCAGGTTGGCTAATCCAAACCATTTTATCAAATGATAGGATTGAACTTGTTTCTCCTGTACTTGCAGCCTCAACTCTACCTTTTGGGCTACAAGAGTAGGCAAACTTACTGAAACTATATATATCAGTTATGGGATTGAATAAACCGTCTTACCATCGGTACCACAGGTCCACTGTTCATGTACTCAATAAGTCCTGGGAAGAATGGCTTGGATGAAAGGTCTGAGTAGTGCTTCTCAAGGTGGGCCTTGCCAGGCTGTGAATGAAAGCATGAATTATTCTTACTTTGTTTGACAGGTAATACAATGTTACAGGTAAATAATTGAAACACAACTGAATATTGTGCATGAATGTATTTGATTAAATGCTTGCAAATACATAAATCCCTTTTTACCCCCACAGTTCTGACCGATAATATAGTCTGACAGACATCAAGAAAGTTAAAAAGTCAACAGCAATGATAAAATTTATAGAGTACCAACTTATAAATAACACTTTCCCGACATGATACTAACGCTCTTCCAATCCTGCATATCAGCCTGTTCACAACATGCTTTAAACTGACTTGGAGTTGAACCCACTAGGTCTGGTGATTTAGTAATCAGCAATAAGGTGTTCACTTTAAGAAATATATTGCTCAATTTGCCGATTTCACTGTTATAGCATGCAATATGCACTTATATATGGAAAAGAATACAATTTTGTATTTTTGTAAAAGTTTACAAAAAAACAACAACTTGACATAGAAAAGTAGAGGTGCCAGACACATTGACAGACTGGCTTGGGAATAAACATCATTAAAAGGGTGCAGGATGAAGCATACCAGTCTTGGCGTACCAGTGCATAAGTGCCCCACTCTGAGATGAAGCTGTCTGCTGATCACTTAAAGAGGGGTACACTTTGAATGACATTCTAATAAGAGAGAAGATATAGAGTGGAGGTCATTCAGTCAAACCAGGTCTAATTTTGGATCATCTGCTCTTTTTTTACTGAATTGTGTTACAATGAACAGCATGATTGTTTGACCTTCCTTGTATTTTAGTAAAGACATACATGGGCACTTGATCCATAATGTGTCTAGTGCCTGTTGTTAAATCGATTGGTAAAAAGAACACTGCTTCAAAGTAACTTAAGTACAGACTTAAATTACACATTGAATGACTTCTACGTGTTGTTGTTTTATTTTCTGTCTGTCTGGGCAGCGTAAAGCATAAACACTAAAGGAGATAACATGGACTGATTGAGGAAGTATACATCGTCTTCGACCTTGACATTGTAAGAAAATGGTCTCGTGAAATTTAATTAACAACCAGCATTCTCGACTTAATTAGATAAAGGAAACTTTGAACTCATGTTCAAAAATACATTTTTTTATCATATTTGTCATCTGTTTATGTTATAGCAGTGAAACAGAACCGAACATAGACATTTTGCCACGTACTTTCACGTGTCATTCAGAAAAACATGTAAGCCGGCCGGCGAGCTTCGATTAATATTTAACTGAATAATGGCGGAGTATCGCTTACCTTGGTGAATTTACAAGCTACCAATTTGTATCCTCTATTTTCGAATCTCTTCATAATCTCGCCGACGAGTCCACGCTGGACACCATCAGGCTTAACCATGATGAAGGTACGTTCTTTCCTTGGGTCAGACATCTTGTTGAAACAGTAGAGGATGTGAAGCAAGGTCGCAACCATGTGGTACCGATATGGAAAGGGGAAAAGACAGATCACGTGACCCAAACGTCATATTTTGGTGTTGGAGGAACTACCGATAGAGGGCGTTTATAGTCTGTTTCAGAAAACGCCTGGATGTATGAAGATCTATACAAAAACAATAAAGATCTTTGATGTGCGATATCCAAGGAACCACAGACAGCATGCGCTTTATATAAGATTATGATGAATATGTTGGAATGTAAATTGATCATTTCGCAACCATGCAATTTCGTAACCAACCAATTTATCTGTATCTCTGTATCTGCCATATACTCCAAACCCTCTATACAGAGTATTATGTGGAGTGCGCTGTCAGAAACTTTAGGAGTAATATAAATTAAAATGTTTTGGGGAGGTAATTTTCACAGGTGTTTGGGTTGGTTTCTGTACCTGCACAGTTATAAAAATGTCATAGATATTAAATTACAGAAGTCTGGTGTGGTTTGCAGGCAAGTTGCTTTGCCCAGGGTGCTACAATAAAAGATGAATGATGGATGTTCATTGAATGATGAAGAACAAATGATATGATGGGGGTGATGGATGAGGGGATAATGGTGGATGATGATCATTTGTAGCACTCTGGTTAGAAGCAGTGGCTGTACAGCTTGGCCTTGAATAAGGCCAGGCTGTCCGCCTGAGCAATGTCTGGTGGTAGACTGTTCCAGATCTTTGCTGTGCGTGGAAAGAACGAATGCCTGTGTCCATCAATCCTGGAGAAGGGGATACTATATCTGTGCCTCTGTGTATGGTGTATATAGTGTGGGAATGGTATCCTTACAAGGTTGTGTTTGATCTTGTAGAACATACATAATGAAGTAACTTTACGGCGTGTTTCTAGGGTTGGTAAGTTGATCTTTCATAGAAGGTTAGTAATACTACTGGTATATTTGTAGTCATTCAGTATAAATCGTACTGCGCGATGTTGTACCATTTCAATCTGGTTAATGTATTTCTTTTGCCAGGGGTCCCAGACGGAGGCGCAATACTCCAAACATGGGCGGACATATGTTTTGTATGCTACTTCCTTGAGTTTTGGGATGTCAGTTTGAATATTTCTTTTGATAAATTTAAGAGTGTTGTTAGCTTTAGTAGCAAGAGTGTTAATGTGTTTAGACCAAGAAATGGTTGGGGAGATGGTTACTCCAAGGTATTTGGCAAATGTGGATGACTGAAGTATTACACCATGAAGTTTGTAAGGGAAGATGATAGGTTTCTTCCTGTTTGTGACTCGTAGGACTTCACATTTTTCGGGATTAAAAGACATCAACCATTCTTCTTCCCATGCTTGGAGTTTGTCCAAATCGGTCTGCAGAACTTGGCAATCTTCTGATGAAGTAATGGTAAGATAGGCTATGGTATCATCAGCGAAGAGACGGATGTTACTGACTATATTAATGGGCATGTCATTTATGTATATAAGAAAGAGGCAGGGACCCAAGACTGACCCCTGAGGAACTCCAGACAGTACATCACAACTTGAGGACATTTCACCATCAAGGACAACCCTCTGAGAGCGGCCAGATATGAATGATTTGATCCAAGAAGTTACAGTGGGGTTTACACCAATTCTGTTTAATTTGAGAAGGAGCCTTTGGTGATCCACTTTATCGAAAGCCTTACTAAAATCCATGATAATAACATCAGTTTGTTTACCTGCGTTGATGGTGTCTTGTAGGTCTTGTACAAACTGGATAAGTTGTGTTTCACAGCTTAATTTAGATCGAAAACCATGTTGATTTGTATAAAGGAGATTATTGGCATCTAAAAATGTCATGATATTTGAGACTAGTATGTGTTCCATTAATTTACAACAAATACATGTAAGAGAAATAGGCCGGTAGTTGGCAGGTTTTGTCCTTGACCCCTTCTTGAAGACAGGGCTAACAGAAGCATTTAGCTGTTTCGTAAACGATCAACTGGTCACTTCGTCAACAATCCCAATTTGCTATGAAAATATCATGTATAACAGTTATTGTTGCTGTCAGTAAATAAAATAGTTGTCTGTGTGCGTGCCTGTTGTACATATAAGTAGCTTTGTTTTAATTTTGTCAAATTAATTAAGAACGGGGCTAGTCCTATATGATGCTCGGCTTTATTCTTTGTTGTTTGCTACACCTTTATGTTTCTGCAAGCTGCAGTGTTAACTTCGGCATTCCCGCAATTTTTTCTTGAGACACTTTGCCTATATCAAAACATGTTCTAATATCCTACAACTGTATGGGGGAATTTTGGCATATTTTCTGGAAAAAACAACAACACAACAACAACAACACAAAAACTCTTACTTTAGTCTACGTTAAGACGAGTTTGTACGCTACCTACGATATATTATATTATAAGGCGATAAAAATCGTGAGGTAAAATATTTGTTCATTATTTTCAATTCTATAAATAAACACGATAGTGATCTTTGTTAAAATAGATATGGAGAGCGGATAACCCGGATGACGATATAACGTGATCTCAAAAGTAAGCTGTCACGTGATTTTCTTAGTGCATAAATAACCATCTCTGCAGCTGGCTAAGATAGGAAATACCAATTTGCAATGACGAGTGGGGATTTATGCTTCACTGTTCACATATATATAGGGCATCAATGAACAACATTTCCCAAGACCTTTTCAAGTAACAAGGACTTATATAGTTATTTGAGAGGACATTTTTTCGTTCGTCCAAGTTGTCGGATACCACCTTTAAAATGTTATAGATCCACTACAAGAGGGACCTCCTGCAGAGAGGCAACAATAACAACGGATGAAAAATGGTTATATATGTTTTAAACTTACTGGCAATAAACCACTTTTATTTGACATCCATTCGAATAGTTTTGATAAAAAAGTCAGTGACTTTAGCCAACAAAGAAAACCCAACAGCGCAAATATTGCCAACGCATTTTAGTTTTTAAAATGTTATTATATTATGTAGGCCCTATAGGCGATTTCTTTGATATTTTAAATACGTATAAAGATTTCTACTAATGACTTGTCTTGTATCAACACTTGCAAGACGGAAAAAGAGAGGTTTTACAGCTATGCTGAAAAGCAATTAAAACTAGTGTGGACGTGGACATGCAGATTGATCTGGACAATGTATATGTATGCAGATCGGGAGACAGATAAAGAAAAAGACAGATAATGAATAAAAGAAGATTACATGAATAATGTACTTAGAGCTGTGATCGTGTAAACAATTTCCACGACTATTCTTATTTTGTAAGAAAAACGTCGATTTTGAATAAATCATCGGTCCGACTTTTTTCTTCATTTCTAAATTTTCTTCAAATATTCACTAATGTTTTATTTTTGAAGTCCTAGTTATAGGCAATACGGCCAAAGAATGGAAAGTAAAACTATAGTTTACCAATGTAATGGAAATAAACCTTACAGCCGGATAGATACAAGTTAAAGAAGGTACATTGTGTAAGTCATTTGATATGTCCTACGTGTTCATTCCAAATAGTAAAGTTTAAACCTTCATAGCGCCTTTAAGTCTATTAATAGAAAGTATTCAAGATTGGTCATTTAATCTAATATGAATTTAACAAAGTTTCGTGTGTTTTTTATCAAAAGTTTACAAATAAACTAGACCAGCTGTACCCAGATCGGTATAAATGTCATAAGACCAAAGCGAGGTGGCGAGAGAGCTAGCGTTGAAACAATACCTGGTTATGCATGTATAGCTTCTTATGGATCTATTATCTCACCCAGCCCAACTCTCTCTACAATATATTGTCGGTCGGATTGTTACCCATCGATAGTCCTATTTCAGTCAGGCTTGGTTCAAGTTGGTGGTGTGGGGTTGTAAATGGATTTACGGATCGCAAAATTGCTCGACTGTCATTTAGATAGAGCACAGGTAAATCATTAATTCGTTATTTGATATTGGTTATTGGATTTAATGTGATATAATTAATGTCTAATGTGACAAGTGTTTGTATAGTGCGGGTTTTTGAGTTATAGATCTGAACAAATTGAGAACGATTAAATTTAGTCAAATGAGAATAAAAAGCAATAGCAACAACATTAAAAAAAATATGGGGCAGTGGAATACTGGTTGGACTTCGCATCCGAGAGACCTGGGTTCGAACCCCAAAACCGACCACGATTAGATAGTCCTCTGTACCTGAGTACTAGTTCTACCCAGGAAGTGGACAGTCGAGAGTGACTAATATAAGTTATATTATTATTAGATTTATTGTTTAATTGAAAGAAGTTGATTATACAACTGCAATACGAAAATAATAAAAATCATATCACAAACATTATAAAAAAAAAACATTAAAATAATTGTCGGCGCGAATCAATAAACACTTGCTATATAAGCTTAGCAACAATTAAAACACAAAATAAAATTCAACTACACATGTACACATTATACGAACAAATCCATGTGTATTGTGTTGGCTTTTTATTAACAACAGACTGCATACAACATTTAAAGTGTCAAATAATTTGTGTAAGGATATTAATTAAATGTGGTATCGCACAGTTTTGCCTATATCAAATACATGCAATTATATCTAAACACAAGTATAGGGAATTTGGGCATTATTTCTGCATAAACTCATACTTTAGTCTAAATAAAGATTAAAATAATATTGAATTCTAAATATATTGTTAGACGGTAACAAACGCGAAAAAATACTCTAAATGTTCATTTCTTCCAACTTTATAGTGGTCACTGCTAAAAAAGATATTGACGTCAGACCGGATTAGCTTGATGCGATCTCAAAAGTTAGTGGTCACGTCGTTTTCTTAGTTTAAAAATAGCTGTCTCTGCAGCGTGGCTTGGATAGGAAACGCCTGTATGCAATGACGGGTGGGGATTTATATTTGATTGTTCGCACAGATCTAGAGCATCAATGAACAACATTTTGTATGGCCCTTTTCAGGTATCATTGACTTATTTGGTTATTTGAGAGAATAAAAGATTTGTCTAAACTGTCGGATACCACCTTTAAGATTCCGAAAAGAAAACGCATTTGTTCAGCCAATCAATTAATATATAAAAGTCTCACCTTCACCACAGCATCATCCATCCATATTCACGACCATACTCTTCACCAATTTGTAAATTTTGTCATAATTATACCACCAAAAGCAAATTCATCACCAAAAAGCCAGAAACAAGAACATGTAGCACCAAAAATAACATCAACCGTACGCAAACCCCCCCACCATTATTGTATTACAACAGCAACAACGGCGTCAACAAAAACAAGAACAACTTATAAATGTGATTGTTGGTCAAGTTGATAACAAAAGTAACGCAATGAAGATCAGTGACAAAACAATAACAACAACATAATCTTCAGCGACAACATTAACAAAATTTTATAACAACAACCAATCAAGGTCTACATCAGTAACAATAATAGCAACAACAAAAACAAAAAGCGAACAACAATAATTACACCAATAAAATCGACAACGATTAATAAAACAACGATAACAACAAGGACGACCACAGAGCCTATTTTCTTATTTGATTTTGTGATTCCATGATTAAGAATTCTTGCATTGACAAAATGCCAGTTCATTGAGAAGAATAAAATCGAAACAAAAGAATTGGGTGTTAAAATAAACTTATTGTTCATGTCAATAGTGTGGAACGAAAGTGTTCATTGTATCACGGGACTATCTGACTTTAACGGCGGCTTTCTTTTGTTTTATGACATTAAGTAGGAAAAAAAACAACAACACATTCCTTTGAACATGAACGTAAAAAAAAACTTGAACAGGCAAAGGCATTTATTTGCATATTGGAAACGGTTTCAGGAACACACACCGTTTACTTGTTACATGTTCAAAGACCGCCGACAATATATTTTACCGACACTATATTTTACCGACACTATATTTTACCGACAATATATTATCCGACTATATAGTTAACCGACAATATATTTTACCCACACTATATTTTACCGACACTATATTTTACCAACTATATATTTTACCGACAATATATTTTACTGACAATATATTATCCGACTATATAGTTAACCGACAATATATTTTACCGACTATATAGTTAACCGACAATATATTTTACCGACTATATATTTTACCGAAAATATATTTTACCGACAATAAGACCCTCATTCAAAAATGCTTCTGTCATCTCTATTTCCAAGACCAGCCCCTATCACACACACACGAATACACGTTTATATATGTATGTTTGTTTGAAACAATAACAGAATCACGAAATGTTTTCTTATTTGTTTTAATGATTTATTTTAACTGTTTTATTTGACAGATATTTGTTCGTATTTTGTTTATTGCAAAATATACACGATTCTGTTCTGTTATAATATCGAAACCTAAAACAATTAACTTTCAACATCACGAAAGAGATATATATGTTAATGATGACCCATCTTCGACACAGAGTTAATTAAAAAAATAATTTATTGGCATGGAAAACCGGATCTTTTATTTGACCCCTCAACATCTATCTATGTTAATGGAACACATTCTTCGAAACAAAGTTAACTGAAAATTAATTAAAGGGGGAAGGCGGACCTTTGACGTGACATATCGACATTTTGATATATTATACAATACTCCTATTGATAATGATATATGTGTTTGTTGTGTTCGTTGTTTTTGTTGTTTAATACCATTCCTTGGGATGTTTTTTTCGAATATGATTTTTGCTACCTAATTACTTGCTTTAAACTCTGTACAAAAACCGTATTCGGAATAAAAAAAACAACAACTATCGATAAATACAGCTTGATCATTTGTTTTGTTTTAAATGAACTTAAATTTGAAAATGAACTTGAATTTTAAATGTTTGTCGTTTGACTAATATGTTTTAAATATATTTAAAGAAATATGTATCAATAGATATTTTACACATAAAATTAACATTACTTTAACCAAAATAAGAAAGATCACGTTTTTAAAAATACATTTCGTTGATTAAATACACTCTAAGTAAGACTCGTATCCACAGTTAATTTTATGTCAGCACTACCTTTAAAATAATGCAATCTTAACTACCAAATACAATGCTTGCATATACACATTAATCATTTATGAAAGTTTAAAGCAAAACAACAACAAAATAACAACAACACAATTGTTTTCCCGAGTTCTTAATAAGTATTGTACATCTACTCGAAGGTAAAAGATAATTAAACAAACTGACACGTTACGATAAACACTAATTTATTTTGCAATTTATATTAAAATATTCTTGCAGCAATGGCAAAATGGTTTAGTGTCGCCAATATCTTAATGGGACACCATCACCTTGTGGGTTCAAGACCCGGTCTGGGCCATGACGACCATAATTAAAGGTAGCATCCAACATTTCCGACCAATTATACAATATATCTTAAACAACTAAATAGATAAGTGTTACATGAAATGATCCCGAGAAATGGTGTTTATTGATGTCATACATTCTACCCGTCAGTACAAACACATATTTCCCATCCAAGCCACGCGGCACAATAAGCTGGTTTTTAACTAAGAAAAGCTTGATTATACATTTAGAAAGAATGAACACTCAGAGTGACTTATTTCACGATTTGTACCGTCATAAACTTGAAATACTGTTCAGAATCGCCTTGTATTAAAATAAAGTTTAGGTTAATGCCTAAATTATGCCTTTAATTCACTTCCCACACACAAATATAATATCGTAACATGTTTGTTTTTTTAAATAAGAAAACTTTCGGATACCACTTTAGACGACAACGTGTGTGACGTGTTTTCTTATAAGTGGTCAAAGGCTAAAAGTGCATGAGGATATTTTCAAAGTCATAATTTTGTCTATACAGTATGTAAATATGGAACTGTCTTAAACTTCTCAAAACTCTTCTCAGCAGTTCAATTGTTACTGAATCTAACGTACATGGCTTAAATGTGTATGTATGTATAACTATATCTGTCGGCAATTCTTTATAGGGGCAATAAATGACGATCATCTGTTTACTTTGAGAACACTTGAACTGATACACTCACCCGAGCCATTGTAATATACTTCTAGAACAATAAACAATATAGAACAATGCAACAACGACAACAACAATAACAACAACAACAACAACAAAACAACAACAACAAAAACGTTCTTTATCAGTCTGAGAAATAAAATTTGTAAAATAAATGTAATAGAACCTTACCATTGAGGTATCCGGTTGTTTACTTTCAGAACTGACCAGCACGATGATATGGTAGAACGATGGCCCATGCAGGACCCCAAGATTTCTATAATGTTGAGCTATCCACACCCGCTGAATGCAGGATTGACGATTCTGATGACTACTCTTCTGACGCCGACCCCATCCACCCTGAAACAAACACCACACCACGATCTGTTACCGCTAGTGATTTGCCCATCTGTACCGCATCTCCTCGATCTGAACTCTTGTGGGACCATAGTTTTGAAAAAGCCGAAATATACGGGGATTTAACCATTCTTGACGACAGTGAACAAGAATGGAGAAAGTTTAACAAAACAGATGATGATAAACTAAATGCTGACAAAAAATCTCAGAGAAATAGAATAAATTATACCAAACAAAGCCCGAGGAGAGAAAAGAGCAGTGATATGAACCATTCGCCAAGAAGCAGTATGAGGTCCTCGGTAGAATTGCCAGACCTGATTTCCTCGATGTCATCTAGTGCGACGAATCGCAGTCCGAGCCCTACATCGTCATCAATGTCAGGATCTCCACCGCCCCTACCTGCATCGGATCCTCCATGTTTACCGCCACCCTTACCAAATACCAGTCCGCCACCCTTACCCACAAGTAGCCCGCCACCTCTACCTCAGATCTCAAAACACACTTATCGATCTTCATCAGATTCTGACTCATCCACTGATAATGATGACAACAACAACGACGTCCACGATGATGATGATTATGCTAATGATGTTGACATTGATAATAATGTTGATATTGATAATGATGTTGAAAAAAATGATGCTGATAATCATGATGGTGATGATGATGATGATGATAGTGATGATGATGATGATGAAGATGATGACGACGACGATGATGCAATGTCACGCGCCCTTTCAAGCACTCCAGAGGTATTGGTTGATGATGATACTTACGAAATTGAAACCGCAGTATTGGAAATACAGAACAAACAAAGTGACGAGGAAACAGATTCTTCAGCTGGAGGAGACAATACGATAAGTGACTTTGACGATGGAGAATCTTCGACTAATGAACAGAAGGCTAGTTTCCAAGTGTCCGAGTTGTTTTACACAGGAGAGAATGAAGAGATAGATATTATTCACAATTCTTTGAACACAACAGACGACGAAGAAATATCAAATGAGAGAGGCGATTATGATAATTCACATGAGCCTCAAAATGACAGCAACGAAGATGATATGGAGAGTGATGACACTAATATTCCTCATGATAATATAAGTATGGACGAATATATGAATAGATTTAGTGAGCTCATTGAGTTTGCGCAAAGAGACTCCGAAGATAATGAACACGTTGATGAAGCGCTGGAAGCAGAATTTGAAGCTATACTTCATTCACTTGATATGAACTTTGCCGAGGAAACGTATATTGAAAGATTCGCAGGAAGACGTGATAGGTATGGGTTTATTCTTTCGCCTATAACAGAACGACCGACTCCCTCTCCATCTTCATCAGTATCTGGCTATAGTGGTTTGTCATCAACGTCACCAGATCCATTTAGTGTGTTCCGAATGTCCCCGTGTTCAAAGAGTGGTGACCCCGAATTGGATTTGTCAACTTTACAGTTTGACCGTGACTTAGATCCTACAGAAGTGCCTATATACAGGGCTAAGAAAGTCGTCATTGTTCCAGAAGGTTTTGGATGGGATAGTGAAGAGGACATTCTCAGTGGGAGTGGTGAATGGGATTCTATAGAAAATGGCCTAAGTAGTCCACCGGTGTCTACAACAAATGTGACGCTGTCTCAGTTTGGAAGATATGTCAGAGGCTGGAAGCAACCAGATGGTGTTATCATAGAGGAAGGTGAAAGTTCTGAAAATGACTCAGATACAACTGTTGAAGACAATGACGTTGGCAGCGACAGTGGAACTTTGAAATCGAGAGATGGCAGTTGCTCCGTATCTGGCTCAGAGTCGGATGAATGTGAGACGCGAAAAACAAAATGTCAAATCGACACGCAAATTACAGAGGTAGGAACAAGTAAAGAACAAGTAAAATATGAATCAGAATGTGAAAATGAAGAAGAAGAAGATGACGCATCTGTTAGTGACAAGTTGGCGTTATCACTGCTTGACGAGGATCTTGATGAAGTTGAAAATATTCTTATGCATCTTAAGCCTTTGACTACTGACCGCAGCGACACTAGCACAGAAAACGGCGAAACGACATGCACGAACGGCAAGGGAGTTGATGCTCTGAACCAAGAACAGTCTGATCAAATTCCAGAAGAAGAGAATAATGAGAGAAAGACCACAACAGTTCTTAGACTCCATTCTGCGGATAGTTTCGACTTTTCTGATACGAATATTGAGAATGAATACAATGAAGATGCTGAAGATGAATATAGCGAAACGGAAACCGAGACTGAATGTGAAAACAAAGAATCAGCCTTTTTACGAACAATGATAGCACAAAATGTAGAAGATGGCGATTGCATTTGCGTCAAGGAAGTTCTTACACCTAGGTCTGCAGTCAAACTGGTCGGCAGTATGTTGCCAGATTCTAGCGACAGTGACTCCTCTCCTGTTGAGAGCGAAGAAGACGTCGATGAAGTGGATGACCCTAACATGTCCAGTTATGGCTCAGGTGTTCGTGTTACTCAGTATACATCGGACTCGGACGACAGTCGAAAAGAACGAAAGAAAAGTGCCCAAACTGACACTAGTCAACCGTCTAAAAGTACCGTTCAAGTTTCTTTCAGAAAGAATCCAGGGTGTCCAAAGCTTAATGTCCGTGTTAGCACTAAAGGATCTCCTATGCATATTATCAGCCCATTAGACTTTTCTCTATTTGAAAATATAGCTAAGACGAAACCTCGCAGATCCCCGCGTGTGTTCGGAAGATATTATGATGAATTTGACGATGATATATTGTCAACACATGAGAAGGATAATGTTGAGCATGAAGAAGTTTGTGAGAAGAATAATACACTACGACGTCCATTTGACAGCGAAATATTTAAGAACAGTAAACCCACTGACAACCTTGATGAAGAGTTTCAGCAGGTTTTTCTAGTGAAGTCGCCAGAAACGGTCACGACGGTAACATCTTGTGATAGCTCGGACGAAGATGAAATATCGTCATGTAAGGAAAAATATATATCCCAGCAAAGGAATACTGATATTGAAATACAGAGCAATGGGTGTGTTTTTGAAACAGCAAAGCGGACATCCGATAAAGATGAACACATAGAAGAACCCTTAACCCAGACCGATCATGAAGTCAAAAGCATTAAGTTAATTGAGGAGCAAGAAAATATAAGATCTATAGCAAATTCTCACACACACGTAAATGACACAATAGAAACTATTGGTTCCGATATTATTGAACAGAATACTACTTTTGTAAAACAACCTTATGAAGAACCAACAAATAAGATGCCTATTCGTACTGAAACTATTCCAAAGAAGCCAAAGAACAAAGCCAAGGTTCATATAAATGTAGGTCATTTAGGGCGCACAGGTTCAGCCAGATTAAAAGTAAAGAAGGGATTCGTGCATGAACTTTCAGCTTTATTTAGTCAGCCAGACGATAAGAATAAACCAAAGTGTGCAGTTCAAGTAAAACACGACGAATGCACCAAAAGATCCGAGACAGAAAAATGTGATGTTTTGTTACCTAACGAAAATATAACGTTTACTGAAGTTCCCAAGCAGGAGACAAAATTAAATTCAAGCTTAAAATTATTGCAAAACGAAGACAAGAAATGTGAAAGTTTGGGATTTGAGGTGACTCCTTTTGGGAGACAAGATGATCTTTCGGCAACGATAGAAGGTACAAAGCAATTCATTGAAAACTCCACTGAACACGAACGTCAACCACACCAAAGCGATGAAGAAAGTGAAGATAAAGAATGTGATGAAGACAACGATCTTTTAAAAGAATATGAATTCCAACTCAGAGTGCAGGACGAAGAGGGCAATAGTGATGGTATGACAGGATGCTTTGAAAGTACATCTGAGTTTGATCCAGTGATGACAAGCGACTGCAACAAAACAAACACAAACTTTAGTATGGTTATTCAAGAAAACAATGAAACCAATGAACCAGCTTTGACATTTAGCCCGCGTTTATTTTACTCCGTTTATAGAAAAGATGCAACTGCTAAGTGGAAACACCCACATGCTGCAACTGATTCCACCCATGACATAACTCAGATTTCTAACAAAGATAATTTAAATAAAACAAAATCAGACGATACAAAAGTTGTCAGTGCAAAGTTACAAAATAAGGAAGAGAATGAATGCTCTTCAGAAGATAATTGGGAAATTTATTCAAAGTGGTCTAATGTTAACAATAAGAACAAAAATGTTCAAAACTCTGATCAACCACACACAAATCGCCATGCACTTAAGTCAGAAAAGATCTCAAGTAAAAACAACGTTGCAGGGATAATTCAGGGACTCGGAATGAAAGAGAGCACTGAAAAGAATAATGGCAAAACAGATGACTTTATGACGGAGGAATTTGAAACTGAAGAACAATGTAAAGATGGTTCACCGAAAAATAAAAGTGCGTTGCTTGTGAGGTCAGGCCGCTTTGTAAGCCAAAAAGACCCTTTCAATTTGTCTGGTGGCCAAAATAAACAAACACGTGAGATGTGCAGTAATATACAGAAGACCAAAGCCCTGAAGCGAAAAAATGACACGGACCTCGCAGAAATGGTTCTTAGTATGGAGAACCATTGGAACCATAGCGTTAACTGTGAAACAAAAACAAATCAATTTGAAAAACAAAATCTGACAACTGTTGAACACACAGGAAGAGAAAAGTTAAAACCTAAGTGGCATTCAGGAAAGCAAAAGAGACCTCCGCCAATACCAACGAACATTCAAGCTTTCGACGGATATAATGTATCTTTTACGGAAATGTTGCCTGAAAAAGGATATCACGTTTCTTTTGAGAAAACGTTGCCTGAAGAAGGAAGCATACCTGAGGAGAATGTCAAAGTCACTACCAAAAGTCTGAGGGACGATGAAGATGAGCGTGTATATTCTGCTCCATGTAGAAGATGGCATAGTTTTGAACGGGACAAATTTACTATTCAATATCCTGCATCACTCAGTAAACGATTATATGGTCCATATTGTCGAGTCCGTAAGCAATACGAGCTATCAGAGCCCGAGCCCACACAAGATAATGAAGTAGGGGAAGTAACTCGCAAAGCCATGTCAAGAAATGCATTATGGTCTAAGAGTTATCACCCGCAGAATCCAGTAAGCCGTGCGCACAGTTTACCGACACGCTCGAGTGACAACTATGAGCGGAGACATGTGACGGATGATAAAACCGAGGAGACCAATTCAAATTCTTTATCTGCCAGCTACAGCCATACGTATTTCCCAGACAGACCAAATACATATGTTAACAGTGTGCGAAATACAAATATCGCGGCTAAACCGAAAGGGCCTCTGGTCACTCATTACGATGTTAAATTGCCGCTTTCGTCGACAAAGCTGCAAGAGAGCATTATCCCTCCTCCAAAGCCGATTAGCAGTAGTAAAATAAAGGAAACCCCACAGAGAACAGGCAGTGATAATTCAGGTCTAAGGACAAATCCCCACTTGGTTAAGTATCCCACAGCAGTGCACAGTATTAGTAAGAATAGCGTTGACTCTAACCGGTCCAGTAGATATGAAGAAACAGCAGGATCAGTAACTGGTTTACCTTTACATTTAAGCAGTTGTATTTTGGGCAGTGCACGCAAAGCGAGTAGTGAAAAGTTAATGAACATAAAACAGGGAGGGGAAAGTTCGCATAAAGATGTAAATTATTACGGCAATAAGGGTTTGGCCTGGCGAATTCCTCGGGAAACACATTCTTGTGAGGAAACTAACCAAGATGAGAAGATGGCAAACAGTACTGTGACAGAGCCCAGGTATACCTCCACAGAGACGTTGTCTCTGAGGATTAATGAGTCGGTGACAGGACAGTCAAAGACGAATATTACTCAGTCTCACAAATCCGCAACCACCTCACGGCCAGATGACAACGGTCAAAGTAACGGCGTGAAGGGTAGGGAGGGTGGTGACAAGGAGCCGGAGGCTGAGCGTGTAGTCGAACACATGCAGTCAACATCACTTCATCGCAAGACGCCGAAATATCAACATGTTCTCGAAGACGAGAGGGGAAATTTAAAGCTCTGGCCGTATTCTGATTTCGAAGATTCTGACAAACTTCCAGTAACTCTTCATAGGGCTAGAAAAGGGCTAAAAGTGATAGAATCGAAGGATATGTTACACGACCAAGCCAATATGACGTTGGTTCAGAGTGCACAGCATAGTTCCGAGGCGCCGGATAATCGGACGGTGAAGAAGTACCATTCTAGTACTGTGATTCCTTCGGATGAAAGTCAGAGTCTTATGCGGACCCACGGAGACTCCGTAGAATCAGTTCTGTTTCGTGACACAAATGGAAATACTCTTACCGAAGAAGAACTAGCATCAATAATGCCGAGATTGGCGGCATCCGTGGCCAATATGAAGGAAGTTGATGTTGAAGAAATTTTGCCTGGAATTACGCAAAGTGTAACAAAATTGAAAAATGGTGGGAATTTAGTGATAACAACCATGACCAGAAAAATCGATGAGGATGAGAGTGATTCGTCGGGGAGAGGTTCGCCGGTAGCCAATCCGGTGTTGAATGTTGAAGATCTGGAGAATAGCAGAATCTACCTGGTTCAGGATTCTAAAGGGGAAATGTTTTATGTGGAGGATGTGACGAGTGAAACACAAGAAAGTGCTTATTACAGTTCCACGTCGCGTCATAATTCTGAAAGTATCAGCGATGCAGGCAGTAGCCCGTCGACATCACATACCAGTAAAATATCGAAAATACGACAAGTTGGTGAAAGTGGAATTAATGAATCGACGGCTGAAGAGATTCTGTCCGCAATGTATGATCAGAATGATGGAATTCAAGAGATTACGGAGAATGAGGAAGAATGGTCAGAACGCACGTATGAATACGATTTTCCACGTCGGCGGCAGAATTCGGCGTCGGGGTCAGGAGGTTATAGCAAAGAGAGTTTTAACACATCTTATATGGTCGAGGAACCCGATACGCTGCCTAAGAATAAGGTGACGACAAAAGACCGCATGGATACGTCTTATGAAATGACGGCGACGTCGCCCTGGGTATATGACGGCGGAAGTGGCGCGCAGAACTTCTCCGTGGCTACACACGGTATTATCGGAGATGGCGTAGAAAGTATGTCGACTGTATCCATAAACGACCAAAACAATTTACGTTATTCTCAGGCAACATCGTCGTTGGCCAATACTGGCGTCGGCATCACTCGTACTACGGAACGGTTTACGATTGACACAGAAGAGGTTCCGGAAGTCCCTATGCTGCTTCCACAGGCGCCATTACCCCAACCACCGTTCCTTGTTCAAGCGGACAACCCGCAGTATTCACTGGTAAAGGTAGATGTAGCGCCGAGGAGCATTGAGCGTGTATCCATCACTCCACCGCCTATAGTCGAGCGGAATAAACCTAAAGAGGTAGATGACAAGCCCATATACAAAACCGTTGCACATATTCAGACGGGTGTTAAGCAACCACCCGAAAAAAGTGACATGACCGAGAAGAAATACATGCTCGTTTCTTCTAGTGCCTCCCCGATTTCTTCCAGGGACGAAGAAGTGCAGGAATCTCGCATGTCATTAGATGAGGTAGATTACAAATTCTCGGCTGAGAATGTGGAGTACAAAATGATGCCGCAACATAAACAAGTGTACATGCGTAACTCGACGCATTTGGACAATCAGGAACGATTCCGAAGCGAGAAAAGGATCGAGATGGGCAATGGTCGTGTATCAGACCAAAGGCACAAGACTAATATCAGGATACAGGAGCCACCAAAACCTGTCAATGACCTGATGGAAGAGAGTAACTATAGCTACGATGAAATGAAAGCACATATGGAAAACAGCGAAACTAGCATGCGGGTGATTAGAGGCAGCTATCTGATTAAAAACAATCTTGAAGAGGTGGACACGGATCTGGATGATAATATTAACATGTTTGATGGCAAGTTTACACTGTGTAAGGACAATCCGCTCTACCAGAGTGACGAGGATCTGTACCGGAAGTGGGGTCGTGAGAAACAGGAGAAGCAGGACAGGATCCAGAGGGATATCAATAATGACCTGACGTTCGAGACAGTGGATAGGTACTCTCGTTCTAAGAAAGGTAAGATAAGATTTATTATAATAATGATTTGCGCGCCAAGCGGTCTTTTACCACAGACACATTTCATTTAATATGCATATTTCATGTACAAATGCTATAGAAAAATAGGAACACAAAACAACTGTTTAGGATATTATTAAAACAGCCAACTACTGCTTTTTCTACTACTACTACTACTACTACTACTACTACTACTACTACTACTACTACTACTACTACTACTACTACTACGACTATGGTACTACTACTACTGCTAATACAGCAAATACTACCTTCATGCCTACTTACCTACCTAACTGCTGCTATTACTACTACTACTACTACTACTATTGCTGCCGCTGCTGCTTGACTGCTACTATTACTGTTGGTGAGACGATAACGCCCCCCCCCCCACCCCCCCCCCCCCCAAAAAAAAACACACACAAAAAAACAACAACAACAAATCAAACAACAACAACAAATCAAACAAAAACAAACAAACAACAACAACAACATACTACTACCACTAATAATTAAACTACTATTGCAACCACCACTTATACTACTACAACCATACGACAACCTAATAAGTATTATTTCTACCTTTTTTCTTCTTCAAATTTATTGCAATTTATCTTTCTTTCGTCACTCAATTTTTATTTATAAACTTCTTTCCTGCTTTGAACTTGAGTGAATATTGAACACGCAAAGAAGCGTCGTTTTTTTATTATTTCAAACACACATGTACAAACGACAAACACATGTATATATCGTTAAATATATCTTATCTCCTTAGTAATTCACTGAGGTACAAGTTACCGACATGGGGTAGGGACCACTTGTTTTGATACCATCTGGGTATGCAAAAACTGGCAATAGAAGAGATCTAGGGTTGCAAATTGAAAACCTAAGCACATCATAGTCTCCCACTGTCAATAGGCCAGATGAATATAAACTGGAAAGGTTTGTGAACACCTAATTTATTCACCGAACTAGGTCACCGAGATCTGTCAAGATGTTGACATCGTAAAATATATTCACTAGAATGAATTTTATAAAGACAGACGGACGGACGCTCGCACGAACAGATAACAAGCAGGCGTTTAATTAGACGTTAGTTATTTACTTAGTTAATTGATCAGAAGCATTTTTTAAAGAAATCTTTTTACCAAAATGCACTCTAGGTACCACTCGCGAGCCTTGCCATAATTTGCCAAGTTATTTTTTCACATTACCTATTTATTAGATCGCTTGTCTTTACAACCGTTGATCTTCTGATCATGTATAAATTCCAACAATTTCTTTCAAATGTTAAAAATATTAAAATTCGAAAGGTTTGTACCTATGGCAGTTTTGTATATGACGTCGTGATGATCGCAATGGCGTTGTTACAAACTGCAAGTGACCCTTAATTCAGCCTTATTTATAAATTTTCTGGTACCACCCAGGATGTGAAACATCAAGAGGGATTGATATGAGTTGAAATAAACATTTTACTAATTTAATTTTAATAATCGGCACATTAGGTGCATTTCTTTGACTTGTAAAAAGCTAGGATGAGGACTTAAATTTTCATCACATTAATTGGATACCTACATACAACAAAAAGTGTTCTTTAGCTTTAAGTGTTACCATGGCAACATTAATCATTAGATTGACACAAACTCAACTGTTCAGCATACACGCCAAGACGTATGTATCGTTTTGTATGTTCATAGCCACGTGACACGTTGTGCTGACAAATCGAGCCACTGTAGACATACGACAGCTCTAATTTAACTTTATTTTGACCCTGTGTGTAATTTAAAAAAGTTTTCTATATTGTCATCATCAACTACAAGTTACTGTAAATGCGAGCACACCGACATGTGCTTGGATTTGCAGTCCACTAGTCGTTTGTGTGTTTTACTTGAATTTTTATTAAAAGTCATCTTCTTTATTAATTTCTGCTTGAATTGTCATTATTTACTGAAGAAACGTTAAAGGCGTGTCGGAAGAAGTGAAGCATGCTTCATAACACCAGATTGTAATGAACTTTATCTCTATTGATGCAGTAAGTGCATGCATGACAACCCATAGGCTCTATAACCTTAGTTTACTAACTGAGATAGAAGAGCTTGTTTATTGAAATCGCAATAACTCTTTTTTCTCTAAGAAAGGATTCATTATGTTAGTACGTGTTTGACAGTAAGAAACGTAAACGGTACGGGTGTTTTCGATTAAACATTTGCCTGTCCTAAAAATGTCTTTTTGCTACCTCAAGTGTTCGTGCCCTTCACATTGTACATTTTACTTTCCTACAACAACATCAACTACAACTACTACTTCTACTACTACTACTTCTACTACTACTACTACTACTACTACTACTACTACTACTACTACTACTACTACTACAACTACTACTACTACTACATCCACGACAACGACGACCTCAACATCAACAGCAAACAATCATTAAATAACTTTTGTATATGTTTCCCTTTTGCGGTCTATTTTATATGATGAGTGTCATTCTTCCAACTATAGAAACCAAAACGCTCTGTAGAAAGTGCATACTGTTCGATTGTAAATCATATACATTTCAGCCTTTTAT
Source organism: Sinonovacula constricta (assembly GCA_007844125.1). Taxonomy (NCBI): domain Eukaryota; kingdom Metazoa; phylum Mollusca; class Bivalvia; order Cardiida; family Solecurtidae; genus Sinonovacula; species Sinonovacula constricta. The sequence continues at coordinate 67,439,988 of CM017558.1, read as the reverse complement.
TTTATAAAAACATTGATTGTAACACGTTTAATAAAGACCGACTGCCTCAATGGGTAAGCGTATCCTAGCCGTATCAACCGTCACGTCAACATATTTGGCAAACCTTGAATTATAACAACACTCGCCACAAAATAGCTGGCCAGTTTTATGGTCGTCTGAGTGTTACAATAAAGTTCACGGAGAACAAGGCAGTCTTTTGTTCACACGTATAGCCGATTAACGAGCTGTTCCTTGCAGTATTGTGAATCACATTCGAACTTTTGAACGTTCTGATCAAGGATTTTCTTCCCCACACCACTAGCGCCCGGATTTGCAGTCCGTTACATGGTTTCATTCATTTTACACGACTTCCTTTAAACATTATTACAGATTGTCATTTAAACATTGCTTTCTTCTGAGTTTTATTTGATAACATGATGACATATTTGCAATGTAACGCTATTTTGTTTCGTTACATAATTTAAAACAACAACAACAACAAAAAAACCCAACATATTTGCAAGTGATTTCGTTCCGTTATTAACTAAATGTAAACAAGATGACATATATGCAATGTAACATAGGTTCATTCTGTTACATAAATAATTTAAATATGATCACAAATGATTTAGGTATTTTTTCCTAACTTGGTGTAATGTAAATTACATTTTTTTCAGTATAACATGACTTCGTTCCGTTACATGTAAACGTGTTTTTTGCCCGGGTACATGATTCTCTTATGTTGCATTGCATTACTTTGTGTTGTTAATAATTAATTTAGTACATACATTACATGATTGTTCTCAGCTACACGATTTCATTCGGCTACAAGCATTACATGATTCATCTCCGATACATCATTTCATTCTATTAGACACTTTGCATTATTCATCTCAGCTACATGAATTCATTCTGTTTCATAAATTACATGACTGATCTCAGCTACATGATTTCATTCTGTTACATAAATTACATGACTGATCACAGCTACATGATTTCATTCTGTTACATAAATTACATGACTGATCACAGCTACATGAATTCATTCTGTTACATAAATTACATGACTGATCACAGCTACACGAATTCATTCTGTTACATAAATTACATGACTGATCACAGCTACATGAATTCATTCTGTTACATAAATTACATGACTGATCTCAGCTACATGATTTCATTCTGTTACATAAATTACATGACTGATCACAGCTACATGAATTCATTCTGTTACATAAATTACATGACTGATCACAGCTACACGAATTCATTCTGTTACATAAATTACATGACTGATCTCAGCTACATGATTTCATTCTGTTACATAAATTACATGACTGATCTCAGCTACATGATTTCATTCTGTTACATAAATTACATGACTGATCTCAGCTACATGATTTCATTCTGTTACATAAATTACATGACTGATCTCAGCTACATGATTTCATTCTGTTACATAAATTACATGACTGATCACAGCTACATTATTTCATTCTGTTACATAAATTACATGACTGATCACAGCTACATGATTTCATTCTGTTACATAAATTACATGACTGATCTCAGCTACATGATTTCATTCTGTTACATAAATTACATGACTGATCACAGCTACATGAATTCATTCTGTTTCATAAATTACATGACTGATCACAGCTACATGATTTCATTCTGTTACATAAATTACATGACTGATCACAGCTACATGATTTCATTCTGTTACATAAATTACATGACTGATCACAGCTACATGATTTCATTCTGTTACATAAATTACATGACTGATCACAGCTACACGAATTCATTCTGTTACCTAAATTACATGACTGATCACAGCTACATGATTTCATTCTGTTACATAAATTACATGACTGATCTCAGCTACATGATTTCATTCTGTTACATAAATTACATGACTTATCACAGCTACATGATTTCATTCTGTTACATAAATTACATGACTGATCACAGCTACATGATTTCATTCTGTTACATAAATTACATGACTGATCACAGCTACATGATTTCATTCTGTTACATAAATTACATGACTGATCTCAGCTACACGAATTCATTCTGTTACATAAATTACATGACTGATCTCAGCTACATGAATTCATTCTGTTACATAAATTACATGACTGATCTCAGCTACATGATTTCATTCTGTTACATAAATTACATGACTGATCACAGCTACATGAATTCATTCTGTTTCATAAATTACATGACTGATCTCAGCTACATGATTTCATTCTGTTACATAAATTACATGACTGATCACAGCTACACGAATTCATTCTGTTACATAAATTACATGACTGATCACAGCTACATGATTTCATTCTGTTACATAAATTACATGACTGATCACAGCTACACGAATTCATTCTGTTACCTAAATTACATGACTGATCACAGCTACATGATTTCATTCTGTTACATAAATTACATGACTGATCTCAGCTACATGATTTCATTCTGTTACATAAATTACATGACTTATCACAGCTACATGATTTCATTCTGTTACATAAATTACATGACTGATCACAGCTACATGATTTCATTCTGTTACATAAATTACATGACTGATCACAGCTACATGATTTCATTCTGTTACATAAATTACATGACTGATCTCAGCTACACGAATTCATTCTGTTACATAAATTACATGACTGATCTCAGCTACATGAATTCATTCTGTTACATAAATTACATGACTGATCTCAGCTACATGATTTCATTCTGTTACATAAATTACATGACTGATCACAGCTACATGAATTCATTCTGTTTCATAAATTACATGACTGATCTCAGCTACATGATTTCATTCTGTTACATAAATTACATGACTGATCACAGCTACACGAATTCATTCTGTTACATAAATTACATGACTGATCACAGCTACATGATTTCATTCTGTTACATAAATTACATGACTGATCACAGCTACACGAATTCATTCTGTTACCTAAATTACATGACTGATCACAGCTACATGATTTCATTCTGTTACATAAATTACATGACTGATCTCAGCTACATGATTTCATTCTGTTACATAAATTACATGACTGATCACAGCTACATGATTTCATTCTGTTACATAAATTACATGACTGATCACAGCTACATGATTTCATTCTGTTACATAAATTACATGACTGATCACAGCTACATGATTTCATTCTGTTACATAAATTACATGACTGATCACAGCTACATGATTTCATTCTGTTACATAAATTACATGACTGATCACAGCTACACGAATTCATTCTGTTACCTAAATTACATGACTGATCACAGCTACATGAATTCATTCTGTAACCTAAATTACATGACTGATCACAGCTACACGAATTCATTCTGTTACCTAAATTACATGACTGATCACAGCTACATGATTTCATTCTGTTACATAAATTACATGACTGATCACAGCTACATGATTTCATTCTGTTACATAAATTACATGACTGATCACAGCTACATGGTTTCATTCTGTTACATAAATTACATGACTGATCACAGCTACATGATTTCATTTTTCTACAGACATTACATGATTCGTCTCCGGTACATCATTTCATTCTGTTACACACTTAACATAATTGATTTCTGGTACACGATTTCATTCTGTTTCACACGTTAATTTAATAATCTCAGGTTTACGATTTCATCGTGTTGCGTACTTTACATGAGTAATATCTGGCACGTGATTTCATAGTGTTGCATATTTTACATGAGTAATATCTGGTACGTGATTTCATTGTGTTGCATACTTTACATGTTTGATCACTGGTACACGATTTCCTTCTGTTGCATACATTACATGACTGTTCTCAGGTACATGATGTCTTTCTATTCACATTGCATGATTGATCTCTAATACCTGAGACCATTCTTTTGCATTCACTTAAGCAGACTTTATTCTAAAACTTGTCTCACGAATGGTAACGTTAGATGATTTTATTCTGTTAATAAGGGTCTTTTCTGTATGATCATTTCTGTCTGTTACTTAACTTTATTTAAACAATACTTTATTGATGCACATGATTAAGTTATCATACGCAATTACAAGATTAATCATGTAATATGTACCGGATTGATCTCTTTGCGTGTTTTAGATTCCTTGTATCGTCCAAATTGTCATGAACCAATTTTCTTAGTATATTCTAGAATAAGTTCGTGTTTCGTAATCGACACCAGCCAGGTTCGTTAGATTCATTGTACATTTATTTTGTGTGTGTCTGTCTCGATGTTATTTGCTTCACTGGTCCCTTATTTTGCTATACATGTTAGTAACCCATCTTAACTGTATGTTAATGTAAATACTCTGCTGTCAACTTCGTGCAAAGGTAACAAATGTGCTGATAGGGACCTATCAGCAAATAGTGTAGATCCTGGATGGACAGATCACATCGGAAGCTGTCTGGTCTGGATCTACAATATTTAAGTTTAAAATGATTGTTGGTAACTATGGAAACGTACCGGCTTATAATTATGCCTGTAGTAACATGGAGATTGTAATGTATGGGAAAATTTTGGTCAAGGTTGACTTTATGCGCTTATTATATTTTGAACAAGCTTTGTCGTTTAAGGACACTGATGAAACATGCAGACATGATCGCTCTTTAACTTGAAGGATAATGATAACTGTTCGTTCTGTATTTCTTTTCTAAGTTTAAACTTTGAATATATTTTATGCAGAAATAGGTCTATTTCATTATCTGCTTACCTTGCTTTTGCAGACAGAGCTGTGTGGTTGTTTGATAAATTAATAGAAAGTATTACCTAAAAGCTTATATGTGCAAAATTACTTTTTTATCGAGTGGTGCATATTTACTTGTTGTTTTCAGCAACTGAGCTAGAAATAACATCCAAAAATGCAAACAGCGTATCAATAACTTTGAACAGTTTTGATTAAAGCAGCTTTTTGATGTTCCTCATTTGTGTGACTTAGATGGTAACATTACAAACAGATTTCAGCATGGGTGAAGTCTATCTCTGCATACTCAGCATAGTTTGATATTTTAAGAATCGTCTACCTAGAGTTTGGGACCGATTGGTCACAAACACGTAGACAAAAAACAATATTATTCTGCAGAAAAAGATTTTTAGCCTTGCATTCAAAAAGTAATATAATTTTTTGTACTCAGAGCCTTTGGTTTGTTTGTCTTAAAAATGGCGATATTGCATTGCCTTCATCAGCTGACTAACTGGTAATAAAACAGGTGCTGTGAGTATAAGAAACGTCTATTACAAGTTTTCGGGATGTTATGTTACTAAGAACGAAGTTTTGAATAACAAGTATTCTGTCGCAAAGTAATATATGCGAAGTCCATATACTGTATAATAGAAATATCCCTATTGCGTCTAAAATAGGTTAGAAAATGCAAATATCAGTTTAAGTACATTATGACGTAAACTATCATACAATTGAAGGTTTTAATCGTCGCAACTAAAAGCAGCAATGTACCACTGCTAGTTATTATTCCCAATTATCGTAAAACAACGGTTGCTATTGTTACATGTAAACATATAATATAAAATTCAACTTAATGTACATTTTGTTTTATTTTACTTTTATTGTCAATATTTACTGCACAATAGAAAAACGTAAATAAGTAAAACAAGAAACAATGAAAGTACAAGCTACCTTACACGTTATTGGTAGAAACGAGTAAATAAAACATACTAGATAGCTGTGTTAGTATAATAAAAACCCCTGGTATAACGGTTTGAAAAAAAAACTACCTGTTGCAGATAAACGTGAATTCATACACAGGATGACGGGTCTGACCTATAAATCACCCAGGTGTGCTTTGGTCCTTTAATGTATTCTTACATAACTCACCGACCGTAAACGGTTCACCGAGCCGGTAATTACCGAAGATTTCCGATTGCATCGGGTCTACTATTATAATGGTAACGCAGTTTGATGTGTTCTAGCCTTGAAACTTAAAGCTGCAAAGACATGAACACATTATGTATCGTAGTGGCACTGTATATTATTTCACACCAAAGACCATACAATGTATTATATAATGTAGATTTCTATGGATAATTATGTTTATAATATTTGTCTCGCTTAAAAGAACATGTACATGTATTTACACACATAGATAGATATGTTATTGTATCATAAGGCCTCTGGCCCATCAATACACACACAAGTGAAATACGACATCGGAAATAAAACAATGGTGGAATACATATCCAATTGGTTTAGTACCAAAGTATATGAGAGGACATACACAACCCTAACACGAATACCTGTACTTTGAGTTGTAAGAAGCAGCCCATTAAAGTTTGATAAAACATTTTAACCAAAAATACTTAAATACAAATTAAATAAGATTTTTCTGACATCAAATTTCATGTTTATTGTATCGTCCATTGCACTTGAGCGGCTTATAAAGCTCGAACCCACAAAGTGGCTGCACCGGTATCAATAAATTTGAAAATATGATCATGTTTCTTGGTTTCGGATTTGAGACAAACGCCAATATATGAATTCTAATAAGTCATGTTCCAGAAGTGCTTTTGAGTAAAATACAGGACAGTCGGTCAACAGGAATTGGCTCACTATTTGAACGGTCTGATTTTGGACGCATGCTCGCTGGAGATACGTTTAGCTTCACGATTAATATACGTATTTCTCAGTCCATTCATATTACCATTCGCGCCACCTTGTCACTTTCCCGACATGAAGAAAGGCCTGAAAGTAAAATAGGCTAGGTGTTTTGAACGTCATTATCGCGCTCATGAGCGCGGCGTCCACATGTAATCATTACTGGAAAAGTCCTATGGATGGCGCCATGTTGTTCTATATAGAAGTGAAGTGCGACGCTTTCATGCTTTGAATTTCGGTTATTATTCGAAAGTGGTGAATATCAGAATTAGATTAGGATGTCGTTTCAATTGTTGCTACATTATTTCTAACTTGAAATTGTTTATGTTCCATATGTGTATGTATGATTGGTTTAATTTAATTGAATTTGCTGCGATAGTGTACTATTTACAAGTCAAATGAAATGCTCTCAATTTCTTTTGGACATTTTCCGATTCGTTCAATAAAATTGTTACAACATATAATTTAAAGACATGAACATTTGACGGCATTGTAAATCTTTAACAGCAACCATGTTTTGCTGTTTCTTGGTCGGGTTGTTGTTAGGCAAAAATGTGCCATCGTTGAACAGGACCTCGACGGCGACCTTTGATGCTTTGCGTCAAATTCTCTCTTGTATACCATGTGGAAACTTCTATGTGTATGAATCTGTCAATTTTAGCGAGGCGGTGCCACCGTAGTTCTGATTTAAATATACCGGATATGAGGCTCAATGGCATACAGTAAAAACTGTGCAAAAAACTAAATACAAATTTAGATGTAATAAAGAAGTGATGGACGATATTCCGTAAAAAAGAAAATCATGTTTTTTCTTGTAACAGGAATACAACTCTATAACGTACTGGTTATAGACACAGGAAGTGTTAGAAATCTGAAAGTAAAATAGCAAATCTGCATTGTAACACACCATCGTATATAAAGACAATACAAATGTGTGTCAAACGTATTTTGACAATTTATAAAGGCACTTATTATTTACTTTGGATTTTTTATGTAAATCTAAGCAAACTCGAATAACCTTTGCATAGTCAGAAATGCATACATAAATCTCAGCTCAAAGTCGTTAAAGCTTGAAGGTAAACTGCTTAAGTTGTAATAAAATTTGCACATTAAAACAAATGAGGCATTAATTTGGCGCGATGTGTCTTAAATGTATGTAGGCGATTCATAGGCTGGTACAAGAGGGGTTTTACATTCCAGTAGATTCGTGTAGACGGAGTAATTTAGATGCAAATGGATTGCAAGTTAATCTACAACCACAAGGCGAGAGCATGCAGAAAACGCAACAAAGTCCGTCAGTATAACATTTACACAGGGCTAATTTGATATATGAATACCTTTCTATGCTCCGTAATATAGATAAATAAAGATATTTAACATATTACATTTTTTGTAACCATTAGGTCGTTAGTTGTGTAAGCCTATAGGAGGGTGTAATTTAAACGCAAACAAGTAATTTAAACGCCAACAAATTCTTGAGTCTTTTTTTTAAGTTTAACTTAATTTTTTCACACATAAGAAATAAACTGTTTTGTGACTACAACAGTAACTAAACAAATATGCTGTTTCTTATTGGTTTTATTTATAAAACGTCCCATTTGTATCACAATGATTCAAACATTAAAATTATAAATTATTAGATAGGTTAACCACTTGACAGCATGTAATTACTTTTTCAAATGAAGAGGTCGTAAGTGTCTCAAGCAGGGTCGCAAAAGCTAAGCTTTTGATGTTTTTAGAAAGGTGAAAAAAAAACTTGGTAATAATGCTATGAAGGACAATAATATTTTATATTGTTCTATCCTTAATGTGTTTATCAGCCTATCACTACGGCTGGGTTCGAGTCCCGGTCGGGCCAACAACACTAATGTGGGGAAGTTTTCCAGTTGACCAGTGTTACGCGGGTAGTTGTATCCAGTTGTAAGTCTGGGTTCATTAATTGCTGGGTGTCGCCAACAGTACCAGAACTGTGTGGAACCCGTGTATTATTTTATTATCCTTATTGTCATATGTTGTTTTAATGCTTATTCAGTACAGATATATAGTGCTGTTTATTTTCCACAATTTTGAAAAAAATCTCTTTGGGTAAAATAAAAAATAAATAAAAATAAATTAATCTAATAGTTTATTGTAAATGCTTTTGTTTTTGATTTTTGGTAAATGCAACACCTTAAATACAATTTAAAATTAAACAGCACTTGTTCATTACTTCTCTTTACTGATAAATTAACACACATTTTACCTTGAAGTTTAGTCGTCGGAGTTGTGTTTATTTTAATGATCATTTACGACTCCCACATTATTATTATAGATATTTATTTTCTAAATTAAATATGGACCTTCAACTGCATGGGAAAGTAGCTCAGGTGTATTAAATAGACAACCGATAAGTGTTTATCGTGCGTAGGTGTCAGATGCATTGATGAATGCATGTTTTGCAGCCTTGAGAAAATCGCCCTGTCATGTCCATAAGCTTACAGGGGGTAAAGTGTGGTGTAATAAATACAGGGTGAATACCTTCCCCGGATTTCGTCACTAACATCGACATCTGAATAGAAAACGCCCCTTTAATTTGTCGATTTGGTTGATGATTCTGTTAAACGTGGTTAAACTCTGTTTTGATACTGTCCTTTAAGAAAACAGTCGTCTAACAAAATTGTATACAAAGTGTAGTATTCTCAAATGTAGGATATTGTTGGCAAAAACAACATCAAGTTTCAGACTAGGTAAGTTTATAGATAAATCGCAGCGACCAATTATGATAATTATATCGACGTATGGGCTGTTTTAGTGGAGGAAGACACAAGACAAACGCCTGGGTAGAAGCACCCGTGCACCACAGGTCAGCTGTAAGACGTCCTTACAGAAATGTTTTTGTTCCGACCGGGATTCGAACCCAGGCAGTGAAAGGTTATGGAGTCACAGGAGGATAAGGCCGCGACTCTAACCACTAGGCCACACGGGCCCGCCTTCCTCCACCCCTCCCCCAGCTCCCCACTCCGCCCCTACCTCCCCACTCCGCCCCTACCTCCCCACTCCGCCCACTCCCTCCCCACTCCGCCCACTCTCTCCCCACTCCGCCCCTCCCCACTCAGCTCCCTCCCTACTCCACCCCCTCTTCCCCATCAGCTTTAAAAAGATTCTTTTAGCTAGCAATGATGTGTATAGTTACAACGGTTACCATGTTTATCTGCTGTTTTTACTTGTAACTTCTCCATTTATTCTAATAGTTGGCAGCAATACGTGTGTTTACAATTTGCAAACACGAAATAGAACCAAGAGTAACATTGTTAACACTGTACATAGTCTGTTAAATAGAATTAAATGAATTTCAGATATTTGAATAACGTGTATTTGTTCACATGGTTTAAACGACAACACAAGGATTTAGTTATACAATGTTTTGGGGCGGTGTCGCTGTAACACTCAAATTTTTGCACAAGTAAGTCACCGCTTTGACCAGACTGAACATATGTTTAATCATCAAGTTGGCTTACGTACAGTCTCCCTCTGTTTTGGCGTTCATAAAACGGCTTAAAGGTCCTCTCCCACAGACAGGCAAAGAAAATCATCAAAAGATAAAGCTGACACAAGTGATACAATGAGGTTGTATGACCTGTAATAAGAAATAAAATGATTATAATAAACGTACGTTCAACCTGTAATTAAAGATTTAAGGCTGAACAATTCTGCACATAAATCCTTAGTCATGCAGATTCTGCTTATGATTGTGAATGGTTTGGAAAGGCGTAAAATGGCGTATACATGCAGGGAAGGGTTAACAGACTACCTCAATACAAGCTATCCGTTCACGTGTCCCAGACAACCAGAATGACACTTAAACAACAGACATATTGTTGTTGTTGACTTTTCACTTTCTCTGAAGTATTGTAGACTGGGAAAGCCATTCGAACTTCGAAATGTTGCTACATTGTTTGAAATTGGCAACTCTGACGTCAGGGTTTGCCTTTAAGGTGGTAACCGACAATCTCGATAAAATCATCTCAAAAATATACTATTATCTGAACAGATCCCCAAAATGCTGTTAATTGATGTCCTACATCTGTCTGAAAAGTGTACCACAATGCCACAATAGTCATTACAAACCTGTATTTTCTATCTGAGCCATGCTGCACAGTTAACTATTTGTAAACTAAAATAACCACGTGACCACTTATGTTTTAGCTCATGCACGCCGTCCGCTGTGACGTTGATGTCTATTTTAGCAGAAATTCCAATCGTACTTTTTTATGGATTTGAAAATAATGAATATATTAAGTGTTGATTATCGAGCTATACAGTCCTAAAATTGAGGGACTGTTGAAACTCGTTAAAGCTAAATCTAAAAAGTGATCTTTTTTCTGCATAAATTATGTACAAACACCCCGAAGATATATCAGATATTGTTACCTATATTAGTTATAGACAAACTGTCGGACACCACCTTTAATTTACTATTATACTATTGTTGTGTGACCATATTTGTAAATGTGTTTAGTATGCATACAGTTGCAGTGTTTAATATAACTTTAATAAAGGATGTCTAGACATGAAGTTTATGCTGTGCAGTTGATTTATGTCACAACGTTCGGACAGTACCTTTAAATCGGATAAAACAGATGATTCTGGTTCACTGTTCGTCCTTTCCTGATCGTTTAAGCTACACAACTATACACTTCTCATATTTCCCGCGGCCATAAAGTCATCGGTCCGTGATGATGGACAATGGCACTGTGCGGTCAGCTAGAAGACTACTTCGGAGTCACATGATATATATTGAGTCACGTGACTGCTGATGGGTCACTGTGGTAAAGTAATAAATAGTTGCATCTTAAATTATGTGGCGAATTGTGATACATTTAAAGCTGTCGGTATTGATCCAACATTGTATTATGAGAGTCGCCGATTTGTACCTTATCAACACGTGGGTCCGAGTCCCGGTCAGGACAGGAGCTTTCATGTGGGGGTGGGGGGTGGGGGTGGATGTGGTGGTATCTTCCAGGAAAGAAGAAGAAGCATAAGAAGCATAACAAGAAGACGAAAAAGATTTTTTAATATTCAAAACAAATTTTCCTGATTTCCAGCATCATTTGAAGATGCCTTATAGCGGATACCATAGTGCACATAAACGTAATTCGATAATCCACACATAGGACCGGATTAACCGTAATTAGAAAACACTATATATTCATGGTTATTTTACATCCAGCTTCAACAAAACATTGAAGGTCTTTAAACCTCCATTCTGCTTTTACTGAATCTTAGCTGTAAAACCCATGTTTATACCCACAACAGAACAGGTTAACTGTCTACCTGTTCATTCATGAAAATAAAAAGGTGAAAGAAAGTCAACTTTAATAGTATCATGACCTCCGGGTCAATTGATGGTCTGATAGTTAAGTCAAGACGACATTCTTGTATCTTTCCTATCTTCACACCGCAATTTCATTGCTTTTCATTCGCTTGCAGTTAAAATGTAATAAGCAGTTATTGTAGTGTACATGTCCACGTTTTAAGAAACAGACATAAAATTAATGAATTAGTCTTTCAATTACTTTTATCTTGTTGTACATCGGCCATCCGCTGTATTCATAGCAATATACTCGTAGATTGGAGCCGGTCGTATTGTTTTGGTATTTTCCGGAAATTCTGGGGCCCATTTTAAGGAAAAATGGCATATTCTGGGATTTTTTAGGAAGAAATAATACACACGTTTAACAAATTCAGCTAGATGGTTTATTGTAAACTACTAAAAAAAATGTGCATGTAAGAGGTTCGAACCTGGAAAATTCGGTATTAGGTCGAATGTTCGGCTACCTGAACTGGACCTGGGTAGTAGTTTATTAAACTGTGCGCTTGAGTCTGAGATCTACCTTTGACATCTGATTAGTTAGATTTAAAATTTTATTTCAAATTCAGCCAATCAGACCCATGGGGTGATCCCAGACTTCAGCTCAAGCTTTAAAATCTCGGACCCACGTAGCGCAATAGGCGTAATGTAACGTTTAACGTAACGGTAGCGCAACAATCAGAGCGCTGGTCAATGAAACGAAAGGCGACGTGCTCGATCGCATTCCAAAACGTACAAAGTTCGTGAAAATTGTGTAGATTGCCCATACCCGGCTTATACTGGTAGTTCCACGACTGGTCGGCCCAGTATCCGGATGATTATACACGGCATGCCTGATATAACACAGTACTGGCAGCACTATATCTGCTTCAAATAACGCCGAACTACTCATAGGTTATTGATGGGGTGTTGAACCCAACAAACAAACATTATTCAGGGGAATGATCCACCACCATAACCTATCCCAGTTCATACAACATCTTCAATATTTACAGGTAACTTTATTTGAAAGAAAGTAAGAAGACATAAAGAAGGGAGGGAAACTAGTCCGCTAAGTGCATTGAATTAAATTATTGTGGTGCCGGCGTAAACGTTTCCACCCTGTGCTCATGATACATTTTAAATGTTTTTACTATGTTTTTTACAATGTACATTAGCTGTAGGGAAGAAATATGTAAATGTACGTTAATTTGGCACAACCTCTACGTTACCCAAACGTTAATTTGGCACGTAACTCTCCTTGCAACATGCCGGAGACAAGTTCTTTACTAGAACAGAATAGAACAGAATTTAATTTAGACTTGTTCATGGTACATCGTTCTTACAAATAAAATATTAAATTATACGTATACACAAGGTACATAGGCAATATCAAGTTACCGGTGAGTATTTGGCTACATTTTAAACTACAGTCTTATTTAATTCTGATATTCATAACCCGCATGTATATCAGACGTTGAGCCTTATAAGCGACGTATGTTAATAGCACGTTTTTGTCTGACGTTACCTGTATACCATCGTACGATATATTAAACGCTGACCGTGCGCTAGGTCCGGTTACGTCCATTCGTCACGTCATGGACATACCCTCACTCAGGGCCATGGGTGGGACACAAACCTGTCACCAGACTGATTAACGTGAATTAACGCCGACCTCAAACCACGGGTCCGATGACAACTTTCCCCTCAGCCAGGTATAAGCATGCGGTGTACCTTGTATAGGACATCGCTTACGCCGTTTTGTTTCTAAAACCGCCTCTATATTGTTAATTCCGATAAATACGCTAAGTTTGTATAAATTCAAGTTCTGTACCCAGATCTGGTGACTCGGAAGTCTTTGTCACGAGTCACAAAGCTGAACTAAATACATACACATGTAAGAAATAATACCTACAAATTTTAAAGGTCTTTACAAAACCTTCAAAAACAATTTAACTAACACCAAGCTCGAATGGATATATTATTAAACGCTCATTTATGGAACAAAACACCTTCTGTTTGAGCAAAGAAAAATGATCGAGTGTTTTCGCTAGGCAACAGAATTATTCACGGTTAAATGACGTGGGCGCAGCTTTTGAAAAAAAATAATAGAGAAATACGAGAATGTATACAGGGGTTAAATGTATTTTAAAAAGAAATATCCATAAACTACGTCTTAGCTAAGATGTTAATATGAAAAATATTATAGTCTAAAATTCGAATGTTTGTAAATAATCTGGGACCTTGATGACAACAACGGAAAATAAACTCAGTATGAACATTTTTCTTCGTGTGAAATAAATCACTGTATTCCCCAATAAATGTGTTTAGTAGAAGAGTCGAAACCACTGAGGCGATTTATGCGCTTAATTTTAAGTTTCTATAAAACCATTTAAATTCAAATCTCTGATGTATATAGCAAATGGACTTATAAGTTGAAGAGGTAGAAGGGAAAAGACACACGATACAGACATATTAAGTACTCGGAAATCTAGAGGAAACGGGAGGAAAATGAGAGTGTTTGAGTGATCGAAAGAATGTAAGACTAAATAGGATGTCAAAGGAAGATGGGATATGAAAGAGAAGGTGATGTGAGCTTATGGAGTGTGGACGACGTAGAGATGGGGATATAGAGCAAACAAAGCTGGGATTCGAATCCTTGAGATGAAGGGACAAAGTAGTAATAAGTCAGTGGCATTCGTAACTGCTCATCTATTTCCGGAATCTCATAGAAATGAACGAGCTGACCCGAGTGCAGTCAGCTCCTCTCACCACTCGGTCACTGACATATGTAGTTACTAACGCATTTACGTATTTCAGTACATGCATAAAACAGCATAAACAGCATTCACAATTTGAAACCGTGACATTTATTTCATGATTTACACGTGTGTTGACCATGAACAAAATGTCTCTTGCACCATACATATCAGGACCCAACGGTCTATTGACAATATCTATCTAATTACCATATACACTGTTAACGACCACCCGTATCAGATAATGACACGCAACTTAATATGGACCGGTTAAACTGAATATTTTTAGTACAATTTATGCAGCGTCGTCCATACGTTGAACAGAAAGGTTTGAAACTGCACGCAGAACCCCTGCCCCTCGCCCCGCCCCCAGATCTTTCCAGCAAACAATAATATGGAAAATAAAAGGAAAAGTAATTTGGTCCAAACTATCGGACTTCCCTTCAC